>JARUHQ010000003.1:26938696-27468346 GCA_029955515.1 Chrysomela aeneicollis
TTCTATGAAAAAAAACAAGCAGATTGGTATGATCGAAGTTGAAAATCGGTCCATCCGTTCGGAAGTTAAGGCGATCTGAAGAATTCGAAAAAGTTCCAAGGGGGCCCCCTTTGATGCAATTTTTTTTTCGATTTCGGTTTATTCGATTGGAGAAATGGATTCCATGGAAAAAAACAAGCAGATTGGTATGATCGAAGTTGAAAATCGGTCCATCCGTTCGGAAGTTAAGGCGATCTGAAGAATTCGAAAAAGTTCCAAGGGGACCCCCTTTGATGCAATTTTTTTTTTGATTTTGGTTTTTCGGATTCGAGAAATGGATTCTATGAAAAAAAAACAAGCAGATTGGTATGATCGAAGTTGAAAATCGGTCTATCCGTTCGGAAGTTAAGGCGATCTGAAGAATTCGAAAAAGTTCCAAGGGGACCCCCTTTGATGCAATTTTATTTTTCGATTTCGGTTTTTTCGATTGGAGAAATGGATTCTATGAAAAAAAACAAGTAGATTGGTATTATCGAAGTTGAAAATCGGTCCATCCGTTCGGAAGTTAAGGCGATCTGAAGAATTCGTAAAAGTTCCAAGGGGACCCCCATTGATGCAATTTTTTTTTCGATTTCGGTTTTTTCGATTGGAGAAATGGATTCTATGAAAAAAAACAAGCAAATCGGTATGCGCGAAGATGAAAATCGGTCCGTCCGTTCGGAAGTTAAGGCGATCTGAAGAATTCGAAAAAGTTCTAAGGGGGCCCCCTTTGATGCATTTTTTTTACGATTTCGGTTTTTCCGATTGAAAAAATGGATTCTATGAAAAAAAACAAGCAGATTGGTATGATCGAATTTGAAAATCGGTCCATCCGTTCGGAAGTTAAGGCGATCTGAAGAATTCGAAAAAGTTCCAAAGGGACCCCCTATGATACAATTTTTTTTTTGATTTCGGTTTTCTCGATTCGAGAAATGGATTCTATGAAAAAAAACAAGCAGATTGGTATGATCGAAGTTGAAAATCGGTCCATCCGTTCGGAAGTTAAGGCGATCTGAAGAATTCGAAAAAGTTCCAAGGGGACCCCCTTTGATGCAATTTTTTTTCGATTTCGGTTTTTTTGATTGGTGAAATGGATTCTATGAAAAAAAAACAAGCAAATTGGTATGCGCGAAGTTGAATATCGGTCCATCTGTTCGGAAGTTAAGGCGATCTGAAGAATTCGAAAAAGTTCCAAGGCGGCCCCCTTTGATGAATTTTTTTTTTCGATTTCGGTTTTTTCGATTGAAGGAATGGATTCTATGAGAAAAAACAAGCAGATTGGTATGATCGAAGTTGAAAATCGGTCCATCCGTTCGGAAGTTAAGGCGATCTGAAAAATTCGAATAAGTTCCAAGGGGGCCCCCTTTTATGCTTTTTTTTTTCGATTTCGGTTTTTTCGATTGAAGAAATGGATTCTATGAAAAAAAACAAGCAGATTGGTATGATCGAAGTTGAAAATCGGTCCATCCGTTCGGAAGTTAAGGCGATCTGAAGAATTCGAAAAAGTTCCAAGGGGGCCCCCTTTGATGCAATTTTTTTTTCGATTTCGGTTTTTTCGATTGGAGAAATGGATTCTATGGAAAAAAATAAGCAGATTGGTATGATCGAAGTTGAAAATCGGTCCATCCGTTCGGAATTTAAGGCGATCTGAAGAATTCGAAAAAGTTCCAAGGGGACCCCCTTTGATTCAATTTTTTTTTGGATTTTGGTTTTTCCGATTCGAGAAATGGATTCTATGAAAAAAAAAAAACAAGCAGATTGGTATGATCGAAGTTGAAAATCGGTCCATCCGTTCGGAAGTTAAGGCGATCTGAAGAATTCGATAAAGTTCCAAGGGGACCCCCTTTGATGCAATTTTATTTTTCGATTTCGGTTTTTTCGATTGGAGAAATGGATTCTATGAAAAAAAACAAGCAGATTGGTTTGATCGAAGTTGAAAATCGGTCCATCCGTTCGGAAGTTAAGGCGATCTGAAGAATTCGAAAAAGTTCCAAGGGGGCCCTCTTTGATGCAATTTTTTTTTCGATTTGGGTTTTTTCGATTGGAGAAATGGATTCTATGAAAAAAAACAAGCAGATTGGTATTATCGAAGTTGAAAATCGGTCCATCCGTTCGGAAGTTAAGGCGATCTGAAGAATTCGAAAAAGTTCCAAGGGGGCCCCCTTTGATGCATTTTTTTTTCGATTTCGGTTTTTTCGATTGAAGAAAAAGATTCTATGAAAAAAACAAGCAGATTAGTATGATCGAAGTTGAAAATCGGTCCATCCGTTCGGAAGTTAAGGCGATCTGAAGAATTCGAAAAAGTTCCAAGGGGGCCCCCTTTGATGCATTTTTTCTTCGATTTCGGTTTTTTCGATTGGAGAAATGGATTCGATGAAAAAAAAAACAAGCAGATTGGTATGATCGAAGTTGAAAATCGGTCCATCCGTTCGGAAGTTAAGGCGATCTGAAGAATTCGAAAAAGTTCCAAGGGGACCCCCTTTGATGCAATTTGTTTTTCGATTTCGGTTTTTTCGATTCGAGAAATGGATTTTATGAAAATAAACAAGCAGATTGGTATGATCGAAGTTGAAAATCGGTCCATCCGTTCGGAAGTTGAGGCGATCTGAAGAATTCGAAAAAGTTTCAAGGGGACCCCCTTTGATGCATTTTTTTTTCGATTTCGGTTCTTTCGATTGGAGAAATGGATTCTATGAAAAAAAAACAAGCAGATTGGTATGATCGAAGTTGAAATTCGGTCCATCCGTTCGGAAGTTAAGGCGATCTGAAGAATTCGAAAAAGTTCCAAGGGGACCCCCTTTGATGCAATTCATTTTCGATTTCGGTTTTTTCGATTGGAGAAATGGATTCTATGAAAAAAAACAAGCAGATTGGTATGATCGAAGTTGAAAATCGGTCCATCCGTTCGGAAGTTAAGGCGATCTGAAGAATTCGAAAAAGTTCCAAGGGGACCCCCTTTGATGCAACTTTTTTTTCGATTTCCATTTTTTCGATTGGAGAAATGGATTCTATGAAAAAAAACAAACAGATTGGTATGATCGAAGTTGAAAATCGGTCCATCCGTTCGGAAGTTAAGGCGATCTGAAGAATTCGAAAAAGTTCCAAGGGGGCCCCCTTTGATGCATTTTTTTTTCGATTTCGTTTTTTTCGATTGGAGTAATGGATTCTATATATGAAAAAAAACAAGCAGATTGGTATGATCGAAGTTGAAAATCGGTCCATCCGTTCGGAAGTTGAGGCGATCTGAAGAATTCGAAAAAGTTCCAAGGGGGCCCCCTTTGATGCAATTTCTTTTTCGATTTCGATTTTTTCGATCGAAGAAATGGATTCTATGAAAAAAAACAAGCAGATTGGTATGATCGAAGTTGAAAATCGGTCCATCCGTTCGGAAGTTAAGGCGATCTGAAGAATACGAAAAAGTTCCAAGGGGGCCACCTTTGATGCATTTTTTTTCAATTTCGATTTTTTCGATTGGAGAAATGGATTCTATGAAAAAAAAAACAAGCAGATTGGTATGATCGAAGTTGAAAATCGGTCCATCCGTTCGGAAGTTAAGGCGATCTGAAAAATTCGAATAAGTTCCAAAGGGGCCCCCTTTTATGCCTTTTTTTTCTTCGATTTCGGTTTTTTCGATTGAAGAAATGGATTCTATGAAAAAAAACAAGCAGATTGGTATGATCGAAGTTGAAAATCGGTCCATCCGTTCGGAAGTTAAGGCGATCTGAAGAATTCGAAAAAGTTCCAAGGGGGCCCCCTTTGATGCAATTTTTTTTTCGATTTCGGTTTTTTCGATTGGAGAAATGGATTCTATGGAAAAAAACAAGCAGATTGGTATGATCGAAGTTGAAAATCGGTCCATCCGTTCGGAAGTTAAGGCGATCTGAAGAATTCGAAAAAGTTCCAAGGGGACCCCCTTTGATGCAATTTTTTTTTGGATTTTGGTTTTTCGGATTCGAGAAATGGATTCTATGAAAAAAAAACAAGCAGATTGGTATGATCGAAGTTGAAAATCGGTCCATCCGTTCGGAAGTTAAGGCGATCTGAAGAATTCGAAAAAGTTCCAAGGGGACCCCCTTTGATGCAATTTTATTTTTCGATTTCGGTTTTTTCGATTGGAGAAATGGATTCTATGAAAAAGAACAAGCAGATTGGTATTATCGAAGTTGAAAATCGGTCCATCCGTTCGGAAGTTAAGGCGATCTGAAGAATTCGAAAAAGTTCCAAGGGGACCCCCATTGATGCAATTTTTTTTTCGATTTCGGTTTTTTCGATTGGAGAAATGGATTCTATGAAAAAAAAACAAGAAAATCGGTATGCGCGAAGATGAAAATCGGTCCGTCCGTTCGGAAGTTAAGGCGATCTGAAGAATTCGAAAAAGTTCTAAGGGGGCCCCCTTTGATGCATTTTTTCTACGATTTCGGTTTTTCCGATTGAAGAAATGGATTCTATGAAAAAAAACAAGCAGATTGGTATGATCGAAGTTGAAAATCGGTCCATCCGTTCGGAAGTTAAGGCGATCTGAAGAATTCGAAAAAGTTCCAAGGGGGCCCCCTTTGATGCAATTTTTTTTTCGATTTCGGTTTTCTCGATCGGAGAAATGGATTCTATGGAAAAAAACAAGCAGATTGGTATGATCGAAGTTGAAAATCGGTCCATCCGTTCGGAAGTTAAGGCGATCTGAAGAATTCGAAAAAGTTCCAAGGGGACCTCCTTTGATGCAATTTTTTTTTGGATTTTGGTTTTTCGGATTCGAGAAATGGATTCTATGAAAAAAAAAACAAGCAGATTGGTATGATCGAAGTTGAAAATCGGTCTATCCGTTCGGAAGTTAAGGCGATCTGAAGAATTCGAAAAAGTTCCAAGGGGACCCCCTTTGATGCAATTTTATTTTTCGATTTCGGTTTTTTCGATTGGAGAAATGGATTCTATGAAAAAAAACAAGCAGATTGCTATTATCGAAGTTGAAAATCGGTCCATCCGTTCGGAAGTTAAGGCGATCTGAAGAATTCGAAAAAGTTCCAAGGGGACCCCCATTGATGCATTTTTTTTTTCGATTTCGGTTTTTTCGATTGGAGAAATGGATTCTATGAAAAAAAACAAGAAAATCGGTATGCGCGAAGATGAAAATCGGTCCGTCCGTTCGGAAGTTAAGGCGATCTGAAGAATTCGAAAAAGTTCTAAGGGGGCCCCCTTTGATGCTTATCTTTCACGATTTCGGTTTTTCCGATTGAAGAAATGGAATCTATGAAAAAAAACAAGCAGATTGGTATGATCGAATTTGAAAATCGGTCCATCCGTTCGGAAGTTAAGGCGATCTGAAGAATTCGAAAAAGTTCCAAGGGGACCCCCTATGATACAATTTTTTTTTCGATTTCGGTTTTCTCGATTCGAGAAATGGATTCTATGAAAAAAAACAAGCAGATTGGTATGATCGGAGTTGAAAATCGGTCCATCCGTTCGGAAGTTAAGGCGATCTGAAGAATTCGAAAAAGTTCCAAGGGGACCCCCTTTGATGCAATTTTTTTTCGATTTCGGTTTTTTTGATTGGTGAAATGGATTCTATGAAAAAAAACAAGCAAATTGGTATGCGCGAAGTTGAAAATCGGTCCATCTGTTCGGAAGTTAAGGCGATCTGAAGAATTCGAAAAAGTTCCAAGGCGGCCCCCTTTGATGAATTTTTTTTTTTCGATTTCGGTTTTTTCGATTGAAGGAATGGATTCTATGAAAAAAAACAAGCAGATTGGTATGATCGAAGTTGAAAATCGGTCCATCCGTTCGGAAGTTGAGGCGATCTGAAAAATTCGAATAAGTTTCAAGGGGGCCCCCTTTTATGTTTTTTTTTTTTCGATTTCGGTTTTTTCGATTGAAGAAATGGATTCTATGAAAAAAAACAAGCAGATTGGTATGATCGAAGTTGAAAATCGGTCCATCCGTTCGGAAGTTAAGGCGATCTGAAGAATTCGAAAAAGTTCCAAGGGGGCTTCCTTTGATGCAGATTTGTTTTCGATTTCGGTTTTTTCGATTGGAGAAATGGATTCTATGGAAAAAAACAAGCAGATTGGTATGATCGAAGTTGAAAATCGGTCCATCCGTTCGGAATTTAAGGCGATCTGAAGAATTCGAAAAAGTTCCAAGGGGACCCTCTTTGATGCAATTTTTTTTTGGATTTTGGTTTTTCCGATTCGAGAAATGGATTCTATGAAAAAAAAAAACAAGCAGATTGGTATGATCGAAGTTGAAAATCGGTCCATCCGTTCGGAAGTTAAGGCGATCTGAAGAATTCGAAAAAGTTCCAAGGGGACCCCCTTTGATGCAATTTTATTTTTCGATTTCGGTTTTTTCGATTGGAGAAATGGATTCTATGAAAAAAAACAAGCAGATTGGTTTGATCGAAGTTGAAAATCGGTCCATCCGTTCGGAAGTTAAGGCGATCTGAAGAATTCGAAAAAGTTCCAAGGGGGCCCTTTTTGATGCAATTTTTTTTTCGATTTGGGTTTTTTCGATTGGATAAATGGATTCTATGAAAAAAAACAAGCAGATTGGTATGATCGAAGTTGAAAATCGGTCCATCCGTTCGGAAGTTAAGGCGATCTGAAGAATTCGAAAAAGTTCCAAGAGGGCCCCCTGTGATGCATTTTTTTTTCGATTTCGGTTTTTTCGATTGGAGAAAAAGATTCTATGAAAAAACAAGCAGATTAGTATGATCGAAGTTGAAAATCGGTCCATCCGTTCGGAAGTTAAGGCGATCTGAAGAATTCGAAAAAGTTCCAAGGGGGCCCCCTTTGATGCATTTTTTCTTCGATTTCGGTTTTTTCGATTGGAGAAATGGATTCGATGAAAAAAAAACAAGCAGATTGGTATGATCGAAGTTGAAAATCGGTCCATCCGTTCGGAAGTTAAGGCGATCTGAAGAATTCGAAAAAGTTCCAAGGGGACCCCCTTTGATGCAATTTGTTTTTCGATTTCGGTTTTTTCGATTCGAGAAATGGATTTTATGAAAATAAACAAGCAGATTGGTATGATCGAAGTTGAAAATCGGTCCATCCGTTCGGAAGTTGAGGCGATCTGAAGAATACGAAAAAGTTTCAAGGGGACCCCCTTTGATGCAATTTTTTTTTTCGATTTCGGTTCTTTCGATTGGAGAAATGGATTCTATGAAAAAAAAACAAGCAGATTGGTATGATCGAAGTTGAAAATCGGTCCATCCGTTCGGAAGTTAAGGCGATCTGAAGAATTCGAAAAAGTTCCAAGGGGACCCCCTTTGATGCAATTCATTTTCGATTTCGGTTTTTTCGATTGGAGAAATGGATTCTATGAAAAAAAAAAAGCAGATTGGTATGATCGAAGTTGAAAATCGGTCCATCCGTTCGGAAGTTAAGGCGATCTGAAGAATTCGAAAAAGTCCAAGGGGACCCCCTTTGATGCAACTTTTTTTTTCGATTTCCATTTTTTCGATTGGAGAAATGGATTCTATGAAAAAAAACAAACAGATTGGTATGATCGAAGTTGAAAATCGGTCCATCCGTTCGGAAGTTAAGGCGATCTGAAGAATTCGAAAAAGTTCCAAGGGGGCCTCCTTTGATGCATTTGTTTTTTCGATTTCGTTTTTTTCGATTGGAGAAATTGATTCTATGAAAAAAAACAAGCAGATTGGTATGATCGAAGTTGAAAATCGGTCCATCCGTTCGGAAGTTGAGGCGATCTGAAGAATTCGAAAAAGTTCCAAGGGGGCCCCCTTTGATGCAATTTCTTTTTCGATTTCGATTTTTTCGATTGGAGAAATGGATTTTATGAAAAAAAAACAAGCAGATTGGTATGATCGAAGTTGAAAATCGGTCCATCCGTTCGGAAGTTAAGGCGATCTGAAGAATTCGAAAAAGTTCCAAGGGGGCCACCTTTGATGCATTTTTTTTCGATTTCGATTTTTTCGATTGGAGAAATGGATTCTATGAAAAAAAAACAAGCAGATTGGTATGATCGAAGTTGAAAATCGGTCCATCCGTTCGGAAGTTAAGGCGATCTGAAAAATTCGAATAAGTTCCAAGGGGGCCCCCTTTTATGCCTTTTTTTTTTTCGATTTCGGTTTTTTCGATTGAAGAAATGGATTCTATGAAAAAAAACAAGCAGATTGGTATGATCGAAGTTGAAAATCGGTCCATCCGTTCGGAAGTTAAGGCGATCTGAAGAATTCGAAAAAGTTCCAAGGGGACCCCCTTTGATGCAATTTTATTTTTCGATTTCGGTGTTTTCGATTGGAGAAATGGATTCTATGAAAAAGAACAAGCAGATTGGTATTATCGAAGTTGAAAATCGGTCCATCCGTTCGGAAGTTAAGGCGATCTGAAGAATTCGAAAAAGTTCCAAGGGGACCCCCATTGATGCAATTTTTTTTTCGATTTCGGTTTTTTCGATTGGAGAAATGGATTCTATGAAAAAAAACAAGAAAATCGGCATGCGCGAAGATGAAAATCGGTCCGTCCGTTCGGAAGTTAAGGCGATCTGAAGAATTCGAAAAAGTTCTAAGGGGGCCCCCTTTGATGCATTTTTTTTACGATTTCGGTTTTTCCGATTGAAGAAATGGATTCTATGAAAAAAAACAAGCAGATTGGTATGATCGAAGTTGAAAATCGGTCCATCCGTTCGGAAGTTAAGGCGATCTGAAGAATTCGAAAAAGTTTCAAGGGGGCCCCCTTTGATGCAATTTTTTTTTCGATTTCGGTTTTTTCGATTGGAGAAATGGATTCTATGGAAAAAAACAAGCAGATTGGTATTATCGACGTTGAAAATCGGTCCATCCGTTCGGAAGTTAAGGCGATCTGAAGAATTCGAAAAAGTTCCAAGGGGGCCCCCTTTGATGCAATTTTTTTTTCGATTTCGGTTTTTTCGATTGGAGAAATGGATTCTATGGAAAAAAACAAGCAGATTGGTATGATCGAAGTTGAAAATCGGTCCATCCGTTCGGAAGTTAAGGCGATCTGAAGAATTCGAAAAAGTTCCAAGGGGACCCCCTTTGATGCAATTTTATTTTTCGATTTCGGTTTTTTCGATTGGAGAAATGGATTCTATGAAAAAAAACAAGCAGATTACTATTATCGAAGTTGAAAATCGGTCCATCCGTTCGGAAGTTAAGGCGATCTGAAGAATTCGAAAAAGTTCCAAGGGGACCCCCATTGATGCAATTTTTTTTTCGATTTCGGTTTTTTCGATTGGAGAAATGGATTCTATGAAAAAAAAACAAGAAAATCGGTATGCGCGAAGATGAAAATCGGTCCGTCCGTTCGGAAGTTAAGGCGATCTGAAGAATTCGAAAAAGTTCTAAGGGGGCCCCCTTTGATGCTTATCTTTCACGATTTCGGTTTTTCCGATTGAAGAAATGGATTCTATGAAAAAAAACAAGCAGATTGGTATGATCGAATTTGAAAATCGGTCCATCCGTTCGGAAGTTAAGGCGATCTGAAGAATTCGAAAAAGTTCCAAGGGGACCCCCTATGATACAATTTTTTTTTCGATTTCGGTTTTCTCGATTCAAGAAATGGATTCTATGAAAAAAAACAAGCAGATTGGTATGATCGGAGTTGAAAATCGGTCCATCCGTTCGGAAGTTAAGGCGATCTGAAGAATTCGAAAAAGTTCCAAGGGGACCCCCTTTGATGCAATTTTTTTTCGATTTCGGTTTTTTTGATTGGTGAAATGGATTCTATGAAAAAAAACAAGCAAATTGGTATGCGCGAAGTTGAAAATCGGTCCATCTGTTCGGAAGTTAAGGCGATCTGAAGAATTCGAAAAAGTTCCAAGGCGGCCCCCTTTGATGAATTTTTTTTTTCGATTTCGGTTTTTTCGATTGAAGGAATGGATTCTATGAAAAAAAACAAGCAGATTGGTATGATCGAAGTTGAAAATCGGTCCATCCGTTCGGAAGTTGAGGCGATCTGAAAAATTCGAATAAGTTCCAAGGGGGCCCCCTTTTATGTTTTTTTTTTCTTCGATTTCGGTTTTTTCGATTGAAGAAATGGATTCTATGAAAAAAAACAAGCAGATTGGTATGATCGAAGTTGAAAATCGGTCCATCCGTTCGGAAGTTAAGGCGATCTGAAGAATTCGAAAAAGTTCCAAGGGGGCCCCCTTTGATGCAATTTTTTTTTCGATTTCGGTTTTTTC
This sequence comes from Chrysomela aeneicollis, assembly GCA_029955515.1. NCBI lineage: Eukaryota > Metazoa > Arthropoda > Insecta > Coleoptera > Chrysomelidae > Chrysomela > Chrysomela aeneicollis. Next base: position 26,948,873 of record JARUHQ010000003.1, read on the forward strand.
GATTGGAGAAATGGATTCTATGGAAAAAAACAAGCAGATTGGTATGATCGAAGTTGAAAATCGGTCCATCCGTTCGGAAGTTAAGGCGATCTGAAGAATTCGAAAAAGTTCCAAGGGGACCCCCTTTGATGCAATTTTTTTTTGGATTTTGGTTTTTCGGATTCGAGAAATGGATTCTATGAAAAAAAAACAAGCAGATTGGTATGATCGAAGTTGAAAATCGGTCCATCCGTTCGGAAGTTAAGGCGATCTGAAGAATTCGAAAAAGTTCCAAGGGGACCCCCTTTGATGCAATTTTATTTTTCGATTTCGGTTTTTTCGATTGGAGAAATGGATTCTATGAAAAAGAACAAGCAGATTGGTATTATCGAAGTTGAAAATCGGTCCATCCGTTCGGAAGTTAAGGCGATCTGAAGAATTCGAAAAAGTTCCAAGGGGACCCCCATTGATGCAATTTTTTTTTCGATTTCGGTTTTTTCGATTGGAGAAATGGATTCTATGAAAAAAAAACAAGAAAATCGGTATGCGCGAAGATGAAAATCGGTCCGTCCGTTCGGAAGTTAAGGCGATCTGAAGAATTCGAAAAAGTTCTAAGGGGGCCCCCTTTGATGCATTTTTTCTACGATTTCGGTTTTTCCGATTGAAGAAATGGATTCTATGAAAAAAAACAAGCAGATTGGTATGATCGAAGTTGAAAATCGGTCCATCCGTTCGGAAGTTAAGGCGATCTGAAGAATTCGAAAAAGTTCCAAGGGGGCCCCCTTTGATGCAATTTTTTTTTCGATTTCGGTTTTCTCGATCGGAGAAATGGATTCTATGGAAAAAAACAAGCAGATTGGTATGATCGAAGTTGAAAATCGGTCCATCCGTTCGGAAGTTAAGGCGATCTGAAGAATTCGAAAAAGTTCCAAGGGGACCTCCTTTGATGCAATTTTTTTTTGGATTTTGGTTTTTCGGATTCGAGAAATGGATTCTATGAAAAAAAAAACAAGCAGATTGGTATGATCGAAGTTGAAAATCGGTCTATCCGTTCGGAAGTTAAGGCGATCTGAAGAATTCGAAAAAGTTCCAAGGGGACCCCCTTTGATGCAATTTTATTTTTCGATTTCGGTTTTTTCGATTGGAGAAATGGATTCTATGAAAAAAAACAAGCAGATTGCTATTATCGAAGTTGAAAATCGGTCCATCCGTTCGGAAGTTAAGGCGATCTGAAGAATTCGAAAAAGTTCCAAGGGGACCCCCATTGATGCATTTTTTTTTTCGATTTCGGTTTTTTCGATTGGAGAAATGGATTCTATGAAAAAAAACAAGAAAATCGGTATGCGCGAAGATGAAAATCGGTCCGTCCGTTCGGAAGTTAAGGCGATCTGAAGAATTCGAAAAAGTTCTAAGGGGGCCCCCTTTGATGCTTATCTTTCACGATTTCGGTTTTTCCGATTGAAGAAATGGAATCTATGAAAAAAAACAAGCAGATTGGTATGATCGAATTTGAAAATCGGTCCATCCGTTCGGAAGTTAAGGCGATCTGAAGAATTCGAAAAAGTTCCAAGGGGACCCCCTATGATACAATTTTTTTTTCGATTTCGGTTTTCTCGATTCGAGAAATGGATTCTATGAAAAAAAACAAGCAGATTGGTATGATCGGAGTTGAAAATCGGTCCATCCGTTCGGAAGTTAAGGCGATCTGAAGAATTCGAAAAAGTTCCAAGGGGACCCCCTTTGATGCAATTTTTTTTCGATTTCGGTTTTTTTGATTGGTGAAATGGATTCTATGAAAAAAAACAAGCAAATTGGTATGCGCGAAGTTGAAAATCGGTCCATCTGTTCGGAAGTTAAGGCGATCTGAAGAATTCGAAAAAGTTCCAAGGCGGCCCCCTTTGATGAATTTTTTTTTTTCGATTTCGGTTTTTTCGATTGAAGGAATGGATTCTATGAAAAAAAACAAGCAGATTGGTATGATCGAAGTTGAAAATCGGTCCATCCGTTCGGAAGTTGAGGCGATCTGAAAAATTCGAATAAGTTTCAAGGGGGCCCCCTTTTATGTTTTTTTTTTTTCGATTTCGGTTTTTTCGATTGAAGAAATGGATTCTATGAAAAAAAACAAGCAGATTGGTATGATCGAAGTTGAAAATCGGTCCATCCGTTCGGAAGTTAAGGCGATCTGAAGAATTCGAAAAAGTTCCAAGGGGGCTTCCTTTGATGCAGATTTGTTTTCGATTTCGGTTTTTTCGATTGGAGAAATGGATTCTATGGAAAAAAACAAGCAGATTGGTATGATCGAAGTTGAAAATCGGTCCATCCGTTCGGAATTTAAGGCGATCTGAAGAATTCGAAAAAGTTCCAAGGGGACCCCCTTTGATGCAATTTTTTTTTGGATTTTGGTTTTTCCGATTCGAGAAATGGATTCTATGAAAAAAAAAAACAAGCAGATTGGTATGATCGAAGTTGAAAATCGGTCCATCCGTTCGGAAGTTAAGGCGATCTGAAGAATTCGAAAAAGTTCCAAGGGGACCCCCTTTGATGCAATTTTATTTTTCGATTTCGGTTTTTTCGATTGGAGAAATGGATTCTATGAAAAAAAACAAGCAGATTGGTTTGATCGAAGTTGAAAATCGGTCCATCCGTTCGGAAGTTAAGGCGATCTGAAGAATTCGAAAAAGTTCCAAGGGGGCCCTTTTTGATGCAATTTTTTTTTCGATTTGGGTTTTTTCGATTGGATAAATGGATTCTATGAAAAAAAACAAGCAGATTGGTATGATCGAAGTTGAAAATCGGTCCATCCGTTCGGAAGTTAAGGCGATCTGAAGAATTCGAAAAAGTTCCAAGAGGGCCCCCTGTGATGCATTTTTTTTTCGATTTCGGTTTTTTCGATTGGAGAAAAAGATTCTATGAAAAAACAAGCAGATTAGTATGATCGAAGTTGAAAATCGGTCCATCCGTTCGGAAGTTAAGGCGATCTGAAGAATTCGAAAAAGTTCCAAGGGGGCCCCCTTTGATGCATTTTTTCTTCGATTTCGGTTTTTTCGATTGGAGAAATGGATTCGATGAAAAAAAAACAAGCAGATTGGTATGATCGAAGTTGAAAATCGGTCCATCCGTTCGGAAGTTAAGGCGATCTGAAGAATTCGAAAAAGTTCCAAGGGGACCCCCTTTGATGCAATTTGTTTTTCGATTTCGGTTTTTTCGATTCGAGAAATGGATTTTATGAAAATAAACAAGCAGATTGGTATGATCGAAGTTGAAAATCGGTCCATCCGTTCGGAAGTTGAGGCGATCTGAAGAATACGAAAAAGTTTCAAGGGGACCCCCTTTGATGCAATTTTTTTTTTCGATTTCGGTTCTTTCGATTGGAGAAATGGATTCTATGAAAAAAAAACAAGCAGATTGGTATGATCGAAGTTGAAAATCGGTCCATCCGTTCGGAAGTTGAGGCGATCTGAAGAATTCGAAAAAGTTCCAAGGGGACCCCCTTTGATGCAATTCATTTTCGATTTCGGTTTTTTCGATTGGAGAAATGGATTCTATGAAAAAAAAAAAGCAGATTGGTATGATCGAAGTTGAAAATCGGTCCATCCGTTCGGAAGTTAAGGCGATCTGAAGAATTCGAAAAAGTTCCAAGGGGACCCCCTTTGATGCAACTTTTTTTTTCGATTTCCATTTTTTCGATTGGAGAAATGGATTCTATGAAAAAAAACAAACAGATTGGTATGATCGAAGTTGAAAATCGGTCCATCCGTTCGGAAGTTAAGGCGATCTGAAGAATTCGAAAAAGTTCCAAGGGGGCCTCCTTTGATGCATTTGTTTTTTCGATTTCGTTTTTTTCGATTGGAGAAATTGATTCTATGAAAAAAAACAAGCAGATTGGTATGATCGAAGTTGAAAATCGGTCCATCCGTTCGGAAGTTGAGGCGATCTGAAGAATTCGAAAAAGTTCCAAGGGGGCCCCCTTTGATGCAATTTCTTTTTCGATTTCGATTTTTTCGATTGGAGAAATGGATTTTATGAAAAAAAAACAAGCAGATTGGTATGATCGAAGTTGAAAATCGGTCCATCCGTTCGGAAGTTAAGGCGATCTGAAGAATTCGAAAAAGTTCCAAGGGGGCCACCTTTGATGCATTTTTTTTCGATTTCGATTTTTTCGATTGGAGAAATGGATTCTATGAAAAAAAAACAAGCAGATTGGTATGATCGAAGTTGAAAATCGGTCCATCCGTTCGGAAGTTAAGGCGATCTGAAAAATTCGAATAAGTTCCAAGGGGGCCCCCTTTTATGCCTTTTTTTTTTTCGATTTCGGTTTTTTCGATTGAAGAAATGGATTCTATGAAAAAAAACAAGCAGATTGGTATGATCGAAGTTGAAAATCGGTCCATCCGTTCGGAAGTTAAGGCGATCTGAAGAATTCGAAAAAGTTCCAAGGGGACCCCCTTTGATGCAATTTTATTTTTCGATTTCGGTGTTTTCGATTGGAGAAATGGATTCTATGAAAAAGAACAAGCAGATTGGTATTATCGAAGTTGAAAATCGGTCCATCCGTTCGGAAGTTAAGGCGATCTGAAGAATTCGAAAAAGTTCCAAGGGGACCCCCATTGATGCAATTTTTTTTTCGATTTCGGTTTTTTCGATTGGAGAAATGGATTCTATGAAAAAAAACAAGAAAATCGGCATGCGCGAAGATGAAAATCGGTCCGTCCGTTCGGAAGTTAAGGCGATCTGAAGAATTCGAAAAAGTTCTAAGGGGGCCCCCTTTGATGCATTTTTTTTACGATTTCGGTTTTTCCGATTGAAGAAATGGATTCTATGAAAAAAAACAAGCAGATTGGTATGATCGAAGTTGAAAATCGGTCCATCCGTTCGGAAGTTAAGGCGATCTGAAGAATTCGAAAAAGTTTCAAGGGGGCCCCCTTTGATGCAATTTTTTTTTCGATTTCGGTTTTTTCGATTGGAGAAATGGATTCTATGGAAAAAAACAAGCAGATTGGTATTATCGACGTTGAAAATCGGTCCATCCGTTCGGAAGTTAAGGCGATCTGAAGAATTCGAAAAAGTTCCAAGGGGGCCCCCTTTGATGCAATTTTTTTTTCGATTTCGGTTTTTTCGATTGGAGAAATGGATTCTATGGAAAAAAACAAGCAGATTGGTATGATCGAAGTTGAAAATCGGTCCATCCGTTCGGAAGTTAAGGCGATCTGAAGAATTCGAAAAAGTTCCAAGGGGACCCCCTTTGATGCAATTTTATTTTTCGATTTCGGTTTTTTCGATTGGAGAAATGGATTCTATGAAAAAAAACAAGCAGATTACTATTATCGAAGTTGAAAATCGGTCCATCCGTTCGGAAGTTAAGGCGATCTGAAGAATTCGAAAAAGTTCCAAGGGGACCCCCATTGATGCAATTTTTTTTTCGATTTCGGTTTTTTCGATTGGAGAAATGGATTCTATGAAAAAAAAACAAGAAAATCGGTATGCGCGAAGATGAAAATCGGTCCGTCCGTTCGGAAGTTAAGGCGATCTGAAGAATTCGAAAAAGTTCTAAGGGGGCCCCCTTTGATGCTTATCTTTCACGATTTCGGTTTTTCCGATTGAAGAAATGGATTCTATGAAAAAAAACAAGCAGATTGGTATGATCGAATTTGAAAATCGGTCCATCCGTTCGGAAGTTAAGGCGATCTGAAGAATTCGAAAAAGTTCCAAGGGGACCCCCTATGATACAATTTTTTTTTCGATTTCGGTTTTCTCGATTCAAGAAATGGATTCTATGAAAAAAAACAAGCAGATTGGTATGATCGGAGTTGAAAATCGGTCCATCCGTTCGGAAGTTAAGGCGATCTGAAGAATTCGAAAAAGTTCCAAGGGGACCCCCTTTGATGCAATTTTTTTTCGATTTCGGTTTTTTTGATTGGTGAAATGGATTCTATGAAAAAAAACAAGCAAATTGGTATGCGCGAAGTTGAAAATCGGTCCATCTGTTCGGAAGTTAAGGCGATCTGAAGAATTCGAAAAAGTTCCAAGGCGGCCCCCTTTGATGAATTTTTTTTTTCGATTTCGGTTTTTTCGATTGAAGGAATGGATTCTATGAAAAAAAACAAGCAGATTGGTATGATCGAAGTTGAAAATCGGTCCATCCGTTCGGAAGTTGAGGCGATCTGAAAAATTCGAATAAGTTCCAAGGGGGCCCCCTTTTATGTTTTTTTTTTTCGATTTCGGTTTTTTCGATTGAAGAAATGGATTCTATGAAAAAAAACAAGCAGATTGGTATGATCGAAGTTGAAAATCGGTCCATCCGTTCGGAAGTTAAGGCGATCTGAAGAATTCGAAAAAGTTCCAAGGGGGCTTCCTTTGATGCAATTTTTTTTTCGATTTCGGTTTTTTCGATTGGAGAAATGGATTCTATGGAAAAAAACAAGCAGATTGGTATGATCGAAGTTGAAAATCGGTCCATCCGTTCGGAATTTAAGGCGATCTGAAGAATTCGAAAAAGTTCCAAGGGGACCCCCTTTGATGCAATTTTTTTTTGGATTTTGGTTTTTCCGATTCGAGAAATGGATTCTATGAAAAAAAAAAACAAGCAGATTGGTATGATCGAAGTTGAAAATCGGTCCATCCGTTCGGAAGTTAAGGCGATCTGAAGAATTCGAAAAAGTTCTAAGGGGACCCCCTTTGATGCAATTTTATTTTTCGATTTCGGTTTTTTCGATTGGAGAAATGGATTCTATGAAAAAAAACAAGCAGATTGGTTTGATCGAAGTTGAAAATCGGTCCATCCGTTCGGAAGTTAAGGCGATCTGAAGAATTCGAAAAAGTTCCAAGGGGACCCCCATTGATGCAATTTTTTTTTCGATTTCGGTTTTTTCGATTGGAGAAATGGATTCTATGAAAAAAAAACAAGAAAATCGGTATGCGCGAAGATGAAAATCGGTCCGTCCGTTCGGAAGTTAAGGCGATCTGAAGAATTCGAAAAAGTTCTAAGGGGGCCCCCTTTGATGCTTATCTTTCACGATTTCGGTTTTTCCGATTGAAGAAATGGATTCTATGAAAAAAAACAAGCAGATTGGTATGATCGAATTTGAAAATCGGTCCATCCGTTCGGAAGTTAAGGCGATCTGAAGAATTCGAAAAAGTTCCAAGGGGACCCCCTATGATACAATTTTTTTTTCGATTTCGGTTTTCTCGATTCGAGAAATGGATTCTATGAAAAAAAACAAGCAGATTGGTATGATCGGAGTTGAAAATCGGTCCATCCGTTCGGAAGTTAAGGCGATCTGAAGAATTCGAAAAAGTTCCAAGGGGACCCCCTTTGATGCAATTTTTTTTCGATTTCGGTTTTTTTGATTGGTGAAATGGATTCTATGAAAAAAAAACAAGCAAATTGGTATGCGCGAAGTTGAAAATCGGTCCATCTGTTCGGAAGTTAAGGCGATCTGAAGAATTCGAAAAAGTTCCAAGGCGGCCCCCTTTGATGAATTTTTTTTTTTCGATTTCGGTTTTTTCGATTGAAGGAATGGATTCTATGAAAAAAAACAAGCAGATTGGTATGATCGAAGTTGAAAATCGGTCCATCCGTTCGGAAGTTGAGGCGATCTGAAAAATTCGAATAAGTTCCAAGGGGGCCCCCTTTTATGTTTTTTTTTTCGATTTCGGTTTTTTCGATTGAAGAAATGGATTCTATGAAAAAAAACAAGCAGATTGGTATGATCGAAGTTGAAAATCGGTCCATCCGTTCGGAAGTTAAGGCGATCTGAAGAATTCGAAAAAGTTCCAAGGGGGCTTCCTTTGATGCAATTTTTTTTTCGATTTCGGTTTTTTCGATTGGAGAAATGGATTCTATGGAAAAAAACAAGCAGATTGGTATGATCGAAGTTGAAAATCGGTCCATCCGTTCGGAATTTAAGGCGATCTGAAGAATTCGAAAAAGTTCCAAGGGGACCCCCTTTGATGCAATTTTTTTTTGGATTTTGGTTTTTCCGATTCGAGAAATGGATTCTATGAAAAAAAAAAACAAGCAGATTGGTATGATCGAAGTTGAAAATCGGTCCATCCGTTCGGAAGTTAAGGCGATCTGAAGAATTCGAAAAAGTTCTAAGGGGACCCCCTTTGATGCAATTTTATTTTTCGATTTCGGTTTTTTCGATTGGAGAAATGGATTCTATGAAAAAAAACAAGCAGATTGGTTTGATCGAAGTTGAAAATCGGTCCATCCGTTAGGAAGTTAAGGCGATCTGAAGAATTCGAAAAAGTTCCAAGGGGGCCCTTTTTGATGCAATTTTTTTTTCGATTTGGGTTTTTTCGATTGGATAAATGGATTCTATGAAAAAAAAACAAGCAGATTGGTATGATCGAAGTTGAAAATCGGTCCATCCGTTCGGAAGTTAAGGCGATCTGAAGAATTCGAAAAAGTTCCAAGGGGGCCCCCTTTGATGCATTTTTCTTTCGATTTCGGTTTTTTCGATTGGAGAAAAAGATTCTATGAAAAAAACAAGCAGATTAGTATGATCGAAGTTGAAAATCGGTCCATCCGTTCGGAAGTTAAGGCGATCTGAAGAATTCGAAAAAGTTCCAAGGGGGCCCCCTTTGATGCATTTTTTCTTCGATTTCGGTTTTTTCGATTGGAGAAATGGATTCGATGAAAAAAAAACAAGCAGATTGGTATGATCGAAGTTGAAAATCGGTCCATCCGTTCGGAAGTTAAGGCGATCTGAAGAATTCGAAAAAGTTCCAAGGGGACCCCCTTTGATGCAATTTGTTTTTCGATTTCGGTTTTTTCGATTCGAGAAATGGATTTTATGAAAATAAACAAGCAGATTGGTATGATCGAAGTTGAAAATCGGTCCATCCGTTCGGAAGTTGAGGCGATCTGAAGAATTCGAAAAAGTTTCAAGGGGACCCCCTTTGATGCAATTTTTTCTTGGATTTTGGTTTTTCCGATTCGAGAAATGGATTCTATGAAAAAAAAAAACAAACAGATTGGTATGATCGAAGTTGAAAATCGGTCCATCCGTTCGGAAGTTAAGGCGATCTGAAGAATTCGAAAAAGTTCTAAGGGGACCCCCTTTGATGCAATTTTATTTTTCGATTTCGGTTTTTTCGATTGGAGAAATGGATTCTATGAAAAAAAACAAGCAGATTGGTTTGATCGAAGTTGAAAATCGGTCCATCCGTTCGGAAGTTAAGGCGATCTGAAGAATTCGAAAAAGTTCCAAGGGGACCCCCATTGATGCAATTTTTTTTTCGATTTCGGTTTTTTCGATTAGAGAAATGGATTCTATGAAAAAAAAACAAGAAAATCGGTATGCGCGAAGATGAAAATCGGTCCGTCCGTTCGGAAGTTAAGGCGATCTGAAGAATTCGAAAAAGTTCCAAGGGGGCCCTTTTTGATGCAATTTTTTTTTCGATTTGGGTTTTTTCGATTGGATAAATGGATTCTATGAAAAAAAAACAAGCAGATTGGTATGATCGAAGTTGAAAATCGGTCCATCCGTTCGGAAGTTAAGGCGATCTGAAGAATTCGAAAAAGTTCCAAGGGGGCCCCCTTTGATGCATTTTTCTTTCGATTTCGGTTTTCTCGATTCGAGAAATGGATTCTATGAAAAAAAACAAGCAGATTGGTATGATCGGAGTTGAAAATCGGTCCATCCGTTCGGAAGTTAAGGCGATCTGAAGAATTCGAAAAAGTTCCAAGGGGACCCCCTTTGATGCAATTTTTTTTCGATTTCGGTTTTTTTGATTGGTGAAATGGATTCTATGAAAAAAAAACAAGCAAATTGGTATGCGCGAAGTTGAAAATCGGTCCATCTGTTCGGAAGTTAAGGCGATCTGAAGAATTCGAAAAAGTTCCAAGGCGGCCCCCTTTGATGAATTTTTTTTTTCGATTTCGGTTTTTTCGATTGAAGGAATGGATTCTATGAAAAAAAACAAGCAGATTGGTATGATCGAAGTTGAAAATCGGTCCATCCGTTCGGAAGTTGAGGCGATCTGAAAAATTCGAATAAGTTCCAAGGGGGCCCCCTTTTATGTTTTTTTTTTCGATTTCGGTTTTTTCGATTGAAGAAATGGATTCTATGAAAAAAAACAAGCAGATTGGTATGATCGAAGTTGAAAATCGGTCCATCCGTTCGGAAGTTAAGGCGATCTGAAGAATTCGAAAAAGTTCCAAGGGGGCTTCCTTTGATGCAATTTTTTTTTCGATTTCGGTTTTTTCGATTGGAGAAATGGATTCTATGGAAAAAAACAAGCAGATTGGTATGATCGAAGTTGAAAATCGGTCCATCCGTTCGGAATTTAAGGCGATCTGAAGAATTCGAAAAAGTTCCAAGGGGACCCCCTTTGATGCAATTTTTTTTTGGATTTTGGTTTTTCCGATTCGAGAAATGGATTCTATGAAAAAAAAAAACAAGCAGATTGGTATGATCGAAGTTGAAAATCGGTCCATCCGTTCGGAAGTTAAGGCGATCTGAAGAATTCGAAAAAGTTCTAAGGGGACCCCCTTTGATGCAATTTTATTTTTCGATTTCGGTTTTTTCGATTGGAGAAATGGATTCTATGAAAAAAAACAAGCAGATTGGTTTGATCGAAGTTGAAAATCGGTCCATCCGTTCGGAAGTTAAGGCGATCTGAAGAATTCGAAAAAGTTCCAAGGGGGCCCTTTTTGAAGCAATTTTTTTTTCGATTTGGGTTTTTTCGATTGGATAAATGGATTCTATGAAAAAAAAACAAGCAGATTGGTATGATCGAAGTTGAAAATCGGTCCATCCGTTCGGAAGTTAAGGCGATCTGAAGAATTCGAAAAAGTTCCAAGGGGGCCCCCTTTGATGCATTTTTCTTTCGATTTCGGTTTTTTCGATTGAAGAAATGGATTCTATGAAAAAAAACAAGCAGATTGGTATGATCGAAGTTGAAAATCGGTCCATCCGTTCGGAAGTTAAGGCGATCTGAAGAATTCGAAAAAGTTCCAAGGGGACCCCCTTTGATGCAATTTTATTTTTCGATTTCGGTTTTTTCGATTGGAGAAATGGATTCTATGAAAAAGAACAAGCAGATTGGTATTATCGAAGTTGAAAATCGGTCCATCCGTTCGGAAGTTAAGGCGATCTGAAGAATTCGAAAAAGTTCCAAGGGGACCCCCATTGATGCAATTTTTTTTTCGATTTCGGTTTTTTCGATTGGAGAATTGGATTCTATGAAAAAAAACAAGAAAATCGGTATGCGCGAAGATGAAAATCGGTCCGTCCGTTCGGAAGTTAAGGCGATCTGAAGAATTCGAAAAAGTTCTAAGGGGGCCCCCTTTGATGCATTTTTTTTTACGATTTCGGTTTTTCCGATTGAAGAAATGGATTCTATGAAAAAAAACAAGCAGATTGGTATGATCGAAGTTGAAAATCGGTCCATCCGTTCGGAAGTTAAGGCGATCTGAAGAATTCGAAAAAGTTCCAAGGGGGCCCCCTTTGATGCAATTTTTTTTTCGATTTCGGTTTTTTCGATTGGAGAAATGGATTCTGTGGAAAAAAACAAGCAGATTGGTATTATCGACGTTGAAAATCGGTCCATCCGTTCGGAAGTTAAGGCGATCTGAAGAATTCGAAAAAGTTCCAAGGGGGCCCCCTTTGATGCAATTTTTTTTTCGATTTCGGTTTTTTCGATTGGAGAAATGGATTCTATGGAAAAAAACAAGCAGATTGGTATGATCGAAGTTGAAAATCGGTCCATCCGTTCGGAAGTTAAGGCGATCTGAAGAATTCGAAAAAGTTCCAAGGGGACCCCCTTTGATGCAATTTTTTTTTGGATTTTGGTTTTTCGGATTCGAGAAATGGATTCTATGAAAAAAAAACAAGCAGATTGGTATGATCGAAGTTGAAAATCGGTCCATCCGTTCGGAAGTTAAGGCGATCTGAAGAATTCGAAAAAGTTCCAAGGGGACCCCCTTTGATGCAATTTTATTTTTCGATTTCGGTTTTTTCGATTGGAGAAATGGATTCTATGAAAAAGAACAAGCAGATTGGTATTATCGAAGTTGAAAATCGGTCCATCCGTTCGGAAGTTAAGGCGATCTGAAGAATTCGAAAAAGTTCCAAGGGGACCCCCATTGATGCAATTTTTTTTTCGATTTCGGTTTTTTCGATTGGAGAAATGGATTCTATGAAAAAAAAACAAGAAAATCGGTATGCGCGAAGATGAAAATCGGTCCGTCCGTTCGGAAGTTAAGGCGATCTGAAGAATTCGAAAAAGTTCTAAGGGGGCCCCCTCTGATGCAATTTTATTTTTCGATTTCGGTTTTTTCGATTGGAGAAATGGATTCTATGAAAAAAAAACAAGCAGATTGGTATTATCGACGTTGAAAATCGGTCCATCCGTTCGGAAGTTAAGGCGATCTGAAGAATTCGAAAAAGTTCCAAGGGGACCCCCATTGATGCAATTTTTTTTTCGATTTCGGTTTTTTCGATTGGAGAAATGGATTCTATGAAAAAAAAACAAGAAAATCGGTATGCGCGAAGATGAAAATCGGTCCGTCCGTTCGGAAGTTAAGGCGATCTGAAGAATCCGAAAAAGTTCTAAGGGGGCCCCCTTTGATGCTTATCTTTCACGATTTCGGTTTTTCCGATTGAAGAAATGGATTCTATGAAAAAAAACAAGCAGATTGGTATGATCGAATTTGAAAATCGGTCCATCCGTTCGGAAGTTAAGGCGATCTGAAGAATTCGAAAAAGTTCCAAGGGGACCCCCTATGATACAATTTTTTTTTCAATTTCGGTTTTCTCGAATCGAGAAATGGATTCTATGAAAAAAAACAAGCAGATTGGTATGATCGGAGTTGAAAATCGGTCCATCCGTTCGGAAGTTAAGGCGATCTGAAGAATTCGAAAAAGTTCCAAGGGGGCCCACTTTGATGCAATTTTTTTTTTTAGATTTCGGTTTTTTTGATTGGAGAAATGGATTCTATGATAAAAAGACAAGAAAATTGGTATGCGCGAAGTTGAAAATCGGTCCATCCGTTCGGAAGTTAAGGCGATCTGAAGAATTCGAAAAAGTTCCAAGGGGGCCCCCTTTGATGCATGTTATTTTTTCGATTTCGGTTTTTTCGATTGGAGAAATGGATTCTATGAAAAAAAAACAAGCAGATTGGTATGATCGAAGTTGAAAATCGGTCCATCCGTTCGGAAGTTAAGGCGATCTGAAGAATTCGAAAAAGTTCCAAGGGGACCCCCTTTGATGCAATTTTATTTTTCGATTTCGGTTTTTTCGATTAGAGAAATGGATTCTATGAAAATAAACAAGCAGATTGGTATGATCGAAGTTGAAAATCGGTCCATCCGTTCGGAAGTTAAGGCGATCTGAAGAATTCGAAAAAGTTCCAAGAGGACCCCCTTTGATACAATTTTTTTTCGATTTCGGTTATTTTGATTGAAGAAATGGATTCTATGAAAAAAAACAAGCAAATTGGTATGCGCGAAGTTGAAAATCGGTCCATCTGTTCGGAAGTTAAGGCGATCTGAAGAATTCGAAAAAGTTCCAAGGGGGCCCCCTTTGATGAATTTTTTTTTCGATTTCGGTTTTTTCGATTGAAGGAATGGATTCTATGAAAAAAAAAACAAACAGATTGATATGATCCAAGTTGAAAATCGGTCCATCCGTTCGGAAGTTAAGGCGATCTGAAGAATTCGAAAAAGTTCCAAGGGGGCCCCCTCTGATGCATTTTTTTCATTTCGGTTTTTTCGATTGAAGAAATGGATTCTATGAAAAAAAACAAGCAGATTGGTATGATCGAAGTTGAAAATCGGTCCATCCGTTCGGAAGTTGAGGCGATCTGAAGAATTCGAAAAAGTTCCAAGGGGGCCCCCTTTGATGCATTTTTTTTTCGATTTCGGTTTTTTCGATTGGAGAAATGGATTCTATGAAAAAAAAACAAGCAGATTGGTATGATCGGAGTTGAAAATCTGTCCATCCGTTCGGAAGTTAAGGCGATCTGAAGAATTCGATAAAGTTCCAAGGGGGCCCCCTTTGATGCAATTTTTTTTTTCGATTTCGGTTTTTTCGATTGGAGAAATGGATTCTATGAAAAAAAAACAAGCAGATTGGTATGATCGAAAATGAAAATTGGTCCATCCGTTCGGAAGTTAAGGCGATATGAAGAATTCGAAAAAGTTTCAAGGGGGCCCCCATTGATGCATTTTATTTTTTGATTTCGGTTTTTTCGATTGGAGAAATGGATTCTATGAAAAAAAACAAGCAGATTGGTATGATCGAAGTTGAAAATCGGTCCATCCGTTCGGAAGTTAAGGCGATCTGAAGAATTCGAAAAAGTTCCAAGGGGGCCCCCTTTGATGCATTTCCTTTTATTTCGGTTTTTTCGATTCGAGAAATTGATTCCATGAAAAAAAACAAGCAGATTGGTATGATCGAAGTTGAAAATCGGTCCATCCGTTCGGAAGTTAAGGCGATTTGAAGAATTCGAAAAAGTTCCAAGGGGACCCCCTTTGATGAATTTTTTTTTCGATTTCGGTTTTTTCGATTGGAGAAATGGATTCTATGAAAAAAAAACAAACAGATTGATATGATCCAAGTTGAAAATCGGTCCATCCGTTCGGAAGTTAAGGCGATCTGAAGAATTCGAAAAAGTTCCAAGGGGGCCCCCTTTGATGCATTTTTTTCATTTCGGTTTTTTCGATTGAAGAAATGGATTCTATGAAAAAAAACAAGCAGATTGGTATGATCGAAGTTTAAAATCGGTCCATCCGTTCGGAAGTTGAGGCGATCTGAAGAATTCGAAAAAGTTCCAAGGGGGCCCCCTTTGATGCATTTTTTTTTCGATTTCGGTTTTTTCGATTGGAGAAATGGATTCTATGAAAAAAAACAAGCAGATTGGTATGATCGGAGTTGAAAATCTGTCCATCCGTTCGGAAGTTAAGGCGATCTGAAGAATTCGATAAAGTTCCAAGGGGGCCCCCTTTGATGCAATTTTTTTTTTTCGATTTCGGTTTTTTCGATTGGAGAAATGGATTCTATGAAAAAAAACAAGCAGATTGGTATGATCGAAAATGAAAATTGGTCCATCCGTTCGGAAGTTAAGGCGATATGAAGAATTCGAAAAAGTTTCAAGGGGGCCCCCATTGATGCATTTTATTTTTTGATTTCGGTTTTTTCGATTGGAGAAATGGATTCTATGAAAAAAAACAAGCAGATTGGTATGATCGAAGTTGAAAATCGGTCCATCCGTTCGGAAGTTAAGGCGATCTGAAGAATTCGAAAAAGTTCCAAGGGGGCCCTCTTTGATGCATTTCCTTTTATTTCGGTTTTTTCGATTCGAGAAATTGATTCCATGAAAAAAAACAAGCAGATTGGTATGATCGAAGTTGAAAATCGGTCCATCCGTTCGGAAGTTAAGGCGATTTGAAGAATTCGAAAAAGTTCCAAGGGGACCCCCTTTGATGCAATTTTTTTTTCGATTTCGGTTTTTTCGATTGGAGAAATGGATTCTATGAAAAAAACAAGCAGATTGGTATGATCGAAGTTGAAAATCGGTCCATCCGTTCGGAAGTTAAGGCGATCTGAAGAATTCGATAAAGTTCCAAGGGGGCCCCCTTTGATGCAATTTTTTTTTCGATTTCGGTTTTTTCGATTGGAGAAATGGATTCTATAAAAAAAAACAAGCAGATTGGTATGATCGAAGTTGAAAATCGGTCCATCCGTTCGGAAGTTAAGGCGATCTGAAGAATTCGAAAAAGTTCCAAGGGGACCCCCTTTGATGCAATTTTTTTTTCGATTTCGGTTTTTTCGATTCGAGAAATGGATTCTATGAAAAAAAACAAGCAGATTGGTATGATCGAAGTTGAAAATCGGTCCATCCGTTCGGAAGTTAAGGCGATCTGAAGAATTCGAAAAAGTTCCAAGGGGACCCCCTTTGATGCAATTTTTTTTTCGATTTCGGTTTTTTCGATTCGAGAAATGGATTCTATGAAAAAAACAAGCAGATTGGTATGATCGAAGTTGAAAATCGGTCCATCCGTTCGGAAGTTAAGGCGATCTGAAGAATTCGAAAAAGTTCCAAGGGGACCCCCTTTGATGCAATTTATTTTTCGATTTCGGTTTTTTCGATTGGAGAAATGGATTCTATGAAAAAAACAAGCAAATTGGTATGCGCGAAGTTGAAAATCGGTCCATCCGTTCGGAAGTTAAGGCGATCTGAAGAATTCGAAAAAGTTCCAAGGGGGCCCCCTTTGATGCATTTTTTTTTCGATTTCGGTTTTTTCGATTGGAGAAATGGATTCTATGAAAAAAAACAAGCAGATTGGTATGATCCGAGTTGAAAATCAAGGGGACCCCCTTTGATGCAATTTTTTTTTCGATTTCGGTTTTTTCGATTGGAGGAATGGATTCTATGAAAAAAACAAGCATATTGGTATGCGCGAAGTTGAAAATCGGTCCATCCGTTCGGAAGTTAAGGCGATCTGAAGAATTCGAAAAAGTTCCAAGGGGGCCCCCTTTGATGCATTTTTTTTTTCGATTTCGGTTTTTTTGATTGGAGAAATGGATTCTATGAAAAAAAACTTGGTATGATCGAAGTTGAAAATCGGTCTATCCGTTCGGAAGTTAAGGCGATCTGAAGAATTCGAAAAAGTTCCAAGGGGGTCCCCTTTGATGCATCTTCTTTTTTCGATTTCGTTTTTTTCGATTGGAGAAATGGATTCTTTGGAAAAAAAAACAAGCAGATTTGGTATGATCGAAGTTGAAAATCGGTCCATCCGTTCGGAAGTTAAGGCGATCAGAAGAATTCGAAAAAGTTCCAACGGGGCCCTCTTTGATGCAATTTTTGTTTCGATTTAGGTTTTTTCGATCGGAGAAATGGATTCTATAAAAAAAAACAAGCAGATTGGTATGATCGATGTTGAAAATCGGTCCATCCGTTCGGAAGTTAAGGCGATCTGAAGTATTCGAAAAAGTTCCAAGGGGGCCTTCTTTGATGCATTTTTTTTCGATTTCGGTTTTTTCGATTGGAGAAATGGATTCTATGAAAAAAAACAAGCAAATTGGTATGCGCGAAGTTGAAAATCGGTCCATCTGTTCGGAAGTTAAGGCGATCTGAAGAATTCGAAAAAGTTCCAAGGGGGCCCCCTTTGATGAATTTTTTTTTCGATTTCGGTTTTTTCGATTGAAGGAATGGATTCTATGAAAAAAAAACAAACAGATCGATATGATCGAAGTTGAAAATCGGTCCATCCGTTCGGAAGTTAAGGCGATCTGAAGAATTCGAAAAAGTTCCAAGGGGGCCCCCTTTGATGCATTTTTATTTCGATTTCGGTTTTTTCGATTGGAGAAATGGATTCTATGAAAAAAAACAAGCAGATTGGTATGATCGAAGTTGAAAATTGGTCCATCCGTTCGGAAGTTAAGGCGATATGAAGAATTCGAAAAAGTTCCAAGGGGGCCTCCATTGATGCATTTTTTTTTTGATTTCGGTTTTTTCGATTGGAGAAATGGATTCTATGAAAAAAAAACAAGCAGATTGGTATGATCGAAGTTGAAAATCGGTCCATCCGGTCGGAAGTTAAGGCGATCTGAAGAATTCGAAAAAGTTCCAAGGGGGCCCCCTTCGATGCTTTTTTTTTTATTTCGGTTTTTTCGATTGAAGAAATGGATTCTATGAAAAAAAACAAGCAGATTGGTATGATCGAAGTTGAAAATCGGTCCATCCGTTCGGAAGTTAAGGCGATCTGAAGAATTCGAAAAAGTTCCAAGGGGGCCCCCTTTGATGCATTTTTTTTCGATTTCGGTTTTTTCGATTGGAGAAATGGATTCTATGAAAAAAAACAAGCAGATTGGTATGATCGGAGTTGAAAATCTGTCCATCCGTTCGGAAGTTAAGGCGATCTGAAGAATTCGATAAAGTTCCAAGAGGGCCCCCTTTGATGCAATTTTTTTATCGATTTCGGTTTTTTCGATTGGAGAAATGGATTCTATGAAAAAAAACAAGCAGATTGGTATGATCGAAGTTGAAAATTGGTCCATCCGTTCGGAAGTTAAGGCGATATGAAGAATTCGAAAAAGTTCCAAGGGGGCCCCCATTGATGCATTTTATTTTTCGATTTCGGTTTTTTCGATTGGAGAAATGGATTCAATGAAAAAAAACAAGCAGATTAGTATGATCGAAGTTGAAAATCGGTCCATCCGTTCGGAAGTTAAGGCGATCTGAAGAATTCGAAAAAGTTCCAAGGGGGCCCCCTTTGATGCATTTTCTTTTATTTCGGTTTTTTCGATTGAAGAAATGGATTCTATGAAAAAAAACAAGCAGATTGGTATGATCGAAGTTGAAAATCGGTCCATCCGTTCGAAAGTTAAGGCGATCTGAAGAATTCGAAAAAGTTCCAAGGGGGCCCCCTTTGATGCATTTTTTTTTTTTCGATTTCGATTTTTTCGATTGGAGAAATGGATTCTATGAAAAAAAACAAGCAGATTGGTATGATCGGAGTTGAAAATCTGTCCATCCGTTCGGAAGTTAAGGCGATCTGAAGAATTCGATAAAGTTCCAAGGGGGCCCCCTTTGATGCAATTTTTTTTTCGATTTCGGTTTTTTCGATTGGAGAAATGGATTCTATAAAAAAAACAAGCAGATTGGTATGATCGAAGTTGAAAATTGGTCCATCCGTTCGAAAGTTAAGGCGATATGAAGAATTCGAAAAAGTTCCAAGGGGGCCCCCATTGATGCATTTTATTTTTCGATTTCGGTTTTTTCGATTGGAGAAATGGATTCTATGAAAAAAAACAAGCAGATTGGTATGATCGAAGTTGAAAATCGGTCCATCCGTTCGGAAGTTAAGGCGATCTGAAGAATTCGAAAAAGTTTCAAGGGGGCCTCCTTTGATGCATTTTTTTTTTTCGATTTCGATTCTTTCGATTGGAGAAATGGATTCTATGAAAAAAAACAAGCAGATTGGTATGATCGGAGTTGAAAATCTGTCCATCCGTTCGGAAGTTAAGGCGATCTGAAGAATTCGATAAAGTTCCAAGGATTCTATGAGAAAAAACAAGCAGATTGGTATGATCGAAGTTGAAAATCGGTCCATCCGTTCGGAAGTTAAGGCGATCTGAAGATTTCGAAAAAGTTCCAAGGGGGCCCCCTTTGATGCATTTTTTTTATTTCGGTTTTTTCGATTGAAGAAATGGATTCTATGAAAAAAAACAAGCAGATTGGTATAATCGAAGTTGAAAATCGGTCCATCCGTTCGGAAGTTAAGGCGATCTGAAGAATTCGAAAAAGTTCCAAGGGGGCCCCCTTTGATGCATTTTTTTTCGATTTCGGTTTTTTCGATTGGAGAAATGGATTCTATGAAAAAAAAACAAGCAGATTGGTATGATCGGAGTTGAAAATCTGTCCATCCGTTCGGAAGTTAAGGCGATCTGAAGAATTCGATAAAGTTCCAAGGGGGCCCCCTTTGATGCAATTTTTTTTTGATTTCGGTTTTTTCGATTGGAGAAATGGATTCTATGAAAATAAAACAAGCAGATTGGTATGATCGAAGTTGAAAATTGGTCCATCCGTTCGGCAGTTAAGGCGATATGAAGAATTCGAAAAAGTTCCAAGGGGGCCCCCATTGATGCATTTTATTTTTCGATTTCGGTTTTTTCGATTGGAGAAATGGATTCTATGAAAAAAAACAAGCAGATTAGTATGATCGAAGTTGAAAATCGGTCCATCCGTTCGGAAGTTAAGGCGATCTGAAGAATTCGAAAAAGTTCCAAGGGGGCCTCCTTTGATGCATTTTCTTTTATTTCGGTTTTTTCGATTAAAGAAATGGATTCTATAAAAAAAACAAGCAGATTGGTATGATCGAAGTTGAAAATCGGTCCATCCGTTCGGAAGTTAAGGCGATCTGAAGAATTCGAAAAAGTTCCAAGGGGGCCCCCTTTGATGCATTTTTTTTTCGATTTCGATTTTTTCGATTGGAGAAATGGATTCTATGAAAAAAAAACAAGCAGATTGGTATGATCGGAGTTGAAAATTTGTCCATCCGTTCGGAAGTTAAGGCGATCTGAAGAATTCGATAAAGTTCCAAGGGGGCCCCCTTTGATGCAATTTTTTTTTCGATTTCGGTTTTTTCGATTGGAGAAATGGATTCTATAAAAAAAAAACAAGCAGATTGGTATGATCGAAGTTGAAAATCGGTCCATCCGTTCGGAAGTTAAGGCGATCTGAAGAATTCGAAAAAGTTCCAAGGGGACCCCCTTTGATGCAATTTTTTTTTCGATTTCGGTTTTTTCGATTCGAGAAATGGATTCTATGAAAAAAAACAAGCAGATTGGTATGATCGAAGTTGAAAATCGGTCCATCCGTTCGGAAGTTAAGGCGATCTGAAGAATTCGAAAAAGTTCCAAGGGGACCCCCTTTGATGCAATTTTTTTTTCGATTTCGGTTTCTTAGATTGGATAAATGGATTCAATGAAAAAAAACGAGCAGATTGGTATGATCGAAGTTGAAAATCGGACCATCCGTTCGGAAGTTAAGGCGATCTGAAGAATTCGAAAAAGTTCCAAGGGGACCCCCTTTGATGCAATTTATTTTTCGATTTCGGTTTTTTCGATTGGAGAAATGGATTCTATGAAAAAAACAAGCAAATTGGTATGCGCGAAGTCGAAAATCGGTCCATCCGTTCGGAAGTTAAGGCGATCTGAAGAATTCGAGAAAGTTCCAAGGGGGCCCCCTTTGATGCATTTTTTTTCATTTCGGTTTTTTCGATTGAAGAAATGGATTCTATGAAAAAAAAACAAGCAGATTGGTATGATCGAAGTTGAAAATCGGTCCATCCGTTCGGAAGTTAAGGCGATCTGAAGAATTCGAAAAAGTTTCAAGGGGGCCCCCTTTGATGCATTTTTTTTTTCGATTTCGGTTTTTTTGATTGGAGAAATGGATTCTATAAAAAAAAAACAAGCAGATTGGTATGATCGGAATTGAAAATCTGTCCATCGTTCGGAAGTTAAGGCGATCTGAAGAATTCGATAAAGTTCCAAGGGGGCCCCCTTTGATGCAATTTTTTTTTCGATTTCGTATTTTTCGATTGGAGAAATGGATTCTATGAAAAAAAAAACGAAAAGATTGGTATGATCGAAGTTGAAAATCGGTCCATCCGTTCGGAAGTTAAGGCGATCTGAAGAATTCGAAAAAGTTCCAAGGGGACCCCCTTTGATGCAATTTTTTTTTCGATTTCGGTTTTTTCGATTCGAGAAATGGATTCTATGAAAAAAAACAAGCAGATTGGTATGATCGAAGTTGAAAATCGGTCCATCCGTTCGGAAGTTAAGGCGATCTGAAGAATTCGAAAAAGTTCAAAGGGGACCCCCTTTGATGCAATTTTTTTTCGATTTCGTTTTTTTCGATTGGAGAAATGGATTCTATGAAAAAAAACAAGCAGATTGGTATGATCGAAGTTGAAAATCGGTCCATCCGTTCGGAAGTTAAGGCGATCTGAAGAATTCGAAAAAGTTCCAAGGGGACCCCCTTTGATGCAATTTTTTTTTCGATTTCAGTTTTTTCGATTGGAGTTATGGATTCTATGAAAAAAACAAGCAAATTGGTATGCGCGAAGTTGAAAATCGGTCCATCCGTTCGGAAGTTAAGGCGATCTGAAGAATTCGAAAAAGTTCCAAGGGGGCCCCCTTTGATGCATTTTTTGTTTCGATTTCGGTTTCTTCGATTGGAGAAATGGATTCTATGAAAAAAAACTTGGTATGATCGAAGTTGAAAATCGGTCCATCCGTTCGGAAGTTAAGGCGATCTGAAGAATTCGAAAAAGTTCCAAGGGGGTCCCCTTTGATGCATCTTTTTTTTTCGATTTCGTTTTTTTCGATTGGAGAAATGGATTCTTTGGAAAAAAAAAACAAGCAGATTGGTATGATCGAAGTTGAAAATCGGTCCATCCGTTCGGAAGTTAAGGCGATCAGAAGAATTCGAAAAAGTTCCAACGGGGCCCTCTTTGATGCAATTTTTTTTTTTCGATTAAGGTTTTTTCGATTGGAGAAATGGATTCTATGAAAAAAAAACAAGCAGATTAGTATGATCGATGTTGAAAATCGGTCCATCCGTTCGGAAGTTAAGGCGATCTGAAGTATTCGAAAAAGTTCCAAGGGGGCCTTCTTTGATGCATTTTTTTTTCGATTTCGGTTTTTTCGATTGGAGAAATGGATTCTATGAAAAAAACAAGCAGATTAGTATAATCGAAGTTGAAAATCGGTCCATCCGTTCGGAAGTTAAGGCGATCTGAAGAATTCGAAAAAGTTCCAAGGGGACCCCCTTTAATGCAATTTTTTTTCTATTTCGGTTTCTTCGATTGGAGAAATGGATTCTATGAAAAAAAACAAGCAAATTGGTATGCGCGAAGTTGAAAATCGGTCCATCCGTTCGGAAGTTAAGGCGATCTGAAGAATTCGAAAAAGTTTCAAGGGGACCCCCTTTGATGCAATTTTTTTTTTCGATATCGGTTTTTTCGATTAGAGAAATGGATTCTATGAAAAAAACAAGCAAATTGGTATGCGCGAAGTTGAAAATCGGTCCATCCGTTCGGAAGTTAAGGCGATCTGAAGAATTCGAAAAAGTTCCAAGGGAGCCCCCTTTGATGCATTTTTTTTTTCGATTTCGGTTTTTTCGATTGGAGAAATGGATTCTTTGAAAAAAAAACAAACAGATTGGTATGATCGAAGTTGAAAATCGGTCCATCAGTTCGGAAGTTAAGGCGATCTGAAGAATTCGAAAAAGTTCTAAGGGGGCCCCCTTTGATGCATTTTTTTTTCCGATTTCGGTTTTTTCGATTGGAGAAATGGATTCTATGTAAAAAAACAAGCAGATTGGTATGATCGAAATTGAAAATCGGTCCATCCGTTCGGAAGTTAAGGCGATCTGAAGAATTCGAAAATGTTCCAAGGGGGCCCTCTTTGATGCATTTTTTTTTTCCGATTTCGGTTTTTTCGATTGGAGAAATGGATTCTATGTAAAAAAACAAGCAGATTGGTATGATCGAAATTGAAAATCGGTCCATCCGTTCGGAAGTTAAGGCGATCTGAAGAATTCGAAAAAGTTCCAAGGGGGCCCCCTTTGATGCATTTTTTTTTTCCGATTTCGGTTTTTTCGATTGGAGAAATGGATTCTATGTAAAAAAACAAGCAGATTGGTATGATCGAAATTGAAAATCGGTCCATCCGTTCGGAAGTTAAGGCGATCTGAAGAATTCGAAAATGTTCCAAGGGGGCCCTCTTTGATGCAAATTTTTTTTCGATTCAGGTTTTTTCGATTGGAGAAATGGATTCTATGAAAAAAAACAAGCAGATTGGTATGATCGAAATTGAAAATCGGTACATCCGTTCGGAAGTTAAGGCGATCTGAAGAATTCGATAAAGTTCCAAGGGGGCCCCCTTTGATGCAATTTTTTTTTCGATTTCGGTTTTTTCGATTGGAGAAATGGATTCTATGAAAAAAAAACAAGCAGATTGGTATGATCGAAGTTGAAAATTGGTCCATCCGTTCGGAAGTTAAGGCGATATGAAGAATTCGAAAAAGTTCCAAGGGGGCCCCCATTGATGCATTTTATTTTTCGATTTCGGTTTTTTCGATTGGAGAAATGGATTCTATGAAAAAAAACAAGCAGATTGATATGATCGAAGTTGAAAATCGGTCCATCCGTTCGGAAGTTAAGGCGATCTGAAGAATTCGAAAAAGTTCCAAGGGGGCCCCCTTTGATGCATTTTTTTTTGTTTCGGTTTTTTCGATTGAAGAAATGGATTCTATGAAAAAAAACAAGCAGATTGGTATGATCGAAGTTGAAAATCGGTCCATCCGTTCGGAAGTTAAGGCGATCTGAAGAATTCGAAAAAGTTCCAAGGGGACCCCCTTTGATGCAATTTTTTTTTCGATTTCGGTTTTTTCGATTGGAGAAATGGATTCTATGAAAAAAAAACAAGCAGATTGGTATGATCGAAGTTGAAAATCGGTCCATTTGTTCGGAAGTTAAGGCGATCTGAAGAATTCGAAAAAGTTCCAAGGGGGCCCCCTTTGATTCAATTTTATTTTCGATTTCGGTTTCTTCGATTGGAGAAATGGATTCTATGAAAAAAAAATAAGCAGATTGGTATGATCGAAGTTGAAAATCGGTCCATCCGTTCGGAAGTTAAGGCGATCTGAATAATTCGAAAAAGTTCCAAGGGGACCCCCTTTGATGCAATTTTTTTTTCGATTTCGGTTTTTTCGATTGAAGAAATGGATTATATGAAAAAAAACAAGCAGATTGGTATGATCGAAGTTGAAAATCGGTCCATCCGTTCGGAAGTTAAGGCGATCTGAAGAATTCGAAAAAGTTCCAAGGGGGCCCCCTTTGATGCATTTTTTTTTTTCGATTTCAGTTTTTTCGATTGGAGAAATGGATTCTATGAAAAAAAACAAGCAGATTGGTATGATCGGAGTTGAAAATCTGTCCATCCGTTCGGAAGTTAAGGCGATCTGAAGAATTCGAAAAAGTTCCAAGGGGACCCCCTTCGATGCAATTTTTTTTTATTTCGTTTTTTTCGATTCGAGAAATGGATTCTATGAAAAAAACAAGCAGATTGGTATGATCGAAGTTGAAAATCGGTCCATCCGTTCGGAAGTTAAGGCGATCTGAAGAATTCGAAAAAGTTCCAAGGGGACCTCCTTTGATGCAATTTTATTTTTCGATTTCGGTTTTTTCGATTGGATAAATGGATTCTATGAAAAAAAAACAAGCAGATTGGTATGATCGAAGTTGAAAATCGGTCCATCCGTTCGGAAGTTAA
Source organism: Chrysomela aeneicollis (assembly GCA_029955515.1). Taxonomy (NCBI): domain Eukaryota; kingdom Metazoa; phylum Arthropoda; class Insecta; order Coleoptera; family Chrysomelidae; genus Chrysomela; species Chrysomela aeneicollis. The sequence goes on from JARUHQ010000003.1 coordinate 26,973,647, forward strand.
GGCGATCTGAAGAATTCGAAAAAGTTCCAAGGGGGCCCCTTTGATGCATTTTTCTTTCGATTTCGGTTTTTTCGATTGGAGAAAAAGATTCTATGAAAAAAACAAGCAGATTAGTATGATCGAAGTTGAAAATCGGTCCATCCGTTCGGAAGTTAAGGCGATCTGAAGAATTCGAAAAAGTTCCAAGGGGGCCCCCTTTGATCCATTTTTTCTTCGATTTCGGTTTTTTCGATTGGAGAAATGGATTCGATGAAAAAAAAACAAGCAGATTGGTATGATCGAAGTTGAAAATCGGTCCATCCGTTCGGAAGTTAAGGCGATCTGAAGAATTCGAAAAAGTTCCAAGGGGACCCCCTTTGATGCAATTTGTTTTTCGATTTCGGTTTTTTCGATTCGAGAAATGGATTTTATGAAAATAAACAAGCAGATTGGTATGATCGAAGTTGAAAATCGGTCCATCCGTTCGGAAGTTGAGGCGATCTGAAGAATTCGAAAAAGTTTCAAGGGGACCCCCTTTGATGCAATTTTTTTTTTCGATTTCGGTTCTTTCGATTGGAGAAATGGATTCTATGAAAAAAAAACAAGCAGATTGGTATGATCGAAGTTGAAAATCGGTCCATCCGTTCGGAAGTTAAGGCGATCTGAAGAATTCGAAAAAGTTCCAAGGGGACCCCCTTTGATGCAATTCATTTTCGATTTCGGTTTTTTCGATTGGAGAAATGGATTCTATGAAAAAAAAAAAGCAGATTGGTATGATCGAAGTTGAAAATCGGTCCATCCGTTCGGAAGTTAAGGCGATCTGAAGAATTCGAAAAAGTTCCAAGGGGACCCCCTTTGATGCAACTTTTTTTTTCGATTTCCATTTTTTCGATTGGAGAAATGGATTCTATGAAAAAAAAACAAACAGATTGGTATGATCGAAGTTGAAAATCGGTCCATCCGTTCGGAAGTTAAGGCGATCTGAAGAATTCGAAAAAGTTCCAAGGGGGCCCCCTTTGATGCATTTTTTTTTTCGATTTCGTTTTTTTCGATTGGAGAAATGGATTCTATGAAAAAAAACAAGCAGATTGGTATGATCGAAGTTGAAAATCGGTCCATCCGTTCGGAAGTTGAGGCGATCTGAAGAATTCGAAAAAGTTCCAAGGGGGCCCCCTTTGATGCAATTTCTTTTTCGATTTCGATTTTTTCGATTGGAGAAATGGATTTTATGAAAAAAAAACAAGCAGATTGGTATGATCGAAGTTGAAAATCGGTCCATCCGTTCGGAAGTTAAGGCGATCTGAAAAATTCGAATAAGTTCCAAGGGGGCCCCCTTTTATGCCTTTTTTTTTTTTCGATTTCGGTTTTTTCGATTGAAGAAATGGATTCTATGAAAAAAAACAAGCAGATTGGTATGATCGAAGTTGAAAATCGGTCCATCCGTTCGGAAGTTAAGGCGATCTGAAGAATTCGAAAAAGTTCCAAGGGGGCCCCCTTTGATGCATTTTTTTTATTTCGGTTTTTTCGATTGAAGAAATGGATTCTATGAAAAAAACAAGCAGATTGGTATGATCGAAATTGAAAATCGGTCCATCCGTTCGGAAGTTAAGGCGATCTGAAGAATTCGAAAATGTTCCAAGGGGGCCCTCTTTGATGCAAATTTTTTTTCGATTCAGGTTTTTTCGATTGGAGAAATGGATTCTATGAAAAAAAACAAGCTAATTGGTATGATCGAAATTGAAAATCGGTCCATCCGTTCGGAAGTTAAGGCGATATGAAGAATTCGAAAAAGTTCCAAGGGGGCCCCCATTGATGCAATTTTTTTTTCGATTTCGGTTTTTTCGATTGGAGAAATGGATTCTATAAAAAAAAACAAGCAGATTGGTATGATCGAAGTTGAAAATCGGTCCATCCGTTCGGAAGTTAAGGCGATCTGAAGAATTCGAAAAAGTTCCAAGGGGGCCCCCTTTGATGCATTTTTTTTATTTCGGTTTTTTCGATTGAAGAAATGGATTCTATGAAAAAAACAAGCAGATTGGTATGGTCGAAGTTGAAAATCGGTACATCCGTTCGGAAGTTAAGGCGATCTGAAGAATTCGATAAAGTTCCAAGGGGGCCCCCTTTGATGCAATTTTTTTTTCGATTTCGGTTTTTTCGATTGGAGAAATGGATTCTATGAAAAAAAAACAAGCAGATTGGTATGATCGAAGTTGAAAATTGGTCCATCCGTTCGGAAGTTAAGGCGATATGAAGAATTCGAAAAAGTTCCAAGGGGGCCCCCATTGATGCATTTTATTTTTCGATTTCGGTTTTTTCGATTGGAGAAATGGATTCTATGAAAAAAAACAAGCAGATTGATATGATCGAAGTTGAAAATCGGTCCATCCGTTCGGAAGTTAAGGCGATCTGAAGAATTCGAAAAAGTTCCAAGGGGGCCCCCTTTGATGCATTTTTTTTTGTTTCGGTTTTTTCGATTGAAGAAATGGATTCTATGAAAAAAAACAAGCAGATTGGTATGATCGAAGTTGAAAATCGGTCCATCCGTTCGGAAGTTAAGGCGATCTGAAGAATTCGAAAAAGTTCCAAGGGGACCCCCTTTGATGCAATTTTTTTTTCGATTTCGGTTTTTTCGATTGGAGAAATGGATTCTATGAAAAAAAACAAGCAGATTGGTATGATCGAAGTTGAAAATCGGTCCATTTGTTCGGAAGTTAAGGCGATCTGAAGAATTCGAAAAAGTTCCAAGGGGGCCCCCTTTGATTCAATTTTATTTTCGATTTCGGTTTCTTCGATTGGAGAAATGGATTCTATGAAAAAAAAATAAGCAGATTGGTATGATCGAAGTTGAAAATCGGTCCATCCGTTCGGAAGTTAAGGCGATCTGAATAATTCGAAAAAGTTCCAAGGGGACCCCCTTTGATGCAATTTTTTTTTCGATTTCGGTTTTTTCGATTGAAGAAATGGATTCAATGAAAAAAACAAGCAGATTGGTATGATCGAAGTTGAAAATCGGTCCATCAGTTCGGAAGTTGAGGCGATCTGAAGAATTCGAAAAAGTTCCAAGGGGACCCCCTTTGATGCAATTTTTTTTTCGATTTCGGTTTTTTCGATTGAAGAAATGGATTATATGAAAAAAAACAAGCAGATTGGTATGATCGAAGTTGAAAATCGGTCCATCCGTTCGGAAGTTAAGGCGATCTGAAGAATTCGAAAAAGTTCCAAGGGGGCCCCCTTTGATGCATTTTTTTTTTTCGATTTCAGTTTTTTCGATTGGAGAAATGGATTCTATGAAAAAAAACAAGCAGATTGGTATGATCGGAGTTGAAAATCTGTCCATCCGTTCGGAAGTTAAGGCGATCTGAAGAATTCGAAAAAGTTCCAAGGGGACCCCCTTCGATGCAATTTTTTTTTTATTTCGTTTTTTTCGATTCGAGAAATGGATTCTATGAAAAAAACAAGCAGATTGGTATGATCGAAGTTGAAAATCGGTCCATCCGTTCGGAAGTTAAGGCGATCTGAAGAATTCGAAAAAGTTCCAAGGGGACCCCCTTTGATGCAATTTTATTTTTCGATTTCGGTTTTTTCGATTGGATAAATGGATTCTATGAAAAAAAAAACAAGCAGATTGGTATGATCGAAGTTGAAAATCGGTCCATCCGTTCGGAAGTTAAGGCGATCTGAAGAATTCGAAAAAGTTCCAAGGGGGCCCCCTTTGATGCATTTTTCTTTCGATTTCGGTTTTTTCGATTGGAGAAAAAGATTCTATGAAAAAAACAAGCAGATTAGTATGATCGAAGTTGAAAATCGGTCCATCCGTTCGGAAGTTAAGGCGATCTGAAGAATTCGAAAAAGTTCCAAGGGGGCCCCCTTTGATGCATTTTTTCTTCGATTTCGGTTTTTTCGATTGGAGAAATGGATTCGATGAAAAAAAAACAAGCAGATTGGTATGATCGAAGTTGAAAATCGGTCCATCCGTTCGGAAGTTAAGGCGATCTGAAGAATTCGAAAAAGTTCCAAGGGGACCCCCTTTGATGCAATTTGTTTTTCGATTTCGGTTTTTTCGATTCGAGAAATGGATTTTATGAAAATAAACAAGCAGATTGGTATGATCGAAGTTGAAAATCGGTCCATCCGTTCGGAAGTTGAGGCGATCTGAAGAATTCGAAAAAGTTTCAAGGGGACCCCCTTTGATGCAATTTTTTTTTTCGATTTCGGTTCTTTCGATTGGAGAAATGGATTCTATGAAAAAAAAACAAGCAGATTGGTATGATCGAAGTTGAAAATCGGTCCATCCGTTCGGAAGTTAAGGCGATCTGAAGAATTCGAAAAAGTTCCAAGGGGACCCCCTTTGATGCAATTCATTTTCGATTTCGGTTTTTTCGTTTGGAGAAATGGATTCTATGAAAAAAAAAAAGCAGATTGGTATGATCGAAGTTGAAAATCGGTCCATCCGTTCGGAAGTTAAGGCGATCTGAAGAATTCGAAAAAGTTCCAAGGGGACCCCCTTTGATGCAACTTTTTTTTTCGATTTCCATTTTTTCGATTGGAGAAATGGATTCTATGAAAAAAAACAAGCAGATTGGTATGATCGAAGTTGAAAATCGGTCCATCCGTTCGGAAGTTGAGGCGATCTGAAGAATTCGAAAAAGTTCCAAGGGGGCCCCCTTTGATGCAATTTCTTTTTCGATTTCGATTTTTTCGATTGGAAAAATGGATTTTATGAAAAAAAAACAAGCAGATTGGTATGATCGAAGTTGAAAATCGGTCCATCCGTTCGGAAGTTAAGGCGATCTGAAAAATTCGAATAAGTTCCAAGGGGGCCCCCTTTTATGCCTTTTTTTTTTTTTTTTTCGATTTCGGTTTTTTCGATTGAAGAAATGGATTCTATGAAAAAAAACAAGCAGATTGGTATGATCGAAGTTGAAAATCGGTCCATCCGTTCGGAAGTTAAGGCGATCTGAAGAATTCGAAAAAGTTCCAAGGGGACCCCCTTCGATGCAATTTTATTTTTCGATTTCGGTTTTTTCGATTGGAGAAATGGATTCTATGAAAAAGAACAAGCAGATTGGTATTATCGAAGTTGAAAATCGGTCCATCCGTTCGGAAGTTAAGGCGATCTGAAGAATTCGAAAAAGTTCCAAGGGGACCCCCATTGATGCAATTTTTTTTTCGATTTCGGTTTTTTCGATTGGAGAATTGGATTCTATGAAAAAAAACAAGAAAATCGGTATGCGCGAAGATGAAAATCGGTCCGTCCGTTCGGAAGTTAAGGCGATCTGAAGAATTCGAAAAAGTTCTAAGGGGGCCCCCTTTGATGCATTTTTTTTACGATTTCGGTTTCTCCGATTGAAGAAATGGATTCTATGAAAAAAAACAAGCAGATTGGTATGATCGAAGTTGAAAATCGGTCCATCCGTTCGGAAGTTAAGGCGATCTGAAGAATTCGAAAAAGTTCCAAGGGGGCCCCCTTTGATGCAATTTTTTTTTCGATTTCGGTTTTTTCGATTGGAGAAATGGATTCTATGGAAAAAAACAAGCAGATTGGTATTATCGACGTTGAAAATCGGTCCATCCGTTCGGAAGTTAAGGCGATCTGAAGAATTCGAAAAAGTTCCAAGGGGGCCCCCTTTGATGCAATTTTTTTTTCGATTTCGGTTTTTTCGATTGGAGAAATGGATTCTATGGAAAAAAACAAGCAGATTGGTATGATCGAAGTTGAAAATCGGTCCATCCGTTCGGAAGTTAAGGCGATCTGAAGAATTCGAAAAAGTTCCAAGGGGACCCCCTTTGATGCAATTTTTTTTTGGATTATGGTTTTTCGGATTCGAGAAATGGATTCTATGAAAAAAAACAAGCAGATTGGTATGATCGAAGTTGAAAATCGGTCCATCCGTTCGGAAGTTAAGGCGATCTGAAGAATTCGAAAAAGTTCCAAGGGGACCCCCTTTGATGCAATTTTATTTTTCGATTTCGGTTTTTTCGATTGGAGAAATGGATTCTATGAAAAAGAACAAGCAGATTGGTATTATCGAAGTTGAAAATCGGTCCATCCGTTCGGAAGTTAAGGCGATCTGAAGAATTCGAAAAAGTTCCAAGGGGACCCCCATTGATGCAATTTTTTTTTCGATTTCGGTTTTTTCGATTGGAGAAATGGATTCTATGAAAAAAAAACAAGAAAATCGGTATGCGCGAAGATGAAAATCGGTCCGTCCGTTCGGAAGTTAAGGCGATCTGAAGAATTCGAAAAAGTTCTAAGGGGGCCCCCTTTGATGCAATTTTATTTTTCGATTTCGGTATTTTCGATTGGAGAAATGGATTCTATGAAAAAAAAACAAGCAGATTGGTATTATCGACGTTGAAAATCGGTCCATCCGTTCGGAAGTTAAGGCGATCTGAAGAATTCGAAAAAGTTCCAAGGGGACCCCCATTGATGCAATTTTTTTTTCGATTTCGGTTTTTTCGATTGGAGAAATGGATTCTATGAAAAAAAACAAGAAAATCGGTATGCGCGAAGATGAAAATCGGTCCGTCCGTTCGGAAGTTAAGGCGATCTGAAGAATCCGAAAAAGTTCTAAGGGGGCCCCCTTTGATGCTTATCTTTCACGATTTCGGTTTTTCCGATTGAAGAAATGGATTCTATGAAAAAAAACAAGCAGATTGGTATGATCGAATTTGAAAATCGGTCCATCCGTTCGGAAGTTAAGGCGATCTGAAGAATTCGAAAAAGTTCCAAGGGGACCCCCTATGATACAATTTTTTTTTCAATTTCGGTTTTCTCGAATCGAGAAATGGATTCTATGAAAAAAAACAAGCAGATTGGTATGATCGGAGTTGAAAATCGGTCCATCCGTTCGGAAGTTAAGGCGATCTGAAGAATTCGAAAAAGTTCCAAGGGGGCCCACTTTGATGCAATTTTTTTTTTAGATTTCGGTTTTTTTGATTGGAGAAATGGATTCTATGATAAAAAGACAAGAAAATTGGTATGCGCGAAGTTGAAAATCGGTCCATCCGTTCGGAAGTTAAGGCGATCTGAAGAATTCGAAAAAGTTCCAAGGGGGCCCCCTTTGATGCATGTTATTTTTTCGATTTCGGTTTTTTCGATTATAGAAATGGATTCTATGAAAAAAAAACAAGCAGATTGGTATGATCGAAGTTGAAAATCGGTCCATCCGTTCGGAAGTTAAGGCGATCTGAAGAATTCGAAAAAGTTCCAAGGGGACCCCCTTTGATGCAATTTTATTTTTCGATTTCGGTTTTTTCGATTAGAGAAATGGATTCTATGAAAATAAACAAGCAGATTGGTATGATCGAAGTTGAAAATCGGTCCATCCGTTCGGAAGTTAAGGCGATCTGAAGAATTCGAAAAAGTTCCAAGGGGACTCCCTTTGATGCAATTTTTTTTTCGATTTCGGTTTTTCAGATTGGAGAAATGGATTCTATGAAAAAAAAACAAGCAAAATGGTATGCGCGAAGTTGAAAATCGGTCCATCCGTTCGGAAGTTAAGGCGATCTGAAGAATTCAAAAAAGTTCCAAGGGGACCCCCTATGATGCAATTTTTTTTTCGATTTCGGTTTTTTTGATTCAAGAAATGGATTCTATGAAAAAGAAACAAGCAGATTGGTATGATCGAAGTTGAAAATCGGTCCATCCGTTCGGAAGTTAAGGCGATCTGAAGAATTCGAAAAAGTTCCAAGGGGACCCCCTTTGATGCAAGTTTTTTTTTGATTTCGATTATTTCGATTATAGAAATGGATTCTATGAAAAAAAACAAGCAGATTGGTATGATCGAAGTTGAAAATCGGTCCATCCGTTCGGAAGTTAAGGCGATCTGAAGAATTCGAAAAAGTTCCAAGAGGACCTCCTTTGATACAATTTTTTTTCGATTTCGGTTATTTTGATTGAAGAAATGGATTCTATGAAAAAAAACAAGCAAATTGGTATGCGCGAAGTTGAAAATCGGTCCATCTGTTCGGAAGTTAAGGCGATCTGAAGAATTCGAAAAAGTTCCAAGGGGGCCCCCTTTGATGAATTTTTTTTTTCGATTTCGGTTTTTTCGATTGAAGGAATGGATTCTATGAAAAAAAAAACAAACAGATTGATATGATCGAAGTTGAAAATCGGTCCATCCGTTCGGAAGTTAAGGCGATCTGAAGAATTCGAAAAAGTTCCAAGGGGACCCCCTTTGATGCAACTTTTTTTTTCGATTTCCATTTTTTCGATTGGAGAAATGGATTCTATGAAAAAAAACAAACAGATTGGTATGATCGAAGTTGAAAATCGGTCCATCCGTTCGGAAGTTAAGGCGATCTGAAGAATTCGAAAAAGTTCCAAGGGGGCCCCCTTTGATGCATTTTTTTTTTCGATTTCGTTTTTTTCGATTGGAGAAATGGATTCTATGAAAAAAAACAAGCAGATTGGTATGATCGAAGTTGAAAATCGGTCCATCCGTTCGGAAGTTGAGGCGATCTGAAGAATTCGAAAAAGTTCCAAGGGGGCCCCCTTTGATGCAATTTCTTTTTCGATTTCGATTTTTTCGATTGGAGAAATGGATTTTATGAAAAAAAAACAAGCAGATTGGTATGATCGAAGTTGAAAATCGGTCCATCCGTTCGGAAGTTAAGGCGATCTGAAGAATTCGAAAAAGTTCCAAGGGGGCCACCTTTGATGCATTTTTTTTCGATTTCGATTTTTTCGATTGGAGAAATGGATTCTATGAAAAAAAAACAAGCAGATTGGTATGATCGAAGTTGAAAATCGGTCCATCCGTTCGGAAGTTAAGGCGATCTGAAAAATTCGAATAAGTTCCAAGGGGGCCCCCTTTTATGCCTTTTTTTTTTCGATTTCGGTTTTTTCGATTGAAGAAATGGATTCTATGAAAAAAAACAAGCAGATTGGTATGATCGAAGTTGAAAATCGGTCCATCCGTTCGGAAGTTAAGGCGATCTGAAGAATTCGAAAAAGTTCCAAGGGGACCCCCTTTGATGCAATTTTATTTTTCGATTTCGGTTTTTTCGATTGGAGAAATGGATTCTATGAAAAAGAACAAGCAGATTGGTATTATCGAAGTTGAAAATCGGTCCATCCGTTCGGAAGTTAAGGCGATCTGAAGAATTCGAAAAAGTTCCAAGGGGACCCCCATTGATGCAATTTTTTTTTCGATTTCGGTTTTTTCGATTGGAGAATTGGATTCTATGAAAAAAAACAAGAAAATCGGTATGCGCGAAGATGAAAATCGGTCCGTCCGTTCGGAAGTTAAGGCGATCTGAAGAATTCGAAAAAGTTCTAAGGGGGCCCCCTTTGATGCATTTTTTTTACGATTTCGGTTTTTCCGATTGAAGAAATGGATTCTATGAAAAAAAACAAGCAGATTGGTATGATCGAAGTTGAAAATCGGTCCATCCGTTCGGAAGTTAAGGCGATCTGAAGAATTCGAAAAAGTTCCAAGGGGGCCCCCTTTGATGCAATTTTTTTTTCGATTTCGGTTTTTTCGATTGGAGAAATGGATTCTATGGAAAAAAACAAGCAGATTGGTATTATCGACGTTGAAAATCGGTCCATCCGTTCGGAAGTTAAGGCGATCTGAAGAATTCGAAAAAGTTCCAAGGGGGCCCCCTTTGATGCAATTTTTTTTTCGATTTCGGTTTTTTCGATTGGAGAAATGGATTCTATGGAAAAAAACAAGCAGATTGGTATGATCGAAGTTGAAAATCGGTCCATCCGTTCGGAAGTTAAGGCGATCTGAAGAATTCGAAAAAGTTCCAAGGGGACCCCCTTTGATGCAATTTTTTTTTGGATTTTGGTTTTTCGGATTCGAGAAATGGATTCTATGAAAAAAAAACAAGCAGATTGGTATGATCGAAGTTGAAAATCGGTCCATCCGTTCGGAAGTTAAGGCGATCTGAAGAATTCGAAAAAGTTCCAAGGGGACCCCCTTTGATGCAATTTTATTTTTCGATTTCGGTTTTTTCGATTGGAGAAATGGATTCTATGAAAAAGAACAAGCAGATTGGTATTATCGAAGTTGAAAATCGGTCCATCCGTTCGGAAGTTAAGGCGATCTGAAGAATTCGAAAAAGTTCCAAGGGGACCCCCATTGATGCAATTTTTTTTTCGATTTCGGTTTTTTCGATTGGAGAAATGGATTCTATGAAAAAAAAACAAGAAAATCGGTATGCGCGAAGATGAAAATCGGTCCGTCCGTTCGGAAGTTAAGGCGATCTGAAGAATTCGAAAAAGTTCTAAGGGGGCCCCCTCTGATGCAATTTTATTTTTCGATTTCGGTTTTTTCGATTGGAGAAATGGATTCTATGAAAAAAAAACAAGCAGATTGGTATTATCGACGTTGAAAATCGGTCCATCCGTTCGGAAGTTAAGGCGATCTGAAGAATTCGAAAAAGTTCCAAGGGGACCCCCATTGATGCAATTTTTTTTTCGATTTCGGTTTTTTCGATTGGAGAAATGGATTCTATGAAAAAAAACAAGAAAATCGGTATGCGCGAAGATGAAAATCGGTCCGTCCGTTCGGAAGTTAAGGCGATCTGAAGAATCCGAAAAAGTTCTAAGGGGGCCCCCTTTGATGCTTATCTTTCACGATTTCGGTTTTTCCGATTGAAGAAATGGATTCTATGAAAAAAAACAAGCAGATTGGTATGATCGAATTTGAAAATCGGTCCATCCGTTCGGAAGTTAAGGCGATCTGAAGAATTCGAAAAAGTTCCAAGGGGACCCCCTATGATACAATTTTTTTTTCAATTTCGGTTTTCTCGAATCGAGAAATGGATTCTATGAAAAAAAACAAGCAGATTGGTATGATCGGAGTTGAAAATCGGTCCATCCGTTCGGAAGTTAAGGCGATCTGAAGAATTCGAAAAAGTTCCAAGGGGGCCCACTTTGATGCAATTTTTTTTTTAGATTTCGGTTTTTTTGATTGGAGAAATGGATTCTATGATAAAAAGACAAGAAAATTGGTATGCGCGAAGTTGAAAATCGGTCCATCCGTTCGGAAGTTAAGGCGATCTGAAGAATTCGAAAAAGTTCCAAGGGGGCCCCCTTTGATGCATGTTATTTTTTCGATTTCGGTTTTTTCGATTGGAGAAATGGATTCTATGAAAAAAAAACAAGCAGATTGGTATGATCGAAGTTGAAAATCGGTCCATCCGTTCGGAAGTTAAGGCGATCTGAAGAATTCGAAAAAGTTCCAAGGGGACCCCCTTTGATGCAATTTTATTTTTCGATTTCGGTTTTTTCGATTAGAGAAATGGATTCTATGAAAATAAACAAGCAGATTGGTATGATCGAAGTTGAAAATCGGTCCATCCGTTCGGAAGTTAAGGCGATCTGAAGAATTCGAAAAAGTTCCAAGGGGACTCCCTTTGATGCAATTTTTTTTTCGATTTCGGTTTTTCAGATTGGAGAAATGGATTCTATGAAAAAAAAACAAGAAGAATGGTATGCGCGAAGTTGAAAATCGGTCCATCCGTTCGGAAGTTAAGGCGATCTGAAGAATTCAAAAAAGTTCCAAGGGGACCCCCTATGATGCAATTTTTTTTTCGATTTCGGTTTTTTTGATTCAAGAAATGGATTCTATGAAAAAGAAACAAGCAGATTGGTATGATCGAAGTTGAAAATCGGTCCATCCGTTCGGAAGTTAAGGCGATCTGAAGAATTCGAAAAAGTTCCAAGGGGACCCCCTTTGATGCAAGTTTTTTTTTGATTTCGATTATTTCGATTATAGAAATGGATTCTATGAAAAAAAACAAGCAGATTGGTATGATCGAAGTTGAAAATCGGTCCATCCGTTCGGAAGTTAAGGCGATCTGAAGAATTCGAAAAAGTTCCAAGAGGACCTCCTTTGATACAATTTTTTTTCGATTTCGGTTATTTTGATTGAAGAAATGGATTCTATGAAAAAAAACAAGCAAATTGGTATGCGCGAAGTTGAAAATCGGTCCATCTGTTCGGAAGTTAAGGCGATCTGAAGAATTCGAAAAAGTTCCAAGGGGGCCACCTTTGATGAATTTTTTTTTTTCGATTTCGGTTTTTTCGATTGAAGGAATGGATTCTATGAAAAAAAAAACAAACAGATTGATATGATCGAAGTTGAAAATCGGTCCATCCGTTCGGAAGTTAAGGCGATCTGAAGAATTCGAAAAAGTTCCAAGGGGGCCCCCTTTGATGCATTTTTTTTTCGATTTCGGTTTTTTCGATTGGAGAAATGGATTCTATGAAAAAAAAACAAGCAGATTGGTATGATCGAAGTTGAAAATTGGTCCATCCGTTCGGAAGTTAAGGCGATATGAAGAATTCGAAAAAGTTCCAAGGAGGCCCCCATTGATGCATTTTTTTTTCGATTTCGGTTTTTTCGATTGGAGAAATGGATTCTATGAAAAAAAACAAGCAGATTGGTATGATCGAAGTTGAAAATCGGTCCATCCGTTCGGAAGTTAAGGCGATCTGAAGAATTCGAAAAAGTTCCAAGGGGGCCCCCTTTGATGCATTTTTTTTCATTTCGGTTTTTTCGATTGGAGAAATGGATTCTATAAAAAAAAACAAGCAGATTGGTATGATCGAAGTTGAAAATCGGTCCATCCGTTCGGAAGTTAAGGCGATCTGAAGAATTCGAAAAAGTTCCAAGGGGGCCCCCTTTGATGCATTTTTTTTTTCGATTTCGGTTTTTTCGATTGGAGAAATGGATTCTATGAAAAAAAACAAGCAGATTGGTATGATCGGAGTTGAAAATCTGTCCATCCGTTCGGAAGTTAAGGCGATCTGAAGAATTCGATAAAGTTCCAAGGGGGCCCCCTTTGATGCAATTTTTTTTTTCGATTTCGGTTTTTTCGATTGGAGAAATGGATTCTATGAAAAAAAAACAAGCAGATTGGTATGATCGAAGTTGAAAATTGGTCCATCCGTTCGGAAGTTAAGGCGATATGAAGAATTCGAAAAAGTTCCGAGGGGGCCCCCATTGATGCATTTTATTTTTCGATTTCGGTTTTTTCGATTGGAGAAATGGATTCTATGAAAAAAAAACAAGCAGATTGGTATGATCGAAGTTGAAAATCGGTCCATCCGTTCGGAAGTTAAGGCGATCTGAAGAATTCGAAAAAGTTCCAAGGGGGCCCCCTTTGATGCATTGCCTTTTATTTCGGTTTTTTCGATTGAAGAAATGGATTCTATGAAAAAAACAAGCAGATTGGTATGATCGAAGTTGAAAATCGGTCCATCCGTTCGGAAGTTAAGGCGATCTGAAGAATTCGAAAAAGTTCCAAGAGGACCCCCTTTGATACAATTTTTTTTCGATTTCGGTTATTTTGATTGAAGAAATGGATTCTATGAAAAAAAACAAGCAAATTGGTATGCGCGAAGTTGAAAATCGGTCCATCTGTTCGGAAGTTAAGGCGATCTGAAGAATTCGAAAAAGTTCCAAGGGGGCCCCCTTTGATGAATTTTTTTTTCGATTTCGGTTTTTTCGATTGAAGGAATGGATTCTATGAAAAAAAAAACAAACAGATTGATATGATCCAAGTTGAAAATCGGTCCATCCGTTCGGAAGTTAAGGCGATCTGAAGAATTCGAAAAAGTTCCAAGGGGGCCCCCTCTGATGCATTTTTTTCATTTCGGTTTTTTCGATTGAAGAAATGGATTCTATGAAAAAAAACAAGCAGATTGGTATGATCGAAGTTGAAAATCGGTCCATCCGTTCGGGAGTTGAGGCGATCTGAAGAATTCGAAAAAGTTCCAAGGGGGCCCCCTTTGATGCATTTTTTTTTCGATTTCGGTTTTTTCGATTGGAGAAATGGATTCTATGAAAAAAAAACAAGCAGATTGGTATGATCGGAGTTGAAAATCTGTCCATCCGTTCGGAAGTTAAGGCGATCTGAAGAATTCGATAAAGTTCCAAGGGGGCCCCCTTTGATGCAATTTTTTTTTTCGATTTCGGTTTTTTCGATTGGAGAAATGGATTCTATGAAAAAAAAACAAGCAGATTGGTATGATCGAAAATGAAAATTGGTCCATCCGTTCGGAAGTTAAGGCGATATGAAGAATTCGAAAAAGTTTCAAGGGGGCCCCCATTGATGCATTTTATTTTTTGATTTCGGTTTTTTCGATTGGAGAAATGGATTCTATGAAAAAAAACAAGCAGATTGGTATGATCGAAGTTGAAAATCGGTCCATCCGTTCGGAAGTTAAGGCGATCTGAAGAATTCGAAAAAGTTCCAAGGGGGCCCCCTTTGATGCATTTCCTTTTATTTCGGTTTTTTCGATTCGAGAAATTGATTCCATGAAAAAAAACAAGCAGATTGGTATGATCGAAGTTGAAAATCGGTCCATCCGTTCGGAAGTTAAGGCGATTTGAAGAATTCGAAAAAGTTCCAAGGGGACCCCCTTTGATGAATTTTTTTTTCGATTTCGGTTTTTTCGATTGGAGAAATGGATTCTATGAAAAAAAAACAAACAGATTGATATGATCCAAGTTGAAAATCGGTCCATCCGTTCGGAAGTTAAGGCGATCTGAAGAATTCGAAAAAGTTCCAAGGGGGCCCCCTTTGATGCATTTTTTTCATTTCGGTTTTTTCGATTGAAGAAATGGATTCTATGAAAAAAAACAAGCAGATTGGTATGATCGAAGTTTAAAATCGGTCCATCCGTTCGGAAGTTGAGGCGATCTGAAGAATTCGAAAAAGTTCCAAGGGGGCCCCCTTTGATGCATTTTTTTTTCGATTTCGGTTTTTTTGATTCAAGAAATGGATTCTATGAAAAAGAAACAAGCAGATTGGTATGATCGAAGTTGAAAATCGGTCCATCCGTTCGGAAGTTAAGGCGATCTGAAGAATTCGAAAAAGTTCCAAGGGGACCCCCTTTGATGCAAGTTTTTTTTTGATTTCGATTATTTCGATTATAGAAATGGATTCTATGAAAAAAAACAAGCAGATTGGTATGATCGAAGTTGAAAATCGGTCCATCCGTTCGGAAGTTAAGGCGATCTGAAGAATTCGAAAAAGTTCCAAGAGGACCTCCTTTGATACAATTTTTTTTCGATTTCGGTTATTTTGATTGAAGAAATGGATTCTATGAAAAAAAACAAGCAAATTGGTATGCGCGAAGTTGAAAATCGGTCCATCTGTTCGGAAGTTAAGGCGATCTGAAGAATTCGAAAAAGTTCCAAGGGGGCCACCTTTGATGAATTTTTTTTTTTCGATTTCGGTTTTTTCGATTGAAGGAATGGATTCTATGAAAAAAAAAACAAACAGATTGATATGATCGAAGTTGAAAATCGGTCCATCCGTTCGGAAGTTAAGGCGATCTGAAGAATTCGAAAAAGTTCCAAGGGGGCCCCCTTTGATGCATTTTTTTTTCGATTTCGGTTTTTTCGATTGGAGAAATGGATTCTATGAAAAAAAAACAAGCAGATTGGTATGATCGAAGTTGAAAATTGGTCCATCCGTTCGGAAGTTAAGGCGATATGAAGAATTCGAAAAAGTTCCAAGGAGGCCCCCATTGATGCATTTTTTTTTCGATTTCGGTTTTTTCGATTGGAGAAATGGATTCTATGAAAAAAAACAAGCAGATTGGTATGATCGAAGTTGAAAATCGGTCCATCCGTTCGGAAGTTAAGGCGATCTGAAGAATTCGAAAAAGTTCCAAGGGGGCCCCCTTTGATGCATTTTTTTTCATTTCGGTTTTTTCGATTGGAGAAATGGATTCTATAAAAAAAAACAAGCAGATTGGTATGATCGAAGTTGAAAATCGGTCCATCCGTTCGGAAGTTAAGGCGATCTGAAGAATTCGAAAAAGTTCCAAGGGGGCCCCCTTTGATGCATTTTTTTTTTCGATTTCGGTTTTTTCGATTGGAGAAATGGATTCTATGAAAAAAAACAAGCAGATTGGTATGATCGGAGTTGAAAATCTGTCCATCCGTTCGGAAGTTAAGGCGATCTGAAGAATTCGATAAAGTTCCAAGGGGGCCCCCTTTGATGCAATTTTTTTTTTCGATTTCGGTTTTTTCGATTGGAGAAATGGATTCTATGAAAAAAAAACAAGCAGATTGGTATGATCGAAGTTGAAAATTGGTCCATCCGTTCGGAAGTTAAGGCGATATGAAGAATTCGAAAAAGTTCCGAGGGGGCCCCCATTGATGCATTTTATTTTTCGATTTCGGTTTTTTCGATTGGAGAAATGGATTCTATGAAAAAAAAACAAGCAGATTGGTATGATCGAAGTTGAAAATCGGTCCATCCGTTCGGAAGTTAAGGCGATCTGAAGAATTCGAAAAAGTTCCAAGGGGGCCCCCTTTGATGCATTGCCTTTTATTTCGGTTTTTTCGATTGAAGAAATGGATTCTATGAAAAAAACAAGCAGATTGGTATGATCGAAGTTGAAAATCGGTCCATCCGTTCGGAAGTTAAGGCGATCTGAAGAATTCGAAAAAGTTCCAAGAGGACCCCCTTTGATACAATTTTTTTTCGATTTCGGTTATTTTGATTGAAGAAATGGATTCTATGAAAAAAAACAAGCAAATTGGTATGCGCGAAGTTGAAAATCGGTCCATCTGTTCGGAAGTTAAGGCGATCTGAAGAATTCGAAAAAGTTCCAAGGGGGCCCCCTTTGATGAATTTTTTTTTCGATTTCGGTTTTTTCGATTGAAGGAATGGATTCTATGAAAAAAAAAACAAACAGATTGATATGATCCAAGTTGAAAATCGGTCCATCCGTTCGGAAGTTAAGGCGATCTGAAGAATTCGAAAAAGTTCCAAGGGGGCCCCCTCTGATGCATTTTTTTCATTTCGGTTTTTTCGATTGAAGAAATGGATTCTATGAAAAAAAACAAGCAGATTGGTATGATCGAAGTTGAAAATCGGTCCATCCGTTCGGGAGTTGAGGCGATCTGAAGAATTCGAAAAAGTTCCAAGGGGGCCCCCTTTGATGCATTTTTTTTTCGATTTCGGTTTTTTCGATTGGAGAAATGGATTCTATGAAAAAAAAACAAGCAGATTGGTATGATCGGAGTTGAAAATCTGTCCATCCGTTCGGAAGTTAAGGCGATCTGAAGAATTCGATAAAGTTCCAAGGGGGCCCCCTTTGATGCAATTTTTTTTTTCGATTTCGGTTTTTTCGATTGGAGAAATGGATTCTATGAAAAAAAAACAAGCAGATTGGTATGATCGAAAATGAAAATTGGTCCATCCGTTCGGAAGTTAAGGCGATATGAAGAATTCGAAAAAGTTTCAAGGGGGCCCCCATTGATGCATTTTATTTTTTGATTTCGGTTTTTTCGATTGGAGAAATGGATTCTATGAAAAAAAACAAGCAGATTGGTATGATCGAAGTTGAAAATCGGTCCATCCGTTCGGAAGTTAAGGCGATCTGAAGAATTCGAAAAAGTTCCAAGGGGGCCCCCTTTGATGCATTTCCTTTTATTTCGGTTTTTTCGATTCGAGAAATTGATTCCATGAAAAAAAACAAGCAGATTGGTATGATCGAAGTTGAAAATCGGTCCATCCGTTCGGAAGTTAAGGCGATTTGAAGAATTCGAAAAAGTTCCAAGGGGACCCCCTTTGATGAATTTTTTTTTCGATTTCGGTTTTTTCGATTGGAGAAATGGATTCTATGAAAAAAAAACAAACAGATTGATATGATCCAAGTTGAAAATCGGTCCATCCGTTCGGAAGTTAAGGCGATCTGAAGAATTCGAAAAAGTTCCAAGGGGGCCCCCTTTGATGCATTTTTTTCATTTCGGTTTTTTCGATTGAAGAAATGGATTCTATGAAAAAAAACAAGCAGATTGGTATGATCGAAGTTTAAAATCGGTCCATCCGTTCGGAAGTTGAGGCGATCTGAAGAATTCGAAAAAGTTCCAAGGGGGCCCCCTTTGATGCATTTTTTTTTCGATTTCGGTTTTTTCGATTGGAGAAATGGATTCTATGAAAAAAAACAAGCAGATTGGTATGATCGGAGTTGAAAATCTGTCCATCCGTTCGGAAGTTAAGGCGATCTGAAGAATTCGATAAAGTTCCAAGGGGGCCCCCTTTGATGCAATTTTTTTTTTTCGATTTCGGTTTTTTCGATTGGAGAAATGGATTCTATGAAAAAAAAACAAGCAGATTGGTATGATCGAAAATGAAAATTGGTCCATCCGTTCGGAAGTTAAGGCGATATGAAGAATTCGAAAAAGTTTCAAGGGGGCCCCCATTGATGCATTTTATTTTTTGATTTCGGTTTTTTCGATTGGAGAAATGGATTCTATGAAAAAAAACAAGCAGATTGGTATGATCGAAGTTGAAAATCGGTCCATCCGTTCGGAAGTTAAGGCGATCTGAAGAATTCGAAAAAGTTCCAAGGGGGCCCCCTTTGATGCATTTCCTTTTATTTCGGTTTTTTCGATTCGAGAAATTGATTCCATGAAAAAAAACAAGCAGATTGGTATGATCGAAGTTGAAAATCGGTCCATCCGTTCGGAAGTTAAGGCGATTTGAAGAATTCGAAAAAGTTCCAAGGGGACCCCCTTTGATGCAATTTTTTTTTCGATTTCGGTTTTTTCGATTGGAGAAATGGATTCTATGAAAAAAACAAGCAGATTGGTATGATCGAAGTTGAAAATCGGTCCATCCGTTCGGAAGTTAAGGCGATCTGAAGAATTCGATAAAGTTCCAAGGGGGCCCCCTTTGATGCAATTTTTTTTTCGATTTCGGTTTTTTCGATTGGAGAAATGGATTCTATAAAAAAAAACAAGCAGATTGGTATGATCGAAGTTGAAAATCGGTCCATCCGTTCGGAAGTTAAGGCGATCTGAAGAATTCGAAAAAGTTCCAAGGGGACCCCCTTTGATGCAATTTTTTTTTCGATTTCGGTTTTTTCGATTCGAGAAATGGATTCTATGAAAAAAAACAAGCAGATTGGTATGATCGAAGTTGAAAATCGGTCCATCCGTTCGGAAGTTAAGGCGATCTGAAGAATTCGAAAAAGTTCCAAGGGGACCCCCTTTGATGCAATTTTTTTTTCGATTTCGGTTTTTTCGATTCGAGAAATGGATTCTATGAAAAAAACAAGCAGATTGGTATGATCGAAGTTGAAAATCGGTCCATCCGTTCGGATGTTAAGGCGATCTGAAGAATTCGAAAAAGTTCCAAGGGGACCCCCTTTGATGCAATTTATTTTTCGATTTCGGTTTTTTCGATTGGAGAAATGGATTCTATGAAAAAAACAAGCAAATTGGTATGCGCGAAGTTGAAAATCGGTCCATCCGTTCGGAAGTTAAGGCGATCTGAAGAATTCGAAAAAGTTCCAAGGGGGCCCCCTTTGATGCATTTTTTTTTCGATTTCGGTTTTTTCGATTGGAGAAATGGATTCTATGAAAAAAAACAAGCAGATTGGTATGATCGGAGTTGAAAATCAAGGGGACCCCCTTTGATGCAATTTTTTTTTCGATTTCGGTTTTTTCGATTGGAGGAATGGATTCTATGAAAAAAACAAGCATATTGGTATGCGCGAAGTTGAAAATCGGTCCATCCGTTCGGAAGTTAAGGCGATCTGAAGAATTCGAAAAAGTTCCAAGGGGGCCCCCTTTGATGCATTTTTTTTTTCGATTTCGGTTTTTTTGATTGGAGAAATGGATTCTATGAAAAAAAACTTGGTATGATCGAAGTTGAAAATCGGTCTATCCGTTCGGAAGTTAAGGCGATCTGAAGAATTCGAAAAAGTTCCAAGGGGGTCCCCTTTGATGCATCTTTTTTTTTCGATTTCGTTTTTTTCGATTGGAGAAATGGATTCTTTGGAAAAAAAAACAAGCAGATTTGGTATGATCGAAGTTGAAAATCGGTCCATCCGTTCGGAAGTTAAGGCGATCAGAAGAATTCGAAAAAGTTCCAACGGGGCCCTCTTTGATGCAATTTTTGTTTCGATTTAGGTTTTTTCGATCGGAGAAATGGATTCTATAAAAAAAAACAAGCAGATTGGTATGATCGATGTTGAAAATCGGTCCATCCGTTCGGAAGTTAAGGCGATCTGAAGTATTCGAAAAAGTTCCAAGGGGGCCTTCTTTGATGCATTTTTTTTCGATTTCGGTTTTTTCGATTGGAGAAATGGATTCTATGAAAAAAAACAAGCAAATTGGTATGCGCGAAGTTGAAAATCGGTCCATCTGTTCGGAAGTTAAGGCGATCTGAAGAATTCGAAAAAGTTCCAAGGGGGCCCCCTTTGATGAATTTTTTTTTCGATTTCGGTTTTTTCGATTGAAGGAATGGATTCTATGAAAAAAAAACAAACAGATCGATATGATCGAAGTTGAAAATCGGTCCATCCGTTCGGAAGTTAAGGCGATCTGAAGAATTCGAAAAAGTTCCAAGGGGGCCCCCTTTGATGCATTTTTATTTCGATTTCGGTTTTTTCGATTGGAGAAATGGATTCTATGAAAAAAAACAAGCAGATTGGTATGATCGAAGTTGAAAATTGGTCCATCCGTTCGGAAGTTAAGGCGATATGAAGAATTCGAAAAAGTTCCAAGGGGGCCTCCATTGATGCATTTTTTTTTTGATTTCGGTTTTTTCGATTGGAGAAATGGATTCTATGAAAAAAAACAAGCAGATTGGTATGATCGAAGTTGAAAATCGGTCCATCCGGTCGGAAGTTAAGGCGATCTGAAGAATTCGAAAAAGTTCCAAGGGGGCCCCCTTTGATGCTTTTTTTTTTATTTCGGTTTTTTCGATTGAAGAAATGGATTCTATGAAAAAAAACAAGCAGATTGGTATGATCGAAGTTGAAAATCGGTCCATCCGTTCGGAAGTTAAGGCGATCTGAAGAATTCGAAAAAGTTCCAAGGGGGCCCCCTTTGATGCATTTTTTTTCGATTTCGGTTTTTTCGATTGGAGAAATGGATTCTATGAAAAAAAACAAGCAGATTGGTATGATCGGAGTTGAAAATCTGTCCATCCGTTCGGAAGTTAAGGCGATCTGAAGAATTCGATAAAGTTCCAAGAGGGCCCCCTTTGATGCAATTTTTTTTTCGATTTCGGTTTTTTCGATTGGAGAAATGGATTCTATGAAAAAAAACAAGCAGATTGGTATGATCGAAGTTGAAAATTGGTCCATCCGTTCGGAAGTTAAGGCGATATGAAGAATTCGAAAAAGTTCCAAGGGGGCCCCCATTGATGCATTTTATTTTTCGATTTCGGTTTTTTCGATTGGAGAAATGGATTCAATGAAAAAAAAACAAGCAGATTAGTATGATCGAAGTTGAAAATCGGTCCATCCGTTCGGAAGTTAAGGCGATCTGAAGAATTCGAAAAAGTTCCAAGGGGGCCCCCTTTGTTGCATTTTCCTTTATTTCGGTTTTTTCGATTGAAGAAATGGATTCTATGAAAAAAAACAAGCAGATTGGTATGATCGAAGTTGAAAATCGGTCCATCCGTTCGGAAGTTAAGGCGATCTGAAGAATTCGAAAAAGTTCCAAGGGGGCCCCCTTTGATGCATTTTTTTTTTTTTTTCGATTTCGATTTTTTCGATTGGAGAAATGGATTCTATGAAAAAAAACAAGCAGATTGGTATGATCGGAGTTGAAAATCTGTCCATCCGTTCGGAAGTTAAGGCGATCTGAAGAATTCGATAAAGTTCCAAGGGGGCCCCCTTTGATGCAATTTTTTTTTCGATTTCGGTTTTTTCGATTGGAGAAATGGATTCTATAAAAAAAACAAGCAGATTGGTATGATCGAAGTTGAAAATTGGTCCATCCGTTCGAAAGTTAAGGCGATATGAAGAATTCGAAAAAGTTCCAAGGGGGCCCCCATTGATGCATTTTATTTTTCGATTTCGGTTTTTTCGATTGGAGAAATGGATTCTATGAAAAAAAACAAGCAGATTGGTATGATCGAAGTTGAAAATCGGTCCATCCGTTCGGAAGTTAAGGCGATCTGAAGAATTCGAAAAAGTTTCAAGGGGGCCTCCTTTGATGCATTTTTTTTTTCGATTTCGATTTTTTCGATTGGAGAAATGGATTCTATGAAAAAAAAACAAGCAGATTGGTATGATCGGAGTTGAAAATCTGTCCATCCGTTCGGAAGTTAAGGCGATCTGAAGAATTCGATAAAGTTCCAAGGATTCTATGAAAAAAAACAAGCAGATTGGTATGATCGAAGTTGAAAATCGGTCCATCCGTTCGGAAGTTAAGGCGATCTGAAGATTTCGAAAAAGTTCCAAGGGGGCCCCCTTTGATGCATTTTTTTTTATTTCGGTTTTTTCGATTGAAGAAATGGATTCTATGAAAAAAAACAAGCAGATTGGTATAATCGAAGTTGAAAATCGGTCCATCCGTTCGGAAGTTAAGGCGATCTGAAGAATTCGAAAAAGTTCCAAGGGGGCCCCCTTTGATGCATTTTTTTTCGATTTCGGTTTTTTCGATTGGAGAAATGGATTCTATGAAAAAAAAACAAGCAGATTGGTATGATCGGAGTTGAAAATCTGTCCATCCGTTCGGAAGTTAAGGCGATCTGAAGAATTCGATAAAGTTCCAAGGGGGCCCCCTTTGATGCAATTTTTTTTTGATTTCGGTTTTTTCGATTGGAGAAATGGATTCTATGAAAAAAAAACAAGCAGATTGGTATGATCGAAGTTGAAAATTGGTCCATCCGTTCGGCAGTTAAGGCGATATGAAGAATTCGAAAAAGTTCCAAGGGGGCCCCCATTGATGCATTTTATTTTTCGATTTCGGTTTTTTTGATTGGAGAAATGGATTCTATGAAAAAAAACAAGCAGATTAGTATGATCGAAGTTGAAAATCGGTCCATCCGTTCGGAAGTTAAGGCGATCTGAAGAATTCGAAAAAGTTCCAAGGGGGCCTCCTTTGATGCATTTTCTTTTATTTCGGTTTTTTCGATTGAAGAAATGGATTCTATAAAAAAAAACAAGCAGATTGGTATGATCGAAGTTGAAAATCGGTCCATCCGTTCGGAAGTTAAGGCGATCTGAAGAATTCGAAAAAGTTCCAAGGGGGCCCCCTTTGATGCATTTTTTTTTCGATTTCGATTTTTTCGATTGGAGAAATGGATTCTATGAAAAAAAAACAAGCAGATTGGTATGATCGGAGTTGAAAATTTGTCCATCCGTTCGGAAGTTAAGGCGATCTGAAGAATTCGATAAAGTTCCAAGGGGGCCCCCTTTGATGCAATTTTTTTTTCGATTTCGGTTTTTTCGATTGGAGAAATGGATTCTATAAAAAAAAAACAAGCAGATTGGTATGATCGAAGTTGAAAATCGGTCCATCCGTTCGGAAGTTAAGGCGATCTGAAGAATTCGAAAAAGTTCCAAGGGGACCCCCTTTGATGCAATTTTTTTTTCGATTTCGGTTTTTTCGATTCGAGAAATGGATTCTATGAAAAAAAACAAGCAGATTGGTATGATCGAAGTTGAAAATCGGTCCATCCGTTCGGAAGTTAAGGCGATCTGAAGAATTCGAAAAAGTTCCAAGGGGACCCCCTTTGATGCAATTTTTTTTTCGATTTCGGTTTCTTAGATTGGATAAATGGATTCAATGAAAAAAAACGAGCAGATTGGTATGATCGAAGTTGAAAATCGGACCATCCGTTCGGAAGTTAAGGCGATCTGAAGAATTCGAAAAAGTTCCAAGGGGACCCCCTTTGATGCAATTTATTTTTCGATTTCGGTTTTTTCGATTGGAGAAATGGATTCTATGAAAAAAACAAGCAAATTGGTATGCGCGAAGTCGAAAATCGGTCCATCCGTTCGGAAGTTAAGGCGATCTGAAGAATTCGAGAAAGTTCCAAGGGGGCCCCCTTTGATGCATTTTTTTTCATTTCGGTTTTTTCGATTGAAGAAATGGATTCTATGAAAAAAAAACAAGCAGATTGGTATGATCGAAGTTGAAAATCGGTCCATCCGTTCGGAAGTTAAGGCGATCTGAAGAATTCGAAAAAGTTTCAAGGGGGCCCCCTTTGATGCATTTTTTTTTTCGATTTCGGTTTTTTTGATTGGAGAAATGGATTCTATGAAAAAAAAACAAGCAGATTGGTATGATCGGAATTGAAAATCTGTCCATCCGTTCGGAAGTTAAGGCGATCTGAAGAATTCGATAAAGTTCCAAGGGGGCCCCCTTTGATGCAATTTTTTTTTCGATTTCGTATTTTTCGATTGGAGAAATGGATTCTATAAAAAAAAAACGAAAAGATTGGTATGATCGAAGTTGAAAATCGGTCCATCCGTTCGGAAGTTAAGGCGATCTGAAGAATTCGAAAAAGTTCCAAGGGGACCCCCTTTGATGCAATTTTTTTTTCGATTTCGGTTTTTTCGATTCGAGAAATGGATTCTATGAAAAAAAACAAGCAGATTGGTATGATCGAAGTTGAAAATCGGTCCATCCGTTCGGAAGTTAAGGCGATCTGAAGAATTCGAAAAAGTTCAAAGGGGACCCCCTTTGATGCAATTTTTTTTCGATTTCGTTTTTTTCGATTGGAGAAATGGATTCTATGAAAAAAAACAAGCAGATTGGTATGATCGAAGTTGAAAATCGGTCCATCCGTTCGGAAGTTAAGGCGATCTGAAGAATTCGAAAAAGTTCCAAGGGGACCCCCTTTGATGCAATTTTTTTTTCGATTTCAGTTTTTTCGATTGGAGTAATGGATTCTATGAAAAAAACAAGCAAATTGGTATGCGCGAAGTTGAAAATCGGTCCATCCGTTCGGAAGTTAAGGCGATCTGAAGAATTCGAAAAAGTTCCAAGGGGGCCCCCTTTGATGCATTTTTTGTTTCGATTTCGGTTTCTTCGATTGGAGAAATGGATTCTATGAAAAAAAACTTGGTATGATCGAAGTTGAAAATCGGTCCATCCGTTCGGAAGTTAAGGCGATCTGAAGAATTCGAAAAAGTTCCAAGGGGGTCCCCTTTGATGCATCTTTTTTTTTCGATTTCGTTTTTTTCGATTGGAGAAATGGATTCTTTGGAAAAAAAAACAAGCAGATTGGTATGATCGAAGTTGAAAATCGGTCCATCCGTTCGGAAGTTAAGGCGATCAGAAGAATTCGAAAAAGTTCCAACGGGGCCCTCTTTGATGCAATTTTTTTTTTCGATTAAGGTTTTTTCGATTGGAGAAATGGATTCTATGAAAAAAAAACAAGCAGATTAGTATGATCGATGTTGAAAATCGGTCCATCCGTTCGGAAGTTAAGGCGATCTGAAGTATTCGAAAAAGTTCCAAGGGGGCCTTCTTTGATGCATTTTTTTTTCGATTTCGGTTTTTTCGATTGGAGAAATGGATTCTATGAAAAAAACAAGCAGATTAGTATAATCGAAGTTGAAAATCGGTCCATCCGTTCGGAAGTTAAGGCGATCTGAAGAATTCGAAAAAGTTCCAAGGGGACCCCCTTTAATGCAATTTTTTTTCTATTTCGGTTTCTTCGATTGGAGAAATGGATTCTATGAAAAAAAACAAGCAAATTGGTATGCGCGAAGTTGAAAATCGGTCCATCCGTTCGGAAGTTAAGGCGATCTGAAGAATTCGAAAAAGTTTCAAGGGGACCCCCTTTGATGCAATTTTTTTTTTCGATATCGGTTTTTTCGATTAGAGAAATGGATTCTATGAAAAAAACAAGCAAATTGGTATGCGCGAAGTTGAAAATCGGTCCATCCGTTCGGAAGTTAAGGCGATCTGAAGAATTCGAAAAAGTTCCAAGGGAGCCCCCTTTGATGCATTTTTTTTTTCGATTTCGGTTTTTTCGATTGGAGAAATGGATTCTTTGAAAAAAAAACAAACAGATTGGTATGATCGAAGTTGAAAATCGGTCCATCAGTTCGGAAGTTAAGGCGATCTGAAGAATTCGAAAAAGTTCTAAGGGGGCCCCCTTTGATGCATTTTTTTTTCCGATTTCGGTTTTTTCGATTGGAGAAATGGATTCTATGTAAAAAAACAAGCAGATTGGTATGATCGAAATTGAAAATCGGTCCATCCGTTCGGAAGTTAAGGCGATCTGAAGAATTCGAAAATGTTCCAAGGGGGCCCTCTTTGATGCATTTTTTTTTTCCGATTTCGGTTTTTTCGATTGGAGAAATGGATTCTATGTAAAAAAACAAGCAGATTGGTATGATCGAAATTGAAAATCGGTCCATCCGTTCGGAAGTTAAGGCGATCTGAAGAATTCGAAAAAGTTCCAAGGGGGCCCCCTTTGATGCATTTTTTTTTTCCGATTTCGGTTTTTTCGATTGGAGAAATGGATTCTATGTAAAAAAACAAGCAGATTGGTATGATCGAAATTGAAAATCGGTCCATCCGTTCGGAAGTTAAGGCGATCTGAAGAATTCGAAAATGTTCCAAGGGGGCCCTCTTTGATGCAAATCTTTTTTTGATTCAGGTTTTTTCGATTGGAGAAATGGATTCTATGAAAAAAAACAAGCAGATTGGTATGATCGAAATTGAAAATCGGTCCATCCGTTCGGAAGTTAAGGCGATATGAAGAATTCGAAAAAGTTCCAAGGGGGCCCCCATTGATGCAATTTTTTTTTCGATTTCGGTTTTTTCGATTGGAGAAATGGATTCTATAAAAAAAAACAAGCAGATTGGTATGATCGAAGTTGAAAATCGGTCCATCCGTTCGGAAGTTAAGGCGATCTGAAGAATTCGAAAAAGTTCCAAGGGGGCCCCCTTTGATGCATTTTTTTTATTTCGGTTTTTTCGATTGAAGAAATGGATTCTATGAAAAAAACAAGCAGATTGGTATGATCGAAATTGAAAATCGGTCCATCCGTTCGGAAGTTAAGGCGATCTGAAGAATTCGAAAATGTTCCAAGGGGGCCCTCTTTGATGCAAATTTTTTTTCGATTCAGGTTTTTTCGATTGGAGAAATGGATTCTATGAAAAAAAACAAGCAGATTGGTATGATCGAAATTGAAAATCGGTCCATCCGTTCGGAAGTTAAGGCGATATGAAGAATTCGAAAAAGTTCCAAGGGGGCCCCCATTGATGCAATTTTTTTTTCGATTTCGGTTTTTTCGATTGGAGAAATGGATTCTATAAAAAAAAACAAGCAGATTGGTATGATCGAAGTTGAAAATCGGTCCATCCGTTCGGAAGTTAAGGCGATCTGAAGAATTCGAAAAAGTTCCAAGGGGGCCCCCTTTGATGCATTTTTTTTATTTCGGTTTTTTCGATTGAAGAAATGGATTCTATGAAAAAAACAAGCAGATTGGTATGGTCGAAGTTGAAAATCGGTACATCCGTTCGGAAGTTAAGGCGATCTGAAGAATTCGATAAAGTTCCAAGGGGGCCCCCTTTGATGCAATTTTTTTTTCGATTTCGGTTTTTTCGATTGGAGAAATGGATTCTATGAAAAAAAAACAAGCAGATTGGTATGATCGAAGTTGAAAATTGGTCCATCCGTTCGGAAGTTAAGGCGATATGAAGAATTCGAAAAAGTTCCTAGGGGGCCCCCATTGATGCATTTTATTTTTCGATTTCGGTTTTTTCGATTGGAGAAATGGATTCTATGAAAAAAAACAAGCAGATTGATATGATCGAAGTTGAAAATCGGTCCATCCGTTCGGAAGTTAAGGCGATCTGAAGAATTCGAAAAAGTTCCAAGGGGGCCCCCTTTGATGCATTTCTTTTTGTTTCGGTTTTTTCGATTGAAGAAATGGATTCTATGAAAAAAAACAAGCAGATTGGTATGATCGAAGTTGAAAATCGGTCCATCCGTTCGGAAGTTAAGGCGATCTGAAGAATTCGAAAAAGTTCCAAGGGGACCCCCTTTGATGCAATTTTTTTTTCGATTTCGGTTTTTTCGATTGGAGAAATGGATTCTATGAAAAAAAACAAGCAGATTGGTATGATCGAAGTTGAAAATCGGTCCATTTGTTCGGAAGTTAAGGCGATCTGAAGAATTCGAAAAAGTTCCAAGGGGGCCCCCTTTGATTCAATTTTATTTTCGATTTCGGTTTCTTCGATTGGAGAAATGGATTCTATGAAAAAAAAATAAGCAGATTGGTATGATCGAAGTTGAAAATCGGTCCATCCGTTCGGAAGTTAAGGCGATCTGAATAATTCGAAAAAGTTCCAAGGGGACCCCCTTTGATGCAATTTTTTTTTCGATTTCGGTTTTTTCGATTGAAGAAATGGATTCTATGAAAAAAACAAGCAGATTGGTATGATCGAAGTTGAAAATCGGTCCATCAGTTCGGAAGTTGAGGCGATCTGAAGAATTCGAAAAAGTTCCAAGGGGACCCCCTTTGATGCAATTTTTTTTTCGATTTCGGTTTTTTCGATTGAAGAAATGGATTATATGAAAAAAAACAAGCAGATTGGTATGATCGAAGTTGAAAATCGGTCCATCCGTTCGGAAGTTAAGGCGATCTGAAGAATTCGAAAAAGTTCCAAGGGGGCCCCCTTTGATGCATTTTTTTTTTTCGATTTCAGTTTTTTCGATTGGAGAAATGGATTCTATGAAAAAAAACAAGCAGATTGGTATGATCGGAGTTGAAAATCTGTCCATCCGTTCGGAAGTTAAGGCGATCTGAAGAATTCGAAAAAGTTCCAAGGGGACCCCCTTCGATGCAATTTTTTTTTATTTCGTTTTTTTCGATTCGAGAAATGGATTCTATGAAAAAAACAAGCAGATTGGTATGATCGAAGTTGAAAATCGGTCCATCCGTTCGGAAGTTAAGGCGATCTGAAGAATTCGAAAAAGTTCCAAGGGGACCCCCTTTGATGCAATTTTATTTTTCGATTTCGGTTTTTTCGATTGGAGAAATGGATTCTATGAAAAAAAACAAGCAGATTGGTATGATCGAAGTTGAAAATCGGTCCATCCGTTCGGAAGTTAAGGCGATCTGAAGAATTCGAAAAAGTTCCAAGGGGACCCCCTTTGATGCAATTTTTGTTTCGATTTCGGTTCTTTCGATTGGAGAAATGGATTCTTTGAAAAAAAAACAAGCAGATTGGTATGATCGAAGTTGAAAATCGGTCCATCAGTTCGGAAGTTGAGGCGATCTGAAGAATTCGAAAAAGTTCCCAGGGGACCTTCTTTGATGCAATTTTTTTTTCGATTTCGGTTTTTTCGATTGAAGAAATGGATTCTATGAAAAAAAACAAGCAGATTGGTATGATCGAAGTTGAAAATCGGTCCATCCGTTCGGAAGTTAAGGCGATCTGAAGAATTCGAAAAAGTTCCAAGGGGGCCCCCTTTGATGCATTTTTTTTTTCGATTTCAGTTTTTTCGATTGGAGAAATGGATTCTATGAAAAAAAACAAGCAGATTGGTATGATCGGAGTTGAAAATCTGTCCATCCGTTCGGAAGTTAAGGCGATCTGAAGAATTCGAAAAAGTTCCAAGGGGACCCCCTTCGATGCAATTTTTTTTTTATTTCGTTTTTTTCGATTCGAGAAATGGATTCTATGAAAAAAACAAGCAGATTGGTATGATCGAAGTTGAAAATCGGTCCATCCGTTCGGAAGTTAAGGCGATCTGAAGAATTCGAAAAAGTTCCAAGGGGACCCCCTTTGATGCAACTTTATTTTTCGATTTCGGTTTTTTCGATTGGAGAAATGGATTCTATGAAAAAAAACAAGCAGATTGGTATGATCGAAGTTGAAAATCGGTCCATCCGTTCGGAAGTTAAGGCGATCTGAAGAATTCGAAAAAGTTCCAAGGGGACCCCCTTTGATGCAATTTTTGTTTCGATTTCGGTTCTTTCGATTGGAGAAATGGATTCTATGAAAAAAAAACAAGCAGATTGGTATGATCAAAGTTGAAAATCGGTCCATCCGTTCGGAAGTTAAGGCGATCTGAAGAATTCGAAAAAGTTCCAAGGGGGCCCACTTTGATTCCATTTTTTTTTTCTATTTCGGTTTTTTTGATTGGAGAAATGGATTCTATGATAAAAAGACAAAAAGAAAATTGGTATGCGCGAAGTTGAAAATCGGTCCATCCGTTCGGAAGTTAAGGCGATCTGAAGAATTCGAAAAAGTTCCAAGGGGACCACCTTTGATGCAATTTTATTTTTCGATTTCGGTTTTTTCGATTAGAGAAATGGATTCTATGAAAATAAACAAGCAGATTGGTATGATCGAAGTTGAAAATCGGTCCATCCGTTCGGAAGTTGAGGCGATCTGAAGAATTCGAAAAAGTTCCAAGAGGACCCCCTTTGATGCAATTTTTTTTTCGATTTCGGTTTTTAAGATTGGAGAAATGGATTCTATGAAAAAAAACAAGCAAAATGGTATGCGCGAAGTTGAAAATCGGTCCATCCGTTCGGAAGTTAAGGCGATCTGAAGAATTCGAAAAAGTTCTAAGGGGGCCCCCTTTGATGCATTTTTTTTTCGATTTCAGTTTTTTCGATTGGAGAAATGGATTCTACGAAAAACAACAAGCAGATTGGTACGATCGAAGTAGAAAATCGGTCCATCCGTTCGGAAGTTAAGGCGATCTGAAGAATTCAAAAAAGTTCCAAGGGGGCCCCCATTGATGCATTTTGTTTTTCGATTTCGGTTTTTTCGATTGAAGAAATGGATTCTATGAAAAAAAACAAGCAGATTGGTTTGATCGAAGTTGA
The DNA here is from genome assembly GCA_029955515.1 of Chrysomela aeneicollis. Classification (NCBI taxonomy): domain Eukaryota; kingdom Metazoa; phylum Arthropoda; class Insecta; order Coleoptera; family Chrysomelidae; genus Chrysomela; species Chrysomela aeneicollis. Next base: position 27,004,167 of record JARUHQ010000003.1, read on the forward strand.
AAATCGGTCCATCCGTTCGGAAGTTAAGGCGATCTGAAGAATTCGAAAAAGTTCCAAGGGGGCCCCCTTTGATGCATTTTTTTTTTATTTCGGTTTTTTCGATTGAAGAAATGGATTCTATGAAAAAAAACAAGCAGATTGGTATGATCGAAGTTGAAAATCGGTCCATCCGTTCGGAAGTTAAGGCGATCTGAAGAATTCGAAAAAGTTCCACGGGGGCCTCCTTTGATGCATTTTTTTTTCGATTTCGGTTTTTTCGATTGGAGAAATGGATTCTATGAAAAAAAACAAGCAGATTGGTATGATCGGAGTTGAAAATCTGTCCATCCGTTCGGAAGTTAAGGCGATCTGAAGAATTCGATAAAGTTCCAAGGGGGCCCCCTTTGATGCAATTTTTTTTTCGATTTCGGTTTTTTCGATTGGAGAAATGGATTCTATGAAAAAAAAACAAGCAGATTGGTATGATCGAAGTTGAAAATTGGTCCATCCGTTCGGAAGTTAAGGCGATATGAAGAATTCGAAAAAGTTCCAAGGGGGCCCCCATTAATGCATTTTATTTTTCGATTTCGGTTTTTTCGATTGGAGAAATGGATTCTATGAAAAAAAACAAGCAGATTGGTATGATCGAAGTTGAAAATCGGTCCATCCGTTCGGAAGTTAAGGCGATCTGAAGAATTCGAAAAAGTTCCAAGGGGGCCCCCTTTGATGCATTTTTTTTCGATTTCGGTTTTTTCGATTGGAGAAATGGATTCTATGAAAAAAAACAAGCAGATTGGTATGATCGAAGTTGAAAATTGGTCCATCCGTTCGGAAGTTAAGGCGATATGAAGAATTCGAAAAAGTTCCAAGCGGGCCCCCATTGATGCATTTTTTTTTCGATTTCGGTTTTTTCGATTGGAGAAATGGATTCTATAAAAAAAACAAGCAGATTGGTATGATCGAAGTTGAAAATTGGTCCATCCGTTCGGAAGTTAAGGCGATATGAAGAATTCGAAAAAGTTCCAAGGGGGCCCCCATTGATGCATTTTGTTTTTCGATTTCGGTTTTTTCGATTGGAGAAATGGATTCTTTGAAAAAAAAACAAGCAGATTGGTATGATCGAAGTTGAAAATCGGTCCATCCGTTCGGAAGTTAAGGCGATCTGAAGAATTCGAAAAAGTTCCAAGGGGACCCCCTTTGATGCAATTTTATTTTTCGATTTCGGTTTTTTCGATTAGAGAAATGGATTCTATGAAAATAAACAAGCAGATTGGTATGATCGAAGTTGAAAATCGGTCCATCCGTTCGGAAGTTGAGGCGATCTGAAGAATTCGAAAAAGTTCCAAGAGGACCCCCTTTGATGCAATTTTTTTTTCGATTTCGGTTTTTAAGATTGGAGAAATGGATTCTATGAAAAAAAACAAGCAAAATGGTATGCGCGAAGTTGAAAATCGGTCCATCCGTTCGGAGGTTAAGGCGATCTGAAGAATTCGAAAAAGTTCTAAGGGGGCCCCCTTTGATGCATTTTTTTTTCGATTTCAGTTTTTTCGATTGGAGAAATGGATTCTACGAAAAAAAACAAGCAGATTGGTACGATCGAAGTAGAAAATCGGTCCATCCGTTCGGAAGTTAAGGCGATCTGAAGAATTCAAAAAAGTTCCAAGGGGGCCCCCATTGATGCATTTTGTTTTTCGATTTCGGTTTTTTCGATTGAAGAAATGGATTCTATGAAAAAAAACAAGCAGATTGGTTTGATCGAAGTTGAAAATCGGTCCATCCGTTCGGAAGTTAAGGCGATCTGAAGAATTCGAAAAAGTTCCAAGGGGGCCCCCTTTGATGCATTTTTTTTTATTTCGGTTTTTTCGATTGAAGAAATGGATTCTATAAAAAAAAACAAGCAGATTGGTATGATCGAAGTTGAAAATCGGTCCATCCGTTCGGAAGTTAAGGCGATCTGAAGAATTCGAAAAAGTTCCAAGGGGGCCTCCTTTGATGCATTTATTTTTTCGATTTCGGTTTTTTCGATTGGAGAAATGGATTCTATGAAAAAAAACAAGCAGGTTGGTATGATCGGAGTTGAAAATCTGTCCATCCGTTCGGAAGTTAAGGCGATCTGAAGAATTCGATAAAGTTCCAAGGGGGCCCCCTTTGATGCAATTTTTTTTTCGATTTCGGTTTTTTCGATTGGAGAAATGGATTCTATGAAAAAAAACAAGCAGATTGGTATGATCGAAGTTGAAAATTGGTCCATCCGTTCGGAAGTTAAGGCGATATGAAGAATTCGAAAAAGTTCCAAGGGGGCCCCCATTGATGCATTTTTTTTTTCGATTTCGGTTTTTTCGATTGGAGAAATGGATTCTATAAAAAAAACAAGCAGATTGGTATGATCGAAGTTGAAAATTGGTCCATCCGTTCGGAAGTTAAGGCGATATGAAGAATTCGAAAAAGTTCCAAGGGGGCCCCCATTGATGCATTTTGTTTTTCGATTTCGGTTTTTTCGATTGGAGAAATGGATTCTATGAAAAAAAACAAGCAGATTGGTATGATCGAAGTTGAAAATCGGTCCATCCGTTCGGAAGTTAAGGCGATCTGAAGAATTCGAAAAAGTTCCAAGGGGGCCACCTTTGATGCATTTTTTTTTATTTCGGTTTTTTCGATTGAAGAAATGGATTCTATGAAAAAAAACAAGCAGATTGGTATGATCGAAGTTGAAAATCGGTCCATCCGTTCGGAAGTTAAGGCGATCTGAAGAATTCGAAAAAGTTCCAAGGGGGCCTCCTTTGATGCATTTTTTTTCGATTTCGGTTTTTTCGATTGGAGAAATGGATTCTTTGAAAAAAAAACAAGCAGATTGGTATGATCGGAGTTGAAAATCTGTCCATCCGTTCGGAAATTAAGGCGATCTGAAGAATTCGATAAAGTTCCAAGGGGGCCCCCTTTGATGCAACTTTTTTTTCGATTTCGGTTTTTTCGATTGGAGAAATGGATTCTAAGAAAAAAAAACAAGCAGATTGGTATGATCGAAGTTGAAAATTGGTCCATCCGTTCGGAAGTTAAGGCGATATGAAGAATTCGAAAAAGTTCCAAGGGGGCCCCCATTGATGCATTTTATTTTTCGATTTCGGTTTTTTCGATTGGAGAAATGGATTCTATGAAAAAAAACAAGCAGATTGGTATGATCGAAGTTGAAAATCGGTCCATCCGTTCGGAAGTTAAGGCGATCTGAAGAATTCGAAAAAGTTTCAAGGGGGCCCCCTTTGATGCATTTTCTTTTATTTCGGTTTTTTCGATTGAAGAAATGGATTCTATGAAAAAAAAACAAGCAGATTGGTATGATCGAAGTTGAAAATCGGTCCATCCGTTCGGAAGTTAAGGCGATCTGAAGAATTCGAAAAAGTTCCAAGGGGGCCCCCTTTGATGCATTTTTTTTTTCGATTTCGATTTTTTCGATTGGAGAAATGGATTCTATGAAAAAAAAACAAGCAGATTGGTATGATCGGAGTTGAAATTCTTTCAACCGTTCGGAAGTTAAGGCGATCTGAAGAATTCGATAAAGTTCCAAGGGGGCCCCCTTTGATGCAATTTTTTTTTCGATTTCGGTTTTTTCGATTGGAGAAATGGATTCTATAAAAAAAAAACAAGCAGATTGGTATGATCGAAGTTGAAAATCGGTCCATCCGTTCGGAAGTTAAGGCGATCTGAAGAATTCGAAAAAGTTCCAAGGGGACCCCCTTTGATGCAATTTTTTTTTCGATTTCGGTTTTTTCGATTCGAGAAATGGATTCTATGAAAAAAAACAAGCAGATTGGTATGATCGAAGTTGAAAATCGGTTCATCCGTTCGGAACTTAAGGCGATCTGAAGAATTCGAAAAAGTTCCAAGGGGACCCCCTTTGATGCATTTTTTTTTTTCGATTTCGGTTTCTTCGATTGGAGAAATGGATTCTATGAAAAAAAACAAGCAGATTGGTATGATCGAAGTTGAAAATCGGTCCATCCGTTCGGAAGTTAAGGCGATCTGAAGAATTCGAAAAAGTTCCAAGGGGACCCCCTTTGATGCAATTTATTTTTCGATTTCGGTTTTTTCGATCGGAGAAATGGATTCCATGAAAAAAACAAGCAAATTGGTATGCGCGAAGTTGAAAATCGGTCCATCCGTTCGGAAGTTAAGGCGATCTGAAGAATTCGAAAAAGTTCCAAGGGGACCCCCTTTGATGCAATTTTATTTTTCGATTTCGGTTTTTTCGATTAGAGAAATGGATTCTATGAAAATAAACAAGCAGATTGGTATGATCGAAGTTGAAAATCGGTCCATCCGTTCGGAAGTTAAGGCGATCTGAAGAATTCGAAAAAGTTCCAAGGGGACCCCCTTTGATGCAATTTTTTTTTCGATTTCGGTTTTTTAGATTGGAGAAATGGATTCTATGAAAAAAAAACAAGCAAAATGGTATGCGCGAAGTTGAAAATCGGTCCATCCGTTCGGAAGTTAAGGCGATCTGAAGAATTCGAAAAAGTTCCAAGGGGGCCCCCTTTGATGCATTTTTTTTTTCGATTTCGATTTTTTCGATTGGAGAAATGGATTCTATGAAAAAAAAAAACAAGCAGATTGGTATGATCGAAGTTGAAAATCGGTCCATCCGTTCGGAAGTTAAGGCGATCTGAAGAATTCGAAAAAGTTACAAGGGGGCCCCCTTTGATGCAATATTTTTTTCGATTTCGGTTTTTTCGATTGGAGAAATGGATTCTATGAAAAAAAAACAAGCAAATTGGTATGATCGAAGTTGAAAATCGGTCCATCCGTTCGGAAGTTAAGGCGATCTGAAGAATTCGAAAAAGTTCCAAGGGGGCCCCCTTTGATGCATTTTTTTTTTCGATTTCGATTTTTTCGATTGGAGAAATGGATTCTATGAAAAAAAAAACAAGCAGATTGGTATGATCGGAGTTGAAAATCTGTCCATCCGTTCGGAAGTTAAGGCGATCTGAAGAATTCGATAAAGTTCCAAGGATTCTATGAAAAAAAACAAGCAGATTGGTATGATCGAAGTTGAAAATCGGTCCATCCGTTCGGAAGTTAAGGCGATCTGAAGAATTCGAAAAAGTTCCAAGGGGGCCCCCTTTGATGCATTTTTTTTTATTTCGGTTTTTTCGATTGAAGAAATGGATTCTATGAAAAAAAAACAAGCAGATTGGTATGATCGAAGTTGAAAATCGGTCCATCCGTTCGGAAGTTAAGGCGATCTGAAGAATTCGAAAAAGTTCCAAGGGGGCCCCCTTTGATGCATTTTTTTTTCGATTTCGGTTTTTTCGATTGGAGAAATGGATTCTATGAAAAAAAAACAAGCAGATTGGTATGATCGAAGTTGAAAATTGGTCCATCCGTTCGGAAGTTAAGGCGATATGAAGAATTCGAAAAAGTTCCAAGGGGGCCCCCATTGATGCATTTTATTTTTCGATTTCGGTTTTTTCGATTGGAGAAATGGATTCTATGAAAAAAAAACAAGCAGATTAGTATGATCGAAGTTGAAAATCGGTCCATCCGTTCGGAAGTTAAGGCGATCTGAAGAATTCGAAAAAGTTCCAAGGGGGCCTCCTTTGATGAATTTTCTTTTATTTCGGTTTTCTCGATTGAAGAAATGGATTCTATAAAAAAAAACAAGCAGATTGGTATGATCGAAGTTGAAAATCGGTCCATCCGTTCGGAAGTTAAGGCGATCTGAAGAATTCGAAAAAGTTCCAAGGGGGCCCCCTTTGATGCATTTTTTTTTCGATTTCGATTTTTTCGATTGGAGAAATGGATTCTATGAAAAAAAAACAAGCAGATTGGTATGATCGGAGTTGAAAATTTGTCCATCCGTTCGGAAGTTAAGGCGATCTGAAGAATTCGATAAAGTTCCAAGGGGGCCCCCTTTGATGCAATTTTTTTTTCGATTTCGGTTTTTTCGATTGGAGAAATGGATTCTATAAAAAAAAAACAAGCAGATTGGTATGATCGAAGTTGAAAATCGGTCCATCCGTTCGGAAGTTAAGGCGATCTGAAGAATTCGAAAAAGTTCCAAGGGGACCCCCTTTGATGCAATTTTTTTTTCGATTTCGGTTTTTTCGATTCGAGAAATGGATTCTATGAAAAAAAACAAGCAGATTGGTATGATCGAAGTTGAAAATCGGTCCATCCGTTCGGAAGTTAAGGCGATCTGAAGAATTCGAAAAAGTTCCAAGGGGACCCCCTTTGATGCAATTTTTTTTTCGATTTCGGTTTCTTAGATTGGATAAATGGATTCTATGAAAAAAAAACGAGCAGATTGGTATGATCGAAGTTGAAAATCGGTCCATCCGTTCGGAAGTTAAGGCGATCTGAAGAATTCGAAAAAGTTCCAAGGGGACCCCCTTTGATGCAATTTATTTTTCGATTTCGGTTTTTTCGATTGGAGAAATGGATTCTATGAAAAAAACAAGCAAATTGGTATGCGCGAAGTCGAAAATCGGTCCATCCGTTCGGAAGTTAAGGCGATCTGAAGAATTCGAGAAAGTTTCAAGGGGGCCCCCTTTGATGCATTTTTTTTTTCGATTTCGGTTTTTTCGATTGGAGAAATGGATTCTATGAAAAAAAAACAAGCAGATTGGTATGATCGGAATTGAAAATCTGTCCATCCGTTCGGAAGTTAAGGCGATCTGAAGAATTCGATAAAGTTCCAAGGGGGCCCCCTTTGATGCAATTTTTTTTTCGATTTCGGTTTTTTCGATTGAAGAAATGGATTCTATGAAAAAAAAACAAGCAGATTGGAATGATCGAAGTTGAAAATCGGTCCATCCGTTCGGAAGTTAAGGCGATCTGAAGAATTCGAAAAAGTTCCAAGGGGACCCCCTTTGATGCAATTTTTTTTTCGATTTCAGTTTTTTCGATTCGAGAAATGGATTCTATGAAAAAAAAACAAGCAGATTGGTATGATCGAAGTTGAAAATCGGTCCATCCGTTCGGAAGTTAAGGCGATCTGAAGAATTCGAAAAAGTTCCAAGGGGACCCCCTTTGATGCAATTTTTTTTTCGATTTCGGTTTTTCCGATTGGAGAAATGGATTCTATGAAAAAAAACAAGCAGATTGGTATGATCGAAGTTGAAAATCGGTCCATCCGTTCGGAAGTTAAGGCGATCTGAAGAATTCGAAAAAGTTCCAAGGGGACCCCCTTTGATGCAATTTTTTTTTCGATTTCGGTTTCTTCGATTGGAGAAATGGATTCTATGAAAAAAACAAGCAAATTGGTATGCGCGAAGTTGAAAATCGGTCCATCCGTTCGGAAGTTAAGGCGATCTGAAGAATTCGAAAAAGTTCCAAGGGGGCCCCCTTTGATGCATTTTTTGTTTCGATTTCGGTTTCTTCGATTGGAGAAATGGATTCTATGAAAAAAAACTTGGTATGATCGAAGTTGAAAATCGGTCCATCCGTTCGGAAGTTAAGGCGATCTGAAGAATTCGAAAAAGTTCCAAGGGGGTCCCCTTTGATGCATCTTTTTTTTTCGATTTCGTTTTTTTCGATTGGAGAAATGGATTCTTTGGAAAAAAAAAACAAGCAGATTGGTATGATCGAAGTTGAAAATCGGTCCATCCGTTCGGAAGTTAAGGCGATCAGAAGAATTCGAAAAAGTTCCAACGGGGCCCTCTTTGATGCAATTTTTTTTTTCGATTTAGGTTTTTTCGATTGGAGAAATGGATTCTATGAAAAAAAAAACAAGCAGATTAGTATGATCGATGTTGAAAATCGGTCCATCCGTTCGGAAGTTAAGGCGATCTGAAGTATTCGAAAAAGTTCCAAGGGGGCCTTCTTTGATGCATTTTTTTTTTTATTTCGGTTTTTTCGATTGGAGAAATGGATTCTATGAAAAAAACAAGCAGATTAGTATAATCGAAGTTGAAAATCGGTCCATCCGTTCGGAAGTTAAGGCGATCTGAAGAATTCGAAAAAGTTCCAAGGGGACCCCCTTTAATGCAATTTTTTTTCTATTTCGGTTTCTCCGATTGGAGAAATGGATTCTATGAAAAAAAACAAGCAAATTGGTATGCGCGAAGTTGAAAATCGGTCCATCCGTTCGGAAGTTAAGGCGATCTGAATAATTCGAAAAAGTTTCAAGGGGACCCCCTTTGATGCAATTTTTTTTTTCGATTTCGGTTTTTTCGATCAGAGAAATGGATTCTATGAAAAAAACGAGCAAATTGGTATGCGCGAAGTTGAAAATCGGTCCATCCGTTCGGAAGTTAAGGCGATCTGAAGAATTCGAAAAAGTTCCAAGGGAGCCCCCTTTGATGCATTTTTTTTTCGATTTCGGTTTTTTCGATTGGAGAAATGGATTCTTTGAAAAAAAACAAACAGATTGGTATGATCGAAGTTGAAAATCGGTCCATCAGTTCGGAAGTTAAGGCGATCTGAAGAATTCGAAAAAGTTCTAAGGGGGCCCCCTTTGATGCATTTTTTTTTTTCGATTTCGGTTTTTTCGATTGGAGAAATGGATTCTATGTAAAAAAACAAGCAGATTGGTATGATCGAAATTGAAAATCGGTCCATCCGTTCGGAAGTTAAGGCGATCTGAAGAATTCGAAAATGTTCCAAGGGGGCCCTCTTTGATGCAAATTTTTTATCGATTCAGGTTTTTTCGATTGGAGAAATGGATTCTATGAAAAAAAACAAGCAGATTGGTATGATCGAAGTTGAAAATCGGTCCATCCGTTCGGAAGTTAAGGCGATCTGAAGAGTTCGAAAAAGTTCCAAGGGGGCCCCCTTTGATGCATTTTTTTTTTTCGATTTCGGTTTTTTCGATTGAAGAAATGGATTCTATGAAAAAAACAAGCAGATTAGTATGATCGAAGTTGAAAATCGGTTCATCCGTTCGGAAGTTAAGGCGATCTGAAGAATTCGAAAAAGTTCCAAGGGGGCCCCCTTTGATGCATTTTTTTTTCCGATTTCGGTTTTTTCGATTGGAGAAATGGATTCTATGTAAAAAAACAAGCAGATTGGTATGATCGAAATTGAAAATCGGTCCATCCGTTCGGAAGTTAAGGCGATCTGAAGAATTCGAAAATGTTCCAAGGGGGCCCTCTTTGATGCAAATTTTTTTTCGATTCAGGTTTTTTCGATTGGAGAAATGGATTCTATGAAAAAAAACAAGCAGATTGGTATGATCGAAATTGAAAATCGGTCCATCCGTTCGGAAGTTAAGGCGATATGAAGAATTCGAAAAAGTTCCAAGGGGGCCCCCATTGATGCATTTTTTTTTCGATTTCGGTTTTTTCGATTGGAGAAATGGATTCTATAAAAAAAAACAAGCAGATTGGTATGATCGAAGTTGAAAATCGGTCCATCCGTTCGGAAGTTAAGGCGATCTGAAGAATTCGAAAAAGTTCCAAGGGGGCCCCCTTTGATGCATTTTTTTTATTTCGGTTTTTTCGATTGAAGAAATGGATTCTATGAAAAAAACAAGCAGATTGGTATGGTCGAAGTTGAAAATCGGTACATCCGTTCGGAAGTTAAGGCGATCTGAAGAATTCGATAAAGTTCCAAGGGGGCCCCCTTTGATGCAATTTTTTTTTCGATTTCGGTTTTTTCGATTGGAGAAATGGATTCCATGAAAAAAAAACAAGCAGATTGGTATGATCGAAGTTGAAAATTGGTCCATCCGTTCGGAAGTTAAGGCGATATGAAGAATTCGAAAAAGTTCCAAGGGGGCCCCCATTGATGCATTTTATTTTTCGATTTCGGTTTTTTCGATTGGAGAAATGGATTCTATGAAAAAAAAACAAGCAGATTGATATGATCGAAGTTGAAAATCGGTCCATCCGTTCGGAAGTTAAGGCGATCTGAAGAATTCGAAAAAGTTCCAAGGGGGCCCCCTTTGATGCATTTTTTTTTTGTTTCGGTTTTTTCGATTGAAGAAATGGATTCTATGAAAAAAAACAAGCAGATTGGTATGATCGAAGTTGAAAATCGGTCAATCCGTTCGGAAGTTAAGGCGATCTGAAGAATTCGAAAAAGTTCCAAGGGGACCCCCTTTGATGCAATTTTTTTTTCGATTTCGGTTTTTTCGATTGGAGAAATGGATTCTATGAAAAAAAACAAGCAGATTGGTATGATCGAAGTTGAAAATCGGTCCATTTGTTCGGAAGTTAAGGCGATCTGAAGAATTCGAAAAAGTTCCAAGGGGGCCCCCTTTGATTCAATTTTATTTTCGATTTCGGTTTCTTCGATTGGAGAAATGGATTCTATGAAAAAAAAACAAGCAGACTGGTATGATCGAAGTTGAAAATCGGTCCATCCGTTCGGAAGTTGAGGCGATCTGAAGAATTCGAAAAAGTTCCAAGGGGACGACCCCCTTTGATGCAATTTTTTTTTCGATTTCGGTTTTTTTGATTGAAGAAATGGATTCTATGAAAAAAACAAGCAGATTGGTATGATCGAAGTTGAAAATCGGTCCATCAGTTCGGAAGTTGAGGCGATCTGAAGAATTCGAAAAAGTTCCAAGGGGACCCCCTTTGATGCAATTTTTTTTCGATTTCGGTTTTTTCGATTGAAGAAATAGATTCTATGAAAAAAAACAAGCAGATTGGTATGATCGAAGTTGAAAATCGGTCCATCCGTTCGGAAGTTAAGGCGATCTGAAGAATTCGAAAAAGTTCCAAGGGGGCCCCCTTTGATGCATTTTTTTTTTCGATTTCAGTTTTTTCGATTGGAGAAATGGATTCTATGAAAAAAAAACAAGCAGATTGGTATGATCGGAGTTGAAAATCTGTCCATCCGTTCGGAAGTTAAGGCGATCTGAAGAATTCGAAAAAGTTCCAAGGGGACCCCCTTCGATGCAATTTTTTTTTATTTCGTTTTTTTCGATTCGAGAAATGGATTCTATGAAAAAAACAAGCAGATTGGTATGATCGAAGTTGAAAATCGGTCCATCCGTTCGGAAGTTAAGGCGATCTGAAGAATTCGAAAAAGTTCCAAGGGGACCCCCTTTGATGCAATTTTATTTTTCGATTTCGGTTTTTTCGATTGGAGAAATGGATTCTATGAAAAAAAACAAGCAGATTGGTATGATCGAAGTTGAAAATCGGTCCATCCGTTCGGAAGTTAAGGCGATCTGAAGAATTCGAAAAAGTTCCAAGGGGACCCCCTTTGATGCAATTTTTGTTTCGATTTCGGTTCTTTCGATTGGAGAAATGGATTCTATGAAAAAAAAACAAGCAGATTGGTATGATCAAAGTTGAAAATCGGTCCATCCGTTCGGAAGTTAAGGCGATCTGAAGAATTCGAAAAAGTTCCAAGGGGGCCCACTTTGATTCCATTTTTTTTTTTCGATTTCGGTTTTTTTGATTGGAGAAATGGATTCTATGATAAAAAGACAAGAAAATTGGTATGCGCGAAGTTGAAAATCGGTCCATCCGTTCGGAAGTTAAGGCGATCTGAAGAATTCGAAAAAGTTCCAAGGGGGCCCTCTTTGATGCATGTTATTTTTTCGATTTCAGTTTCTTCGATTGGAGAAATGGATTCTTTGAAAAAAAAACAAGCAGATTGGTATGATCGAAGTTGAAAATCGGTCCATCCGTTCGGAAGTTAAGGCGATCTGAAGAATTCGAAAAAGTTCCAAGGGGACCCCCTTTGATGCAATTTTATTTTTCGATTTCGGTTTTTTCGATTAGAGAAATGGATTCTATGAAAATAAACAAGCAGATTGGTATGATCGAAGTTGAAAATCGGTCCATCCGTTCGGAAGTTGAGGCGATCTGAAGAATTCGAAAAAGTTCCAAGAGGACCCCCTTTGATGCAATTTTTTTTTTGATTTCGGTTTTTAAGATTGGAGAAATGGATTCTATGAAAAAAAACAAGCAAAATGGTATGCGCGAAGTTGAAAATCGGTCCATCCGTTCGGAAGTTAAGGCGATCTGAAGAATTCGAAAAAGTTCTAAGGGGGCCCCCTTTGATGCATTTTTTTTTTGATTTCAGTTTTTTCGATTGGAGAAATGGATTCTACGAAAAAAAACAAGCAGATTGGTACGATCGAAGTAGAAAATCGGTCCATCCGTTCGGAAGTTAAGGCGATCTGAAGAATTCAAAAAAGTTCCAAGGGGGCCCCCATTGATGCATTTTGTTTTTCGATTTCGGTTTTTTCGATTGAAGAAATGGATTCTATGAAAAAAAACAAGCAGATTGGTTTGATCGAAGTTGATAATCGGTCCGTCCGTTCGGAAGTTAAGGCGATCTGAAGAATTCGAAAAAGTTCCAAGGGGGCCCCCTTTGATGCATTTTTTTTTATTTCGGTTTTTTCGATTGAAGAAATGGATTCTATGAAAAAAAACAAGCAGATTGGTATGATCGAAGTTGAAAATCGGTCCATCCGTTCGGAAGTTAAGGCGATCTGAAGAATTCGAAAAAGTTCCAAGGGGGCCTCCTTTGATGCATTTTTTTTTTCGATTTCGGTTTTTTCGATTGGAGAAATGGATTCTATGAAAAAAAACAAGCAGATTGGTATGATCGGAGTTGAAAATCTGTCCATCCGTTCGGAAGTTAAGGCGATCTGAAGAATTCGATAAAGTTCCAAGGGGGCCCCCTTTGATGCAATTTTTTTTTCGATTTCGGTTTTTTCGATTGGAGAAATGGATTCTATGAAAAAAAAACAAGCAGATTGGTATGATCGAAGTTGAAAATTGGTCCATCCGTTCGGAAGTTAAGGCGATCTGAAGAATTCGAAAAAGTTCCAAGGGGGCCCCCTTTGATGCATTTTTTTTCTATTTCGGTTTTTTCGATTGGAGAAATGGATTCTATGAAAAAAAACAAGCAGATTGGTATGATCGAAGTTGAAAATTGGTCCATCCGTTCGGAAGTTAAGGCGATATGAAGAATTCGAAAAAGTTCCAAGGGGGCCCCCATTGATGCATTTTTTTTTCGATTTCGGTTTTTTCGATTGGAGAAATGGATTCTATAAAAAAAACAAGCAGATTGGTATGATCGAAGTTGAAAATTGGTCCATCCGTTCGGAAGTTAAGGCGATATGAAGAATTCGAAAAAGTTCCAAGGGGGCCCCCATTGATGCATTTTGTTTTTCGATTTCGGTTTTTTCGATTGGAGAAATGGATTCTTTGAAAAAAAAACAAGCAGATTGGTATGATCGAAGTTGAAAATCGGTCCATCCGTTCGGAAGTTAAGGCGATCTGAAGAATTCGAAAAAGTTCCAAGGGGACCCCCTTTGATGCAATTTTATTTTTCGATTTCGGTTTTTTCGATTAGAGAAATGGATTCTATGAAAATAAACAAGCAGATTGGTATGATCGAAGTTGAAAATCGGTCCATCCGTTCGGAAGTTGAGGCGATCTGAAGAATTCGAAAAAGTTCCAAGAGGACCCCCTTTGATGCAATTTTTTTTCGATTTCGGTTTTTAAGATTGGAGAAATGGATTCTATGAAAAAAAACAAGCAAAATGGTATGCGCGAAGTTGAAAATCGGTCCATCCGTTCGGAGGTTAAGGCGATCTGAAGAATTCGAAAAAGTTCTAAGGGGGCCCCCTTTGATGCATTTTTTTTTCGATTTCAGTTTTTTCGATTGGAGAAATGGATTCTACGAAAAAAAACAAGCAGATTGGTACGATCGAAGTAGAAAATCGGTCCATCCGTTCGGAAGTTAAGGCGATCTGAAGAATTCAAAAAAGTTCCAAGGGGGCCCCCATTGATGCATTTTGTTTTTCGATTTCGGTTTTTTCGATTGAAGAAATGGATTCTATGAAAAAAAACAAGCAGATTGGTTTGATCGAAGTTGAAAATCGGTCCATCCGTTCGGAAGTTAAGGCGATCTGAAGAATTCGAAAAAGTTCCAAGGGGGCCTCCTTTGATGCATTTTTTTTTCGATTTCGGTTTTTTCGATTGGAGAAATGGATTCTATGAAAAAAAACAAGCAGATTGGTATGATCGGAGTTGAAAATCTGTCCATCCGTTCGGAAGTTAAGGCGATCTGAAGAATTCGAAAAAGTTCCAAGGGGGCCCCTTTTGATGCATTTTTTTTTTATCTCGGTTTTTTCGATTGAAGAAATGGATTCTATGAAAAAAAACAAGCAGATTGGTATGATCGAAGTTGAAAATCGGTCCATCCGTTCGGAAGTTAAGGCGATCTGAAGAATTCGAAAAAGTTCCAAGGGGGCCTCCTTTGATGCATTTTTTTTTTTCGATTTCGGTTTTTTCGATTGGAGAAATGGATTCTATGAAAAAAAACAAGCAGATTGGTATGATCGGAGTTGAAAATCTGTCCATCCGTTCGGAAGTTAAGGCGATCTGAAGAATTCGATAAAGTTCCAAGGGGGCCCCCTTTGATGCAATTTTTTTTTCGATTTCGGTTTTTTCGATTGGAGAAATGGATTCTATGAAAAAAAAACAAGCAGATTGGTATGATCGAAGTTGAAAATTGGTCCATCCGTTCGGAAGTTAAGGCGATATGAAGAATTCGAAAAAGTTCCAAGGGGGCCCCCATTGATGCATTTTATTTTTCGATTTCGGTTTTTTCGATTGGAGAAATGGATTCTATGAAAAAAAAAACAAGCAGATTGGTATGATCGAAGTTGAAAATCGGTCCATCCGTTCGGAAGTTAAGGCGATCTGAAGAATTCGAAAAAGTTCCAAGGGGGTCCCCTTTGATGCATTTTTTTTCGATTTCGGTTTTTTCGATTGGAGAAATGGATTCTATGAAAAAAAAACAAGCAGATTGGTATGATCGAAGTTGAAAATTGGTCCATCCGTTCGGAAGTTAAGGCGATATGAAGAATTCGAAAAAGTTCCAAGGGGGCCATTGATGCATTTTTTTTTTCGATTTCGGTTTTTTCGATTGGAGAAATGGATTTAATAAAAAAAACAAGCAGATTGGTATGATCGAAGTTGAAAATTGGTCCATCCGTTCGGAAGTTAAGGCGATATGAAGAATTCGAAAAAGTTCCAAGGGGGCCCCCATTGATGCATTTTGTTTTTCGATTTCGGTTTTTTCGATTGGAGAAATGGATTCTATGAAAAAAACAAGCAGATTGGTATGATCGAAGTTGAAAATCGGTCCATCCGTTCGGAAGTTAAGGCGATCTGAAGAATTCGAAAAAGTTCCAAGGGGGCCACCTTTGATGCATTTTTTTTTATTTCGGTTTTTTCGATTGAAGAAATGGATTCTATGAAAAAAAACAAGCAGATTGGTATGATCGAAGTTGAAAATCGGTCCATCCGTTCGGAAGTTAAGGCGATCTGAAGAATTCGATAAAGTTCCAAGGGGGCCCCCTTTGATGCAATTTTTTTTTCGATTTCGGTTTTTTCGATTGGAGAAATGGATTCTATGAAAAAAAAAAACAAGCAGATTGGTATGATCGAAGTTGAAAATCGGTCCATCCGTTCGGAAGTTAAGGCGATCTGAAGAATTCGAAAAAGTTCCAAGGGGCCCCCCTTTGATGCAATTTTTTTTTTCGATTTCGGTTTTTTCGATTCGAGAAATGGATTCTATGAAAAAAAACGAGCAGATTGGTATGATCGAAGTTGAAAATCGGTCCATCCGTTCGGAAGTTAAGGCGATCTGAAGAATTCGAAAAAGTTCCAAGGGGACCCCCTTTGATGCAATTTTTTTTTCGATTTCGGTTTTTTCGATTGGAGAAATGGATTCTATGGAAAAAAAACAAGCAGATTGGTATGATCGAAGTTGAAAATCGGTCCATCCGTTCGGAAGTTAAGGCGATCTGAAGAATTCGAAAAAGTTCCAAGGGGACCCCCTTTGATGCAATTTTTTTTTCGATTTCGGTTTTTTCGATTGGAGAAATGGATTCTATGAAAAAAACAAGCAAATTGGTATGCGCGAAGTTGAAAATCGGTCCATCCGTTCGGAAGTTAAGGCGATCTGAAGAATTCGGAAAAGTTCCAAGGGGGCCCCCTTTGATGCGTTTTTTTTTTTTTTCGATTTCGGTTTTTTCGATTGGAGAAATGGATTCTTTGGAAAAAAAACAAGCAGATTGGTATGATCGAAGTTGAAAATCGGTCCATCCGTTCGGAAGTTAAGGCGATCAGAAGAATTCGAAAAAGTTCCAACGGGGCCCTCTTTGATGCATTTTTGTTTTTGATTTAGGTTTTTTCGATTGGAGAAATGGATTCTATGAAAAAAAACTTGGTATGATCGAAGTTGAGAATCGGTCCATCCGTTCGGAAGTTAAGGCGATCTGAAGAATTCGAAAAATTTCCAAGGGGGTCCCCTTTGATGCATCTTTTTTTTTCGATTTCGTTTTTTTCGATTGGAGAAATGGATTCTTTGGAAAAAAAAAACAAGCAGATTGGTATGATCGAAGTTGAAAATCGGTCCATCCGTTCGGAAGTTAAGGCGATCAGAAGAATTCGAAAAAGTTCCAACGGGGCCCTCTTTGATGCAATTTTTTTTTCGATTTAGGTTTTTTCGATTGGAGAAATGGATTCTATGAAAAAAAAACAAGCAGATTGGTATGATCGATGTTGAAAATCGGTCCATCCGTTCGGAAGTTAAGGCGATCTGAAGTATTCGAAAAAGTTCCAAGGGGGCCTTCTTTGATGCATTTTTTTTTTTCGATTTCGGTTTTTTCGATTGGAGAAATGGATTCTATGAAAAAACAAGCAGATTAGTATAATCGAAGTTGAAAATCGGTCCATCCGTTCGGAAGTTAAGGCGATCTGAAGAATTCGAAAAAGTTCCAAGGGGACCCCCTTTGATGCAATTTTTTTTTCTATTTCGGTTTTTTCGATTGGAGAAATGAATTCTATGAAAAAAAACAAGCAAGTTGGTATGCGCGAAGTTGAAAATCGGTCCATCCGTTCGGAAGTTAAGGCGATCTGAAGAATTCGAAAAAGTTTCAAGGGGACCCCCTTTGATGAAATTTTTTTTTTTCGATTTCGGTTTTTTCGATTAGAGACATGGATTCTATGAAAAAAACAAGCAAATTGGCATGCGCGAAGTTGAAAATCGGTCCATCCGTTCGGAAGTTAAGGCGATCTGAAGAATTCGAAAAAGTTCCAAGGGAGCCCCCTTTGATGCATTTTTTTTTTCGATTTCGGTTTTTTCGATTGGAGAAATGGATTCTATGAAAAAAAACAAACAGATTGGTATGATCGAAGTTGAAAATCGGTCCATCAGTTCGGAAGTTAAGGCGATCTGAAGAATTCGAAAAAGTTCCAAGGGGGCCCCCTTTGATGCATTTTTTTTTATTTCGGTTTTTTCGATTGGAGAAATGGATTCTATGAAAAAAAAACAAGCAGATTGGTATGATCGAAGTTGAAAATCGGTCCATCCGTTCGGAAGTTAAGGCGATCTGAAGAATTCGAAAAAGTTCCAAGGGGGCCTCCTTTGATGCATTTTTTTTTTCGATTTCGGTTTTTTCGATTGGAGAAATGGATTCTATGAAAAAAAACAAGCAGATTGGTACGATCGAAGTAGAAAATCGGTCCATCCGTTCGGAAGTTAAGGCGATCTGAAGAATTCAAAAAAGTTCCAAGGGGGCCCCCATTGATGCATTTTGTTTTTCGATTTCGGTTTTTTCGATTGAAGAAATGGATTCTATGAAAAAAAACAAGCAGATTGGTTCGATCGAAGTTGAAAATCGGTCCATCCGTTCGGAAGTTAAGGCGATCTGAAGAATTCGAAAAAGTTCCAAGGGGGCCTCCTTTGATGCATTTTTTTTTTCGATTTCGGTTTTTTCGATTGGAGAAATGGATTCTATGAAAAAAAACAAGCAGATTGGTATGATCGGAGTTGAAAATCTGTCCATCCGTTCGGAAGTTAAGGCGATCTGAAGAATTCGAAAAAGTTCCAAGGGGGCCCCTTTTGATGCATTTTTTTTTTATCTCGGTTTTTTCGATTGAAGAAATGGATTCTATGAAAAAAAACAAGCAGATTGGTATGATCGAAGTTGAAAATCGGTCCATCCGTTCGGAAGTTAAGGCGATCTGAAGAATTCGAAAAAGTTCCAAGGGGGCCTCCTTTGATGCATTTTTTTTTCGATTTCGGTTTTTTCGATTGGAGAAATGGATTCTATGAAAAAAAACAAGCAGATTGGTATGATCGGAGTTGAAAATCTGTCCATCCGTTCGGAAGTTAAGGCGATCTGAAGAATTCGATAAAGTTCCAAGGGGGCCCCCTTTGATGCAATTTTTTTTTCGATTTCGGTTTTTTCGATTGGAGAAATGGATTCTATGAAAAAAAAACAAGCAGATTGGTATGATCGAAGTTGAAAATTGGTCCATCCGTTCGGAAGTTATGGCGATATGAAGAATTCGAAAAAGTTCCAAGGGGGCCCCCATTGATGCATTTTATTTTTCGATTTCGGTTTTTTCGATTGGAGAAATGGATTCTATGAAAAAAAAACAAGCAGATTGGTATGATCGAAGTTGAAAATCGGTCCATCCGTTCGGAAGTTAAGGCGATCTGAAGAATTCGAAAAAGTTCCAAGGGGGTCCCCTTTGATGCATTTTTTTTCGATTTCGGTTTTTTCGATTGGAGAAATGGATTCTATGAAAAAAAAACAAGCAGATTGGTATGATCGAAGTTGAAAATTGGTCCATCCGTTCGGAAGTTAAGGCGATATGAAGAATTCGAAAAAGTTCCAAGGGGGCCATTGATGCATTTTTTTTTTCGATTTCGGTTTTTTCGATTGGAGAAATGGATTTAATAAAAAAAAACAAGCAGATTGGTATGATCGAAGTTGAAAATTGGTCCATCCGTTCGGAAGTTAAGGCGATATGAAGAATTCGAAAAAGTTCCAAGGGGGCCCCCATTGATGCATTTTGTTTTTCGATTTCGGTTTTTTCGATTGGAGAAATGGATTCTATGAAAAAAACAAGCAGATTGGTATGATCGAAGTTGAAAATCGGTCCATCCGTTCGGAAGTTAAGGCGATCTGAAGAATTCGAAAAAGTTCCAAGGGGGCCACCTTTGATGCATTTTTTTTTATTTCGGTTTTTTCGATTGAAGAAATGGATTCTATGAAAAAAAACAAGCAGATTGGTATGATCGAAGTTGAAAATCGGTCCATCCGTTCGGAAGTTAAGGCGATCTGAAGAATTCGATAAAGTTCCAAGGGGGCCCCCTTTGATGCAATTTTTTTTTCGATTTCGGTTTTTTCGATTGGAGAAATGGATTCTATGAAAAAAAAAACAAGCAGATTGGTATGATCGAAGTTGAAAATCGGTCCATCCGTTCGGAAATTAAGGCGATCTGAAGAATTCGAAAAAGTTCCAAGGGGCCCCCCTTTGATGCAATTTTTTTTTTCGATTTCGGTTTTTTCGATTCGAGAAATGGATTCTATGAAAAAAAACGAGCAGATTGGTATGATCGAAGTTGAAAATCGGTCCATCCGTTCGGAAGTTAAGGCGATCTGAAGAATTCGAAAAAGTTCCAAGGGGACCCCCTTTGATGCAATTTTTTTTTCGATTTCGGTTTTTTCGATTGGAGAAATGGATTCTATGGAAAAAAAACAAGCAGATTGGTATGATCGAAGTTGAAAATCGGTCCATCCGTTCGGAAGTTAAGGCGATCTGAAGAATTCGAAAAAGTTTCAAGGGGACCCCCTTTGATGCAATTTTTTTTTCGATTTCGGTTTTTTCGATTGGAGAAATGGATTCTATGAAAAAAACAAGCAAATTGGTATGCGCGAAGTTGAAAATCGGTCCATCCGTTCGGAAGTTAAGGCGATCTGAAGAATTCGGAAAAGTTCCAAGGGGGCCCCCTTTGATGCGTTTTTTTTTTTCGATTTCGGTTTTTTCGATTGGAGAAATGGATTCTTTGGAAAAAAAAACAAGCAGATTGGTATGATCGAAGTTGAAAATCGGTCCATCCGTTCGGAAGTTAAGGCGATCAGAAGAATTCGAAAAAGTTCCAACGGGGCCCTCTTTGATGCATTTTTGTTTTTGATTTAGGTTTTTTCGATTGGAGAAATGGATTCTATGAAAAAAAACTTGGTATGATCGAAGTTGAGAATCGGTCCATCCGTTCGGAAGTTAAGGCGATCTGAAGAATTCGAAAAATTTCCAAGGGGGTCCCCTTTGATGCATCTTTTTTTTTCGATTTCGTTTTTTTCGATTGGAGAAATGGATTCTTTGGAAAAAAAAAACAAGCAGATTGGTATGATCGAAGTTGAAAATCGGTCCATCCGTTCGGAAGTTAAGGCGATCAGAAGAATTCGAAAAAGTTCCAACGGGGCCCTCTTTGATGCAATTTTTTTTTCGATTTAGGTTTTTTCGATTGGAGAAATGGATTCTATGAAAAAAAAACAAGCAGATTGGTATGATCGATGTTGAAAATCGGTCCATCCGTTCGGAAGTTAAGGCGATCTGAAGTATTCGAAAAAGTTCCAAGGGGGCCTTCTTTGATGCATTTTTTTTTTCGATTTCGGTTTTTTCGATTGGAGAAATGGATTCTATGAAAAAAACAAGCAGATTAGTATAATCGAAGTTGAAAATCGGTCCATCCGTTCGGAAGTTAAGGCGATCTGAAGAATTCGAAAAAGTTCCAAGGAGACCCCCTTTGATGCAATTTTTTTTTCTATTTCGGTTTTTTCGATTGGAGAAATGAATTCTATGAAAAAAAACAAGCAAATTGGTATGCGCGAAGTTGAAAATCGGTCCATCCGTTCGGAAGTTAAGGCGATCTGAAGAATTCGAAAAAGTTTCAAGGGGACCCCCTTTGATGAAATTTTTTTTTTCGATTTCGGTTTTTTCGATTAGAGACATGGATTCTATGAAAAAAACAAGCAAATTGGCATGCGCGAAGTTGAAAATCGGTCCATCCGTTCGGAAGTTAAGGCGATCTGAAGAATTCGAAAAAGTTCCAAGGGAGCCCCCTTTGATGCATTTTTTTTTTCGATTTCGGTTTTTTCGATTGGAGAAATGGATTCTATGAAAAAAAACAAACAGATTGGTATGATCGAAGTTGAAAATCGGTCCATCAGTTCGGAAGTTAAGGCGATCTGAAGAATTCGAAAAAGTTCCAAGGGGGCCCCCTTTGATGCATTTTTTTTTTATTTCGGTTTTTTCGATTGGAGAAATGGATTCTATGAAAAAAAAACAAGCAGATTGGTATGATCGAAGTTGAAAATCGGTCCATCCGTTCGGAAGTTAAGGCGATCTGAAGAATTCGAAAAAGTTCCAAGGGGGCCTCCTTTGATGCAATTTTTTTTTCGATTTCGGTTTTTTCGATTGGAGAAATGGATTCTATGAAAAAAAAAACAAGCAGATTGGTATGATCGAAGTTGAAAATCGGTCCATCCGTTCGGAAGTTAAGGCGATCTGAAGAATTCGTAAAAGTTCCAAGGGGCCCCCCTTTGATGCAATTTTTTTTTCGATTTCGGTTTTTTCGATTCGAGAAATGGATTCTATGAAAAAAAACAAGCAGATTGGTATGATCGAAGTTGAAAATCGGTCCATCCGTTCGGAAGTTAAGGCGATCTGAAGAATTCGAAAAAGTTCCAAGGGGACCCCCTTTGATGCAATTTTTTTTTCGATTTCGGTTTTTTCGATTGGAGAACTGGATTCTATGAAAAAAAAACAAGCAGACTGGTATGATCAAAGTTGAAAATCGGTCCATCCGTTCGGAAGTTAAGGCGATCTGAAGAATTCGAAAAAGTTCCAAGGGGACCCCCTTTGATGCAATTTTTTTTCGATTTCGGTTTTTTCGATTGGAGAAATGGATTCTATGAAAAAAACAAGCAAATTGGTATGCGCGAAGTTGAAAATCGGTCCATCCGTTCGGAAGTTAAGGCGATCTGAAGAATTCGAAAAAGTTCCAAGGGGGCCCCCTTTGATGCATTTTTTTTTTCGATTTCGGTTTCTTCGATTGGAGAAATGGATTCTTTGGAAAAAAAAACAAGCAGATTGGTATGATCGAAGTTGAAAATCGGTCCATCCGTTCGGAAGTTAAGGCGATCAGAAGAATTCGAAAAAGTTCCAACGGGGCCCTCTTTGATGCAATTTTTTTTTCGATCTAGGTTTTTTCGATTGGAGAAATGGATTCTATGAAAAAAAACTTGGTATGATCGAAGTTGAAAATCGGTCCATCCGTTCGGAAGTTAAGGCGATCTGAAGAATTCGAAAAAGTTCCAAGGGGGTCCCCTTTGATGCATCTTTTTTTTTCGATTTCGTTTTTTTCGATTGGAGAAATGGATTCTTTGGAAAAAAAAACAAGCAGATTGGTATGATCGAAGTTGAAAATCGGTCCATCCGTTCGGAAGTTAAGGCGATCAGAAGAATTCGAAAAAGTTCCAACGGGGCCCTCTTTGATGCAATTTTTTTTTCGATTTAGGTTTTTTTGATTGGAGAAATGGATTCTATGAAAAAAAAACAAGCAGATTGGTATGATCGATGTTGAAAATCGGTCCATCCGTTCGGAAGTTAAGGCGATCTGAAGTATTCGAAAAAGTTCCAAGGGGGCCTTCTTTGATGCATTTTTTTTTCGATTTCGGTTTTTTCGATTGGAGAAATGGATTCTATGGAAAAAACAAGCAGATTAGTATAATCGAAGTTGAAAATCGGTCCATCCGTTCGGAAGTTAAGGCGATCTGAAGAAATCGAAAAAGTTCCAAGGGGACCCCCCCTTTGATGCAATTTTTTTTTTCGATTTCGGTTTTTTCGATTAGAGACATGGATTCTATGAAAAAAACAAGCAAATTGGTATGCGCGAAGTTGAAAATCGGTCCATCCGTTCGGAAGTTAAGGCGATCTGAAGAATTCGAAAAAGTTCCAAGGGAGCCCCCTTTGATGCATTTTTTTTTTTTCGATTTCGGTTTTTTCGATTGGAGAAATGGATTCTATGAAAAAAAACAAACAGATTGGTATGATCGAAGTTGAAAATCGTTCCATCAGTTCGGAAGTTAAGGCGATCTGAAGAATTCGAAAAAGTTCCAAGGGGGCCCCCTTTGATGCATTTTTTTTTTCGATTTCGGTTTTTTTGATTGGAGAAATGGATTCTATGTAAAAAAACAAGCAGATTGGTATGATCGAAGTTGAAAATCGGTCCATCCGTTCGGAAGTTAAGGCGATCTGAAGAATTCGAAAAAGTTCCAAGGGGGCCCCCTTTGAAGCATTTTTTTTTCGATTTCGGTTTTTTCGATTGGAGAAATGGATTCTATGAAAAAAAAACAAGCAAATTGGTATGCGCGAAGTTGAAAATCTGTCCATCCGTTCGGAAGTTGAGGCGATCTGAAGAATTCGATAAAGTTCCAAGGGGGCTCCCTTTGATGCAATTTTTTTTTCGATTTCGGTTTTTTCGATTGGAGAAATTGGTTCTATGAAAAAAAAAACAAGCAGATTGGTATGATCGAAGTTGAAAATCGGTCCATCCGTTCGGAAGTTAAGGCGATCTGAAGAATTCGAAAAAGTTCCAAGGGGCCCCCCTTTGATGCAATTTTTTTTTCGATTTCGGTTTTTTCGATTCGAGAAATGGATTCTATGAAAAAAACAAGCATGATCGAAGTTGAAAATCGGTCCATCAGTTCGGAAGTTAAGGCGATCTGAAGAATTCGAAAAAGTTCCAAGGGGGCCCCCTTTGATGCATTTTTTTTTTCGATTTCGGTTTTTCCGATTGGAGAAATGGATTCTATGTAAAAAAACAAGCAGATTGGTATGATCGAAATTGAAAATCGGTCCATCCGTTCGGAAGTTAAGGCGATCTGAAGAATTCGAAAAAGTTCCAAGGGGGCCCTCTTTGATGCAATTTTTTTTTCGATTCATGTTTTTTCGATTGGAGAAATGGATTCTATGAAAAAAAACAAGCAGATTGGTATGATCGAAGTTGAAAATCGGTCCATCCGTTCGGAAGTTAAGGCGATCTGAAGAATTCGAAAAAGTTCCAAGGGGGCCCCCTTTGATGCATTTTTTTTTCGATTTCGGTTTTTTCGATTGGAGAAATGGATTCTATGAAAAAAACAAGCAGATTAGTATGATCGAAGTTGAAAATCGGTTCATCCGTTCGGAAGTTAAGGCGATCTGAAGAATTCGAAAAAGTTTCAAGGAGACTCCCTTTGATGCAATTTTTCTTTCGATTTCGGTTTTTTCGATCGGAGAAATGGATTCTATAAATAAAACAAGCAGATTGGTATGATCGAAGTTGAAAATCGGTCCATCCGTTCGGAAGTTGAGGCGATCTGAAGAATTCGAAAAAGTTCCAAGGGGGCCTCCTTTGATGCATTTTTTTTTCGATTTCGGTTCTTTCGATTGGAGAAATGGATTCTATGAAAAAAAAACAAACAGATTGGTATGATCGAAGTTTAAAATTGGTCCATCCGTTCGGAAGTTAAGGCGATCTGAAGAATTCGAAAAAGTTCCAAGGGGACCCCCTTTGATGCAATTTTTTTTTTCGATTTCGGTTTTTTCGATTGGAGAAATGGATTTTATGAAAAAAACAAGCAAATTGGTATGCGCGAAGTTGAAAATCGGTCCATCCGTTCGGAAGTTAAGGCGATCTGAAGAATTCGAAAAAGTTCCAAGGAGGCCCCCTTCGATGCATTTTTTTTCGATTTCGGTTTTTTCGATTGGAGAAATGGATTCAATGGGAAAAAACAAGCAGATTGGTATGATCGAAGTTGAAAATCGGTCCATCCGTTCGGAAGTTAAGGCGATCTGAAGAATTCGAAAAAGTTCCAAGGGGGCCCCCTTTGATGCATTTTTTTTTTCGATTTCGGTTTTTTCGATTGTAGAAATGGATTCTATGAAAAAACCCAGCAGATTAGTATGATCGAAGTTGAAAATCGGTCCATCCGTTCGGAAGTTAAGGCGATCTGAAGAATTCGAAAAAGTTCCAAGGGGGCCCTCTTTGATGCATTTTTTATTTCGATTTCAGTTTTTTTGATTGGAGAAATGGATTCTATGAAAAAAAAACAAGCAGATTGGTATGATCGAAGTTGAAAATCGGTCCATCCGTTCGGAAGTTAAGGCGATCTGAAGAATTCGAAAAAGTTCCAAGGGGACCCCCTTTGATGCAATTTGTTTTTTGATTTCGGTTTTTTCGATTCGAGAAATGGATTTTATGAAAAAAAACAAGCAGATTGGTATGATCGAAGTTGAAAATCGGTCCATCCGTTCGGAAGTTGAGGCGATCTGAAGAATTCGAAAAAGTTTCAAGGGGACCCCCTTTGATGCAATTTTTTTTTTCGATTTCGGTTCTTTCGGTTGGAGAAATGGATTCTATGAAAAAAAAACAAGCAGATTGGTATGATCGAAGTTGAAAATCGGTCCATCCGTTCGGAAGTTAAGGCGATCTGAAGAATTCGAAAAAGTTCCAAGGGGACCCCCTTTGATGCAACTTTTCTTTCGATTTCCATTTTTTCGATTGGAGAAATGAAATCTATGAAAAAAAACAAACAGATTGGTATGATCGAAGTTGAAAATCGGTCCATCCGTTCGGAAGTTAAGGCGATCTGAAGAATTCGAAAAAGTTCCAAGGGGGCCCCCTTTGATGCATTTTTTTATTTCGATTTCGGTTTTTTTGATTGGAGAAATGGATTCTATGAAAAAAAACAAGCAGATTGGTATGATCGAAGTTGAAAATCGGTCTATCCGTTCGGAAGTTGAGGCGATCTGAAGAATTCGAAAAAGTTCCAAGGGGGCCCCCTTTGATGCAATTTGTTTTTCGATTTCGATTTTTTCGATTGGAGAAATGGATTCTATGAAAAAAAAAACAAGCAGATTGGTATGATCGAAGTTGAAAATCGGTCCATCTCTTCGGAAGTTAAGGCGATCTGAAGAATTCGAAAAAGTTCCAAGGGGGCCACCTTTGATGCATTTTTTTTTTCGATTTCGATTTTTTCGATTGAAGAAATGGATTCTATGAAAAAAAACAAGCAGATTGGTATGATCGAAGTTGAAAATCGGTCCATCCGTTCGGAAGTTAAGGCGATCTGAAAAATTCGAATAAGTTCCAAGGGGGCCCCCTTTGATGCATTTTTTTTTCTCGATTTCGGTTTTTTTGATTGAAGAAATGGATTCTATAAAAAAAACAAGCAGATTGGTATGATCGAAGTTGAAAATCGGTCCATCCGTTCGGAAGATAAGGCGATCTGAAGAGTTCGAAAAAGTTCCAAGGGGGCCCCATTTGATGCAATTTGTTTTTCGATTTCGATTTTTTCGATTGGAGAAATGGATTCTATGAAAAAAAAACAAGCAGATTGGTATGATCGAAGTTGAAAATCGGTCCATCCGTTCGGAAGTTAAGGCGATCTGAAAAATTCGAATAAGTTCCAAGGGGGCCCCCTTTGATGCATTTTTTTTTTCGATTTCGGTTTTTTCGATTGGAGAAATGGATTCTATGGAAAAAAACAAGCAGATTGGTATGATCGAAGTTGAAAATCGGTCCATCCGTTCGGAAGTTAAGGCGATCTGAAGAATTCGAAAAAGTTCCAAGGAGACCCCCTTTCATGCAATTTTATTTTTCGATTTCGGTTTTTTTGATTGAAGAAATGGATTCTATGAAAAAAAAAACAAGCAGATTGGTATGATCGAAGTTGAAAATCGGTCCATCCGTTCGGAAGATAAGGCGATCTGAAGAATTCGAAAAAGTTCCAAGGGGACCCCCTTTGATGCAATTTTTTTTTCGATTTCGGTTTTTTCGATTGGAGAAATGGATTCTATGAAAAAAAACAAGCAAATTGGTATGCGCGAAGTTGAAAATCGGTCCATCCGTTCGGAAGTTGAGGCGATCTGAAGAATTCGAAAAAGTTCCAAGGGGGCCACCTTTGATGCAATTTCTTTTTCGATTTCGATTTTTTCGATTGGAGAAATGGATTCTATGAAAAAAAACAAGCAGATTGGTATGATCGAAGTTGAAAATCGGTCCATCCGTTCGGAAGTTAAGGCGATCTGAAAAATTCGAATAAGTTCCAAGGGGGCCCCCTTTGATGCATTTTTTTTCTCGATTTCGGTTTTTTCGATTGAAGAAATAAATTCTATGAAAAAAACAAGCAGATTGGTATGATCGATGTTGAAAATCGGTCCATCCGTTCGGAAGTTAAGGCGATCTGAAAAATTCGAATAAGTTCCAAGGGGGCCCCCTTTGATGCATTTTTTTTCTCGATTTCGGTTTTTTTGATTGAAGAAATGGATTCTATAAAAAAAACAAGCAGATTGGTATGATCGAAGTTGAAAATCGGTCCATCCGTTCGGAAGATAAGGCGATCTGAAGAATTCGAAAAAGTTCCAAGGGGGCCCCATTTGATGCAATTTGTTTTTCGATTTCGATTTTTTCGATTGGAGAAATGGATTCTATGAAAAAAAAACAAGCAGATTGGTATGATCGAAGTTGAAAATCGGTCCATCCGTTCGGAAGTTAAGGCGATCTGAAAAATTCGAATAAGTTCCAAGGGGGCCCCCTTTGATGCATTTTTTTTTTCGATTTCGGTTTTTTCGATTGGAGAAATGGATTCTATGGAAAAAAACAAGCAGATTGGTATGATCGAAGTTGAAAATCGGTCCATCCGTTCGGAAGTTAAGGCGATCTGAAGAATTCGAAAAAGTTCCAAGGAGACCCCCTTTCATGCAATTTTATTTTTCGATTTCGGTTTTTTTGATTGAAGAAATGGATTCTATGAAAAAAAAAACAAGCAGATTGGTATGATCGAAGTTGAAAATCGGTCCATCCGTTCGGAAGATAAGGCGATCTGAAGAATTCGAAAAAGTTCCAAGGGGACCCCCTTTGATGCAATTTTTTTTTTCGATTTCGGTTTTTTCGATTGGAGAAATGGATTCTATGAAAAAAAACAAGCAAATTGGTATGCGCGAAGTTGAAAATCGGTCCATCCGTTCGGAAGTTGAGGCGATCTGAAGAATTCGAAAAAGTTCCAAGGGGGCCACCTTTGATGCAATTTCTTTTTCGATTTCGATTTTTTCGATTGGAGAAATGGATTCTATGAAAAAAAAAACAAGCAGATTGGTATGATCGAAGTTGAAAATCGGTCCATCCGTTCGGAAGTTAAGGCGATCTGAAGAATTCGAAAAAGTTCCAAGGGGGCCACCTTTGATGCATTTTTTTTTCGATTTCGATTTTTTTGATTGGAGAAATGGATTCTATGAAAAAAAACAAGCAGATTGGTATGATCGAAGTTGAAAATCGGTCCATCCGTTCGGAAGTTAAGGCGATCTGAAAAATTCGAATAAGTTCCAAGGGGGCCCCCTTTGATGCATTTTTTTTTTCGATTTCGGTTTTTTCGATTGAAGAAATAAATTCTATGAAAAAAACAAGCAGATTGGTATGATCGATGTTGAAAATCGGTCCATCCGTTCGGAAGTTAAGGCGATCTGAAGAATTCGAAAAAGTTCCAAGGGGGCCCCCTTTGATGCAATTTTTTTGTCGATTTCGGTTTTTCCGATTGGAGAAATGGATTCTATGGAAAAAACAAGCAGATTGGTATGATCGAAGTTGAAAATCGGTCCATCCGTTCGGAAGCTAAGGCGATCTGAAGAATTCGAAAAAGTTCCAAGGGGACCCCCTTTGATGCAATTTTTTTTTGGATTTTGGTTTTTTCGATTCGATAAATGGATTCTATGAAAAAATAAACAAGCAGATTGGTATGATCGAAGTTGAAAATCGGTCCATCCGTTCGGAAGTTAAGGCGATCTGAAGAATTCGAAAAAGTTCCAAGGGGACCCCCTTTGATGCAATTTTATTTTTCGATTTCGGTTTTTTTGATTGAAGAAATGGATTCTATGAAAAAAAAACAAGCAAATTGGTATGCGCGAAGTTGAAAATCGGTCCATCCGTTCGGAAGTTAAGGCGATCTGAAGAATTCGAAAAAGTTCTAAGGGGGCCCCCTTTGATGCATTTTTTTTTCGATTTCGGTTTTTTTGATTGGAGAAATGGATTCTATGTAAAAAAAACAAGCAGATTGGTATGATCGAAGTTGAAAATCGGTCCATCCGTTCGGAAGTTAAGGCGATCTGAAGAATTCGAAAAAGTTCCAAGGGGACCCCCTATGATGCAATTTTTTTTTCGATTTCGGTTTTTTCGATTCGAGAAATGGATTCTATGAAAAAAAAACAAGCAGATTGGTATGATCGAAGTTGAAAATCGGTCCATCCGTTCGGAAGTTAAGGCGATCTGAAGAATTTGAAAAAGTTCCAAGGGGACCCCCTTTGATGCAATTTTTTTTCGATTTCGGTTTTTTCGATTGGAGAAATGGATTCTATAAAAAAAACAAGCAGATTGGTATGATCGAAGTTGAAAATCGGTCCATCCGTTCGGAAGTTAAGGCGATCTGAAGAATTCGAAAAAGTTCCAAGGGGGCCCCCTTTGATGCATTTTTTTTATTTCGGTTTTTTCGATTGGAGAAAAGGATTCTATGAAAAAAAACAAGCAGATTGGTATGATCGGAGTTGAAAATCGGTCCATCCGTTCGGAAGTTAAGGCGATTTGAAGAATTCGAGAAAGTTACAAGGGGGCCCCCTTTGATGCAATTTTTTTTTCGATTTCGGTTTTTTCGATTGGAGAAATGGATTCTATGAAAAAAAAAACAAGCAGATTGGTATGATCGATGTTGAAAATCGGTCCATCCGTTCGGAAGTTAAGGCGATCTGAAGAATTCGAAAAAGTTCCAAGGGGGCCTCCTTTGATGCCTTTTTTTTTCGATTTCGGTTTTTTTCGATTGGAGAAATGGATTCTATGAAAACAAACAAGCAGATTGGTATGATCGAAGTTGAAAATCGGTCCATCCGTTCGGAAGTTAAGGCGATCTGAAGAATTCGAAAAAGTTCCAAGGGGACCCCCTTTGATGCAATTTCTTTTTCGATTTCGGTTTTTTTGATTAGAGAAATGGATTCTATGTAAAAAAAACAAGCAGATTGGTATGATCGAAGTTGAAAATCGGTCCATCCGTTCGGAAGTTAAGGCGATCTGAAGAATTCGAAAAAGTTCCAAGGGGACCCCCTATGATGCAATTTTTTTTCGATTTCGGTTTTTTCGATTCGAGAAATGGATTCTATGAAAAAAAAACAAGCAGATTGGTATGATCGAAGTTGAAAATCGGTCCATCCGTTCGGAAGTTAAGGCGATCTGAAGAATTCGAAAAAGTTCCAAGGGGACCCCCTATGATGCAATTTTTTTTTCGATTTCGGTTTTTTCGATTCGAGAAATGGATTCTATGAAAAAAAAACAAGCAGATTGGTATGATCGAAGTTGAAAATCGGTCCATCCGTTCGGAAGTTAAGGCGATCTGAAGAATTCGAAAAAGTTCCAAGGGGGCCCCCTTTGATGCATTTTTTTATTTCGATTTCGGTTTTTTTGATTGGAGAAATGGATTCTATGAAAAAAAACAAGCAGATTGGTATGATCGAAGTTGAAAATCGGTCCATCCGTTCGGAAGTTGAGGCGATCTGAAGAATTCGAAAAAGTTCCAAGGGGGCCCCCTTTGATGCAATTTGTTTTTCGATTTCGATTTTTTCGATTGGAGAAATGGATTCTATGAAAAAAAAACAAGCAGATTGGTATGATCGAAGTTGAAAATCGGTCCATCTCTTCGGAAGTTAAGGCGATCTGAAGAATTCGAAAAAGTTCCAAGGGGGCCACCTTTGATGCATTTTTTTTTTCGATTTCGATTTTTTCGATTGAAGAAATGGATTCTATGAAAAAAAACAAGCAGATTGGTATGATCGAAGTTGAAAATCGGTCCATCCGTTCGGAAGTTAAGGCGATCTGAAAAATTCGAATAAGTTCCAAGGGGGCCCCCTTTGATGCATTTTTTTTTCTCGATTTCGGTTTTTTTGATTGAAGAAATGGATTCTATAAAAAAAACAAGCAGATTGGTATGATCGAAGTTGAAAATCGGTCCATCCGTTCGGAAGATAAGGCGATCTGAAGAGTTCGAAAAAGTTCCAAGGGGGCCCCATTTGATGCAATTTGTTTTTCGATTTCGATTTTTTCGATTGGAGAAATGGATTCTATGAAAAAAAAACAAGCAGATTGGTATGATCGAAGTTGAAAATCGGTCCATCCGTTCGGAAGTTAAGGCGATCTGAAAAATTCGAATAAGTTCCAAGGGGGCCCCCTTTGATGCATTTTTTTTTTCGATTTCGGTTTTTTCGATTGGAGAAATGGATTCTATGGAAAAAAACAAGCAGATTGGTATGATCGAAGTTGAAAATCGGTCCATCCGTTCGGAAGTTAAGGCGATCTGAAGAATTCGAAAAAGTTCCAAGGAGACCCCCTTTCATGCAATTTTATTTTTCGATTTCGGTTTTTTTGATTGAAGAAATGGATTCTATGAAAAAAAAACAAGCAGATTGGTATGATCGAAGTTGAAAATCGGTCCATCCGTTCGGAAGATAAGGCGATCTGAAGAATTCGAAAAAGTTCCAAGGGGACCCCCTTTGATGCAATTTTTTTTTTCGATTTCGGTTTTTTCGATTGGAGAAATGGATTCTATGAAAAAAAACAAGCAAATTGGTATGCGCGAAGTTGAAAATCGGTCCATCCGTTCGGAAGTTGAGGCGATCTGGAGAATTCGAAAAAGTTCCAAGGGGGCCACCTTTGATGCAATTTCTTTTTCGATTTCGATTTTTTCGATTGGAGAAATGGATTCTATGAAAAAAAAACAAGCAGATTGGTATGATCGAAGTTGAAAATCGGTCCATCCGTTCGGAAGTTAAGGCGATCTGAAGAATTCGAAAAAGTTCCAAGGGGGCCACCTTTGATGCATTTTTTTTTTTCGATTTCGATTTTTTTGATTGGAGAAATGGATTCTATGAAAAAAAACAAGCAGATTGGTATGATCGAAGTTGAAAATCGGTCCATCCGTTCGGAAGTTAAGGCGATCTGAAAAATTCGAATAAGTTCCAAGGGGGCCCCCTTTGATGCATTTTTTTTCTCGATTTCGGTTTTTTCGATTGAAGAAATAAATTCTATGAAAAAAACAAGCAGATTGGTATGATCGATGTTGAAAATCGGTCCATCCGTTCGGAAGTTAAGGCGATCTGAAAAATTCGAATAAGTTCCAAGGGGGCCCCCTTTGATGCATTTTTTTTCTCGATTTCGGTTTTTTTGATTGAAGAAATGGATTCTATAAAAAAAACAAGCAGATTGGTATGATCGAAGTTGAAAATCGGTCCATCCGTTCGGAAGATAAGGCGATCTGAAGAATTCGAAAAAGTTCCAAGGGGGCCCCATTTGATGCAATTTGTTTTTCGATTTCGATTTTTTCGATTGGAGGAATGGATTCTATGAAAAAAAAAACAAGCAGATTGGTATGATCGAAGTTGAAAATCGGTCCATCCGTTCGGAAGTTAAGGCGATCTGAAAAATTCGAATAAGTTCCAAGGGGGCCCCCTTTGATGCATTTTTTTTTTCGATTTCGGTTTTTTCGATTGGAGAAATGGATTCTATGGAAAAAAACAAGCAGATTGGTATGATCGAAGTTGAAAATCGGTCCATCCGTTCGGAAGTTAAGGCGATCTGAAGAATTCGAAAAAGTTCCAAGGAGACCCCCTTTCATGCAATTTTATTTTTCGATTTCGGTTTTTTTGATTGAAGAAATGGATTCTATGAAAAAAAAACAAGCAGATTGGTATGATCGAAGTTGAAAATCGGTCCATCCGTTCGGAAGATAAGGCGATCTGAAGAATTCGAAAAAGTTCCAAGGGGACCCCCTTTGATGCAATTTTTTTTTTCGATTTCGGTTTTTTCGATTGGAGAAATGGATTCTATGAAAAAAAACAAGCAAATTGGTATGCGCGAAGTTGAAAATCGGTCCATCCGTTCGGAAGTTGAGGCGATCTGAAGAATTCGAAAAAGTTCCAAGGGGGCCACCTTTGATGCAATTTCTTTTTCGATTTCGATTTTTTCGATTGGAGAAATGGATTCTATGAAAAAAAAACAAGCAGATTGGTATGATCGAAGTTGAAAATCGGTCCATCCGTTCGGAAGTTAAGGCGATCTGAAGAATTCGAAAAAGTTCCAAGGGGGCCACCTTTGATGCATTTTTTTTTTCGATTTCGATTTTTTTGATTGGAGAAATGGATTCTATGAAAAAAAACAAGCAGATTGGTATGATCGAAGTTGAAAATCGGTCCATCCGTTCGGAAGTTAAGGCGATCTGAAAAATTCGAATAAGTTCCAAGGGGGCCCCCTTTGATGCATTTTTTTTTTTCGATTTCGGTTTTTTCGATTGAAGAAATAAATTCTATGAAAAAAACAAGCAGATTGGTATGATCGATGTTGAAAATCGGTCCATCCGTTCGGAAGTTAAGGCGATCTGAAGAATTCGAAAAAGTTCCAAGGGGGCCCCCTTTGATGCAATTTTTTTTTCGATTTCGGTTTTTCCGATTGGAGAAATGGATTCTATGGAAAAAACAAGCAGATTGGTATGATCGAAGTTGAAAATCGGTCCATCCGTTCGGAAGCTAAGGCGATCTGAAGAATTCGAAAAAGTTCCAAGGGGACCCCCTTTGATGCAATTTTTTTTTGGATTTTGGTTTTTTCGATTCGATAAATGGATTCTATGAAAAAATAAACAAGCAGATTGGTATGATCGAAGTTGAAAATCGGTCCATCCGTTCGGAAGTTAAGGCGATCTGAAGAATTCGAAAAAGTTCCAAGGGGACCCCCTTTGATGCAATTTTATTTTTCGATTTCGGTTTTTTTGATTGAAGAAATGGATTCTATGAAAAAAAACAAGCAAATTGGTATGCGCGAAGTTGAAAATCGGTCCATCCGTTCGGAAGTTAAGGCGATCTGAAGAATTCGAAAAAGTTCTAAGGGGGCCCCCTTTGATGCATTTTTTTTTCGATTTCGGTTTTTTTGATTGGAGAAATGGATTCTATGTAAAAAAAACAAGCAGATTGGTATGATCGAAGTTGAAAATCGGTCCATCCGTTTGGAAGTTAAGGCGATCTGAAGAATTCGAAAAAGTTCCAAGGGGACCCCCTATGATGCAATTTTTTTTTCGATTTCGGTTTTTTCGATTCGAAAAATGGATTCTATGAAAAAAAAACAAGCAGATTGGTATGATCGAAGTTGAAAATCGGTCCATCCGTTCGGAAGTTAAGGCGATCTGAAGAATTCGAAAAAGTTCCAAGGGGGCCACCTTTGATGCATTTTTTTTTTCGATTTCGATTTTTTTGATTGGAGAAATGGATTCTATGAAAAAAAACAAGCAGATTGGTATGATCGAAGTTGAAAATCGGTCCATCCGTTCGGAAGTTAAGGCGATCTGAAAAATTCGAATAAGTTCCAAGGGGGCCCCCTTTGATGCATTTTTTTTTTCGATTTCGGTTTTTTCGATTGAAGAAATAAATTCTATGAAAAAAACAAGCAGATTGGTATGATCGATGTTGAAAATCGGTCCATCCGTTCGGAAGTTAAGGCGATCTGAAGAATTCGAAAAAGTTCCAAGGGGGCCCCCTTTGATGCAATTTTTTTTTCGATTTCGGTTTTTCCGATTGGAGAAATGGATTCTATGGAAAAAACAAGCAGATTGGTATGATCGAAGTTGAAAATCGGTCCATCCGTTCGGAAGCTAAGGCGATCTGAAGAATTCGAAAAAGTTCCAAGGGGACCCCCTTTGATGCAATTTTTTTTTGGATTTTGGTTTTTTCGATTCGATAAATGGATTCTATGAAAAAATAAACAAGCAGATTGGTATGATCGAAGTTGAAAATCGGTCCATCCGTTCGGAAGTTAAGGCGATCTGAAGAATTCGAAAAAGTTCCAAGGGGACCCCCTTTGATGCAATTTTATTTTTCGATTTCGGTTTTTTTGATTGAAGAAATGGATTCTATGAAAAAAAACAAGCAAATTGGTATGCGCGAAGTTGAAAATCGGTCCATCCGTTCGGAAGTTAAGGCGATCTGAAGAATTCGAAAAAGTTCTAAGGGGGCCCCCTTTGATGCATTTTTTTTTCGATTTCGGTTTTTTTGATTGGAGAAATGGATTCTATGTAAAAAAAACAAGCAGATTGGTATGATCGAAGTTGAAAATCGGTCCATCCGTTCGGAAGTTAAGGCGATCTGAAGAATTCGAAAAAGTTCCAAGGGGACCCCCTATGATGCAATTTTTTTTTCGATTTCGGTTTTTTCGATTCGAAAAATGGATTCTATGAAAAAAAAACAAGCAGATTGGTATGATCGAAGTTGAAAATCGGTCCATCCGTTCGGAAGTTAAGGCGATCTGAAGAATTTGAAAAAGTTCCAAGGGGACCCCCTTTGATGCAATTTTTTTTCGATTTCGGTTTTTTCGATTGGAGAAATGGATTCTATAAAAAAAACAAGCAGATTGGTATGATCGAAGTTGAAAATCGGTCCATCCGTTCGGAAGTTAAGGCGATCTGAAGAATTCGAAAAAGTTCCAAGGGGGCCCCCTTTGATGCATTTTTTTTATTTCGGTTTTTTCGATTGGAGAAAAGGATTCTATGAAAAAAAACAAGCAGATTGGTATGATCGGAGTTGAAAATCGGTCCATCCGTTCGGAAGTTAAGGCGATTTGAAGAATTCGAGAAAGTTACAAGGGGGCCCCCTTTGATGCAATTTTTTTTTCGATTTCGGTTTTTTCGATTGGAGAAATGGATTCTATGAAAAAAAAACAAGCAGATTGGTATGATCGAAGTTGAAAATCGGTCCATCCGTTCGGAAGTTAAGGCGATCTGAAGAATTCGAAAAAGTTCCAAGGGGACCCCCTTTGATGCAATTTCTTTTTCGATTTCGGTTTTTTTGATTCGAGAAATGGATTCTATGAAAAAAATACAAACAGATTGGTATGATCGAAGTTGAAAATCGGTCCATCCGTTCGGAAGTTAAGGCGATCTGAAGAATTCGAAAAAGTTCCAAGGGGGCCTCCTTTGATGCCTTTTTTTTTCGATTTCGGTTTTTTTCGATTGGAGAAATGGATTCTATGAAAACAAACAAGCAGATTGGTATGATCGAAGTTGAAAATCGGTCCATCCGTTCGGAAGTTAAGGCGATCTGAAGAATTCGAAAAAGTTCCAAGGGGGCCCCCTTTGATGAATTTTTTTTTTCGATTTCGGTTTTTTCGATTGAAGGAATGGATTCTATGAAAAAAAAACAAACAGATTGGTATGATCGAAGTTGAAAATCGGTCCATCCGTTCGGAAGTTAAGGCGATCTGAAGAATTCGAAAAAGTTCCAAGAAGGCCCCCTTTGATGCATTTTTTTTTTCGATTTCGGTTTTTTTGATTGGAGAAATGGATTCTATGAAAAAAACAAGCAGATTGGTATGATCGAAGTTGAAAATCGGTCCATCCGTTCGGAAGTTAAGGCGATCTGAAGAATTCGGAAAAAGTTCCAAGGAGGCCCCCTTTGATGCATTTTTTTTTATTTCGGTTTTTTCGATTGGAGAAATGTATTCTATGGAAAAAAAACAAGCAGATTGGTATGATCGCAGTTGAAAATCGGTCCATTCGTTCGGAAGTTAAGGCGATCTGAAGAATTCGAAAAAGTTACAAGGGGGCCCCCTTTGATGCAATTTTTTTTTCGATTTCGGTTTTTTCGATTGGAGAAATGGATTCTATTAAAAAAAAAACAAGCAGATTGGTATGATCGAAGTTGAAAATCGGTCCCTCCGTTCGGAAGTTAAGGCGATCTGAAGAATTCGAAAAAGTTCCAAGGGGACCCCCTTTGATGCAATTTTTTTTTTGATTTCGGTTCTTTTGATTCGAGAAATGGATTCTTTGAAAAAAAAACAGACAGATTGGTATGATCGAAGTTGAAAATCGGTCCATCCGTTCGGAAGTTAAGGCGATCTGAAGAATTCGAAATAGTTCCAAGGGGGCCTCCTTCGATGCATTTTTTTTCCGATTTCGGTTTTTTTCGATCGAAGAAATGGATTCTATGAAAAAAAAACAAGCAGATTGGTATGATCGAAGTTGAAAATCGGTCCATCCGTTCGGAAGTTAAGGCGATCTGAAAAATTCGAAAAAGTTCCAAGGGGGCCCTCTTTGATGCATTTTTTATTTCGATTTCAGTTTTTTCGATTGGAGAAATGGATTCTATGAAAAAAAAAACAAGCAGATTGGTATGATCGAAGTTGAAAGTCGGTCCATCCGTTCGGAAGTTAAGGCGATCTGAGGATTTCGAAAAAGTTCCAAGGGGACCCCCTTTGATGCAATTTGTTTTTTGATTTCGGTTTTTTCGATTCGAGAAATGGATTTTATGAAAAAAAACAAGCAGATTGGTATGATCGAAGTTGAAAATCGGTCCATCCGTTCGGAAGTTGAGGCGATCTGAAGAATTCGAAAAAGTTTCAAGGGGACCCCCTTTGATGCAATTTTTTTTTCGATTTCGGTTCTTTCGGTTGGAGAAATGGATTCTATGAAAAAAAAACAAGCAGATTGGTATGATCGAAGTTGAAAATCGGTCCATCCGTTCGGAAGTTAAGGCGATCTGAAGAATTCGAAAAAGTTCCAAGGGGACCCCCTTTGATGCAACTTTTCTTTCGATTTCCATTTTTTCGATTGGAGAAATGAATTCTATGAAAAAAAACAAACAGATTGGTATGATCGAAGTTGAAAATCGGTCCATCCGTTCGGAAGTTAAGGCGATCTGAAGAATTCGAAAAAGTTCCAAGGGGGCCCCCTTTGATGCATTTTTTTTTTCGATTTCGGTTTTTTTGATTGGAGAAATGGATTCTATGAAAAAAAACAAGCAGATTGGTATGATCGAAGTTGAAAATCGGTCCATCCGTTCGGAAGTTGAGGCGATCTGAAGAATTCGAAAAAGTTCCAAGGGGGCCCCCTTTGATGCAATTTGTTTTTCGATTTCGATTTTTTCGATTGGAGAAATGGATTCTATGAAAAAAAAACAAGCAGATTGGTATGATCGAAGTTGAAAATCGGTCCATCCGTTCGGAAGTTAAGGCGATCTGAAGAATTCGAAAAAGTTCCGAGAGGGCCACCTTTGATGCATTTTTTTTTTTCGATTTCGATTTTTTCGATTGGAGAAATGGATTCTATGAAAAAAAACAAGCAGATTGGTATGATCGAAGTTGAAAATCGGTCCATCCGTTCGGAAGTTAAGGCGATCTGAAAAATTCGAATAAGTTCCAAGGGGGCCCCCTTTGATGCATTTTTTTTTCGATTTCGGTTTTTTTGATTGAAGAAATGGATTCTATAAAAAAAACAAGCAGATTGGTATGATCGAAGTTGAAAATCGGTCCATCCGTTCGGAAGATAAGGCGATCTGAAGAATTCGAAAAAGTTCCAAGGGGGCCCCATTTGATGCAATTTGTTTTTCGATTTCGATTTTTTCGATTGGAGAAATGGATTCTATGAAAAAAACAAGCAGATTGGTATGATCGAAGTTGAAAATCGGTCCATCCGTTCGGAAGTTAAGGCGATCTGAAAAATTCGAATGAGTTCCAAAGGGGCCCCCTTTGATGCATTTTTTTTTTCGATTTCGGTTATTTCGATTGGAGAAATGGATTCTATGGAAAAAAACAAGCAGATTGGTATGATCGAAGTTGAAAATCGGTCCATCCGTTCGGAAGATAAGGCGATCTGAAGAATTCGAAAAAGTTCCAAGGGGACCCCCTTTGATGCAATTTTTTTTTTCGATTTCGGTTTTTTCGATTGGAGAAATGGATTCTATGAAAAAAAAACAAGCAAATTGGTATGCGCGAAGTTGAAAATCGGTCCATCCGTTCGGAAGTTGAGGCGATCTGAAGAATTCGAAAAAGTACCAAGGGGGCCACCTTTGATGCAATTTTTTTTTCGATTTCGGTTCTTTCGGTTAGAGAAATGGATTCTATGAAAAAAAAACAAGCAGATTGGTATGATCGAAGTTGAAAATCGGTCCATCCGTTCGGAAGTTAAGGCGATCTGAAGAATTCGAAAAAGTTCCAAGGGGACCCCCTTTGATGCAACTTTTCTTTCGATTTCCATTTTTTTGATTGGAGAAATGAATTCTATGAAAAAAAAACAAACAGATTGGTATGATCGAAGTTGAAAATCGGTCCATCCGTTCGGAAGTTAAGGCGATCTGAAGAATTCGAAAAAGTTCCAAGGGGGCCCCCTTTGATGCATTTTTTTTCTTCGATTTCGGTTTTTTTGATTGGAGAAATGGATTCTATGAAAAAAAACAAGCAGATTGGTATGATCGAAGTTGAAAATCGGTCCATCCGTTCGGAAGTTAAGGCGATCTGAAGAATTCGAAAAAGTTCCAAGGGGGCCACCTTTGATGCATTTTTTTTTTCGATTTCGATTTTTTCGATTGGAGAAATGGATTCTATGAAAAAAAAACAAGCAGATTGGTATGATCGAAGTTGAAAATCGGTCCATCCGTTCGGAAGATAAGGCGATCTGAAGAATTCGAAAAAGTTCCAAGGGGGCCCCCTTTGATGCAATATGTTTTTCGATTTTTTCGATTGGAGAAATGGATTCTATGAAAAAAAAACAAGCAGATTGGTATGATCGAAGTTGAAAATCGGTCCATCCGTTCGGAAGTTAAGGCGATCTGAAGAATTCGAAAAAGTTCCAAGGGGGCCACCTTTGATGCATTTTTTTTTTCGATTTCGATTTTTTCGATTGGAGAAATGGATTCTATGAAAAAAAAACAAGCAGATTGGTATGATCGAAGTTGAAAATCGGTCCATCCGTTCGGAAGATAAGGCGATCTGAAGAATTCGAAAAAGTTCCAAGGGGGCCCCATTCGATGCAATTTGTTTTTCGATTTCGATTTTTTCGATTGGAGAAATGGATTCTATGAAAAAAAAACAAGCAGATTGGTATGATCGAAGTTGAAAATCGGTCCATCCGTTCGGAAGTTGAGGCGATCTGAAAAATTCGAATAAGTTCCAAGGGGGCCCCCTTTGATGCATTTTTTTTTTCGATTTCGGTTTTTTCGATTGGAGAAATGGATTCTATGGAAAAAAACAAGCAGATTGGTATGATCGAAGTTGAAAATCGGTCCATCCGTTCGGAAGTTAAGGCGATCTGAAGAATTCGAAAAAGTTCCAAGGAGACCCCCTTTCATGCAATTTTATTTTTCGATTTCGGTTTTTTTGATTGAAGAAATGGATTCTATGAAAAAAAAAGAAGCAGATTGGTATGATCGAAGTTGAAAATCGGTCCATCCGTTCGGAAGATAAGGCGATCTGAAGAATTCGAAAAAGTTCCAAGGGGACCCCCTTTGATGCAATTTTTTTTTTCGATTCAGGTTTTTTCGATTGGAGAAATGGATTCTATGAAAAAAAACAAGCAAATTGGTATGCGCGAAGTTGAAAATCGGTCCATCCGTTCGGAAGTTGAGGCGATCTGAAGAATTCGAAAAAGTTCCAAGGGGGCCACCTTTGATGCAATTTCTTTTTCGATTTCGATTTTTTCGATTGGAGAAATGGATTCTATGAAAAAAAAACAAGCAGATTGGTATGATCGAAGTTGAAAATCGGTCCATCCGTTCGGAAGTTAAGGCGATCTGAAGAATTCGAAAAAGTTCCAAGGGGGCCACCTTTGATGCATTTTTTTTTTCGATTTCGATTTTTTTGATTGGAGAAATGGATTCTATGAAAAAAAACAAGCAGATTGGTATGATCGAAGTTGAAAATCGGTCCATCCGTTCGGAAGTTAAGGCGATCTGAAAAATTCGAATAAGTTCCAAGGGGGCCCCCTTTGATGCATTTTTTTTTTCGATTTCGGTTTTTTCGATTGAAGAAATAAATTCTATGAAAAAAACAAGCAGATTGGTATGATCGATGTTGAAAATCGGTCCATCCGTTCGGAAGTTAAGGCGATCTGAAGAATTCGAAAAAGTTCCAAGGGGACCCCCTTTGATGCAATTTTTTTTCGATTTCGGTTTTTTTGATTGGAGAAATGGATTCTATGAAAAAAAAACAAGTGAATTGGTATGCGCGAAGTTGGAAATCGGTCCATCTGTTCGGAAGTTAAGGCGATCTGAAGAATTCGAAAAAGTTCCAAGGGGGCCCCCTTTGATGAATTTTTTTTTCGATTTCGGTTTTTCCGATTAAAGGAATGGATTCTATGGAAAAAAACAAACAGATTGGTATGATCGAAGTTGAAAATCGGTCCATCCGTTCGGAAGTTAAGGCGATCTGAAGAATTCGAAAAAGTTCCAAGGGGGCCCCCTTTGATGCATTTTTTTTATTTCGGTTTTTTCGATTGGAGAAAAGGATTCTATGAAAAAAAAACAAGCAGATTGGTATGATCGGAGTTGAAAATCGGTCCATCCGTTCGGAAGTTAAGGCGATCTGAAGAATTCGAGAAAGTTACAAGGGGGCCCCCTTTGATGCAATTTTTTTTTCGATTTCGGTTTTTTCGATTGGAGAAATGGATTCTATGAAAAAAAAAACATGCAGATTGGTATGATCGAAGTTGAAAATCGGTCCATCCGTTCGGAAGTTAAGGCGATCTGAAGAATTCGAAAAAGTTTCAAGGGGACCCCCTTTGATGCAATTTCTTTTTCGATTTCGGTTTTTTTGATTCGAGAAATTGATTCCATGAAAAAAAAAACAAACAGATTGGTATGATCGAAGTTGAAAATCGGTCCATCCGTTCGGAAGTTAAGGCGATCTGAAGAATTCGAAAAAGTTCCAAGGGGGCCTCCTTTGATGCATTTTTTTTTCGATTTCGGTTTTTTTCGATTGGAGAAATGGATTCTATGAAAACAAACAAGCAGATTGGTATGATCGAAATTGAAAATCGGTCCATCCGTTCGGAAGTTAAGGCGATCTGAAGAATTCGAAAAAGTTCCAAGGGGGCCCCCTTTGATGAATTTTTTTTTTCGATTTCGGTTTTTTCGATTGAAAGAATGGATTCTATGAAAAAAAACAAACAGATTGGTATGATCGAAGTTGAAAATCGGTCCATCCGTTCGGAAGTTAAGGCGATCTGAAGAATTCGAAAAAGTTCCAAGAAGGCCCCCTTTGATGCATTTTTTTTTTTCGATTTCGGTTTTTTCGATTGGAGAAATGGATTCTATGAAAAAAACAAGCAGATTGGTATGATCGAAGTTGAAAATCGGTCCATCCGTTCGGAAGTTAAGGCGATCTGAAGAATTCGGAAAGAGTTCCAAGGGGGCCCCCTTTGATGCATTTTTTTTTATTTCGGTTTTTTCGATTGGAGAAATGTATTCTATGGAAAAAAAACAAGCAGATTGGTATGATCGCAGTTGAAAATCGGTCCATTCGTTCGGAAGTTAAGGCGATCTGAAGAATTCGAAAAAGTTACAAGGGGGCCCCCTTTGATGCAATTTTTTTTTCGATTTCGGTTTTTTCGATTGGAGAAATGGATTCTATTAAAAAAAAACAAGCAGATTGGTATGATCGAAGTTGAAAATCGGTCCATCCGTTCGGAAGTTAAGGCGATCTGAAGAATTCGAAAAAGTTCCTTTGATGCAATTTTTTTTTCGATTTCATTTCTTTTGATTCGAGAAATGGATTCTATGAAAAAAAACAGACAGATTGGTATGATCGAAGTTGAAAATCGGTCCATCCGTTCGGAAGTTAAGGCGATCTGAAGAATTCGAAATAGTTCCAAGGGGGCCTCCTTCGATGCATTTTTTTTCGATTTCGGTTTTTTTCGATCGAAGAAATGGATTCTATAAAAAAAACAAGCAGATTGGTATGATCGAAGTTGAAAATCGGTCCATCCGTTCGGAAGTTAAGGCGATCTGTAGAATTCGAAAAAGTTCCAAGGGGTCCCCCTTTGATGCAATTTTCTTTTCGATTTCGGTTTTTTCGATTGGAGAAATGGATTCTATGAAAAAAAACAAGCAGATTGGTATGATCGAAGTTGAATATCGGTCCATCCGTTCGGAAGTTAAGGCGATCTAAAGAATTCGAAAAAGTTCCAAGGGGGCCCCCTTTGATGCATTTTTTTTTTCGATTTCGGTTTTTTCGATTGGAGAAATGGATTCTATGAAAAAAAAACAAGCAGTTTGGTATGATCGAAGTTGAAAATCGGTCCATCCGTTCGGAAGTTAAGGCGATCTGAAGAATTCGAAAAAGTTCCAAGGGGGCCCCCTTTGATGCATTTTTTTTTCGATTTCGGTTTTTTCGATTGGAGAAATGGATTCTATGAAAAAAAAACAAGCAGATTGGTATGATCGAACTTGAAAATCGGTCCATCCGTTCGGAAGTTGAGGCGATCTGAGGAATTCGAAAAAGTTCCAAGGGGGCCCCCTTTGATGCATTTTTTTTGATTTCGGTTTTTTCGATTGGAGAAATGGATTCTATGAAAAAAAACAAACAGATTGGTATGATCGAAGTTGAAAATCGGACCATCCGTTCGGAAGTTAAGGCGATCTGAAGAATTCGAAAAAGTTCCAAGGGGACCCCCTTTGATGCATTTTTTTTTTCGATTTCGGTTTTTTCGATTGGAGAAATGGATTCTATGAGAAAAACAAGCAAATTGGTATGCGCGAAGTTGAAAATCGGTCTATCCGTTCGGAAGTTAAGGCGATCTGAAGAATTCGAAAAAGTTCCAAGGGGGCCCCCTTCGATGCATTGTTTTTTCGACTTCGGTTTTTTCGATTGGAGAAATGGATTCAATGGGAAAAAACAAGCAGATTGGTATGATCGAAGTTGAAAATCGGTCCATCCGTTCGGAAGTTAAGGCGATCTGAAGAATTCGAAAAAGTTCCAAGGGG
Source organism: Chrysomela aeneicollis (assembly GCA_029955515.1). Classification (NCBI taxonomy): domain Eukaryota; kingdom Metazoa; phylum Arthropoda; class Insecta; order Coleoptera; family Chrysomelidae; genus Chrysomela; species Chrysomela aeneicollis. The sequence continues at coordinate 27,047,723 of JARUHQ010000003.1, forward strand.
GCCCTCATTGATGCAATTTTTTTTTCGATTTGGGTTTTTTCGATTGGAGAAATGGATTCTATGAAAAAAAACAAGCAGATTGGTATGATCGAAGTTGAAAATCGGTCCATCCGTTCGGAAGTTAAGGCGATCTGAAGAATTCGAAAAAGTTCCAAGGGGGCCCCCTTTGATGCATTTTTTTTTCGATTTCGGTTTTTTCGATTGGAGAAAAAGATTCTATGAAAAAAACAAGCAGATTAGTATAATCGAAGTTGAAAATCGGTCCATCCGTTCGGAAGTTAAGGCGATCTGAAGAATTCGAAAAAGTTCCAAGGGGGCCCTCTTTGATGCATTTTTTTTTTCGATTTCTGTTTTTTCGATTGGAGAAATGGATTCTATGAAAAAAAACAAGCAGATTGGTATGATCGAAGTTGAAAATCGGTCCATCCGTTCGGAAGTTAAGGCGATCTGAAGAATTCGAAAAAGTTCCAAGGGGACCCCCTTTTATGCAATTTGTTTTTCGATTTCGGTTCTTTCGATTCGAGAAATGAATTTTATGAAAAAAAAAACAAGCAGATTGGTATGATCGAAGTTGAAAATCGGTCCATCCGTTCGGAAGTTGAGGCGATCTGAAGAATTCGAAAAAGTTTCAAGGGGACCCCCTTTGATGCAATTTTTTTTTTCGATTTCGGTTCTTTCGATTGGAGAAATGGATTCTATGAAAAAAAAAAACAAGCAGATTGGTATGATCGAAGTTGAAAATCGGTCCATCCGTTCGGAAGTTGAGGCGATCTGAAGAATTCGAAAAAGTTCCAAGGGGACCCCCTTTGATGCAACTTTTTTTTCGATTTCCATTTTTTCGATTGGAGAAATGGATCCTATGAAAAAAAAACAAACAGATTGGTATGATCGAAGTTGAAAATCGGTCCATCCGTTCGGAAGTTAAGGCGATCTGAAGAATTCGAAAAAGTTTCAAGAGGGCCCCCTTTGGTGCATTTTATTTTTTCGATTTCGTTTTTTTCGATTAGAGAAATGGATTCTATGAAAAAAAAAGCAAATTGGCATTCGCGAAGTTGAAAATCGGTCCATCCGTTCGGAAGTTAAGGCGATCTGAAGAATTCGAAAAAGTTCCAAGGGGACCGCCTTTGATGCAATTTTTTTTCGATTTCGGTTTTTTCGATTGGAGAAATGGATTCTATGAAAAAAAACAAGCAGATTGGTATGATCGAAGTTGAAAATCGGTCCATCCGTTCGGAAGTTAAGGCGATCTGAAAAATTCGAAAAAGTTCCAAGGGGACCCCCTTTGATGCAACTTTTTTTTCGATTTCCATTTTTTTGATTGGAGAAATGGATTCTATGAAAAAAACAAACAGATTGGTATGATCGAAGTTGAAAATCGGTCCATCCGTTCGGAAGTTAAGGCGATCTGAAGAATTCGAAAAAGTTCCAAGGGGGCCCCCTTTGATGCATTTTTTTTTTCGATTTCGTTTTTTTCGATTGGAGAAATGGATTCTATGAGAAAAACAAGCAAATTGGTATGCGCGAAGTTGAAAATCGGTCCATCCGTTCGGAAGTTAAGGCGATCTGAAGAATTCGAAAAAGTTCCAAGGGGGCCCCCTTCGATGCATTTTTTTTCGATTTCGGTTTTTTCGATTGGAGAAATGGATTCAATGGGAAAAAACAAGCAGATTGGTATGATCGAAGTTGAAAATCGGTCCATCCGTTCGGAAGTTAAGGCGATCTGAAGAATTCGAAAAAGTTCCAAGGGGGCCCTCATTGATGCAATTTTTTTTTCGATTTCCATTTTTTCGATTGGAGAAATGGATTCTATGAAAAAAAACAAGCAGATTGGTATGATCGAAGTTGAAAATCGGTCCATCCGTTCGGAAGTTAAGGCGATCTGAAGAATTCGAAAAAGTTCCAAGGGGGCCCCCTTTGATGCATTTTTTTTTTCGATTTCGGTTTTTTCGATTGGAGAAAAAGATTCTATGAAAAAAACAAGCAGATTAGTATAATCGAAGTTGAAAATCGGTCCATCCGTTCGGAAGTTAAGGCGATCTGAAGAATTCGAAAAAGTTCCAAGGGGGCCCCCTTTGATGCATTTTTTTTTTCGATTTCGGTTTTTTCGATTGGAGAAATGGATTCTATGAAAAAAAACAAGCAGATTGGTATGATCGAAGTTGAAAATCGGTCCATCCGTTCGGAAGTTAAGGCGATCTGAAGAATTCGAAGAAGTTCCAAGGGGACCCCCTTTGATGCAATTTGTTTTTCGATTTCGGTTTTTTCGATTCGAAAAATGAATTTTATGAAAAAAAAACAAGCAGATTGGTATGATCGAAGTTGAAAATCGGTCCATCCGTTCGGAAGTTGAGGCGATCTGAAGAATTCGAAAAAGTTTCAAGGGGACCCCCTTTGATGCAATTTTTTTTTTCGATTTCGGTTCTTTCGATTGGAGAAATGGATTCTATGAAAAAAAAAACAAGCAGATTGGTATGATCAAAGTTGAAAATCGGTCCATCCGTTCGGAAGTTAAGGCGACCTGAAGAATTCGAAAAAGTTCCAAGGGGACCCCCTTTGATGCAATTTTTTTTCGATTTCGGTTTTTTTGATTGGAGAAATGGATTCTATGAGAAAAAACAAGCAGATTGGTATGATCGAAGTTGAAAATCGGTCCATCCGTTCGGAAGTTAAGGCGATCTGAAGAATTCGAAAAAGTTCCAAGGGGACCCCCTTTGATGCAACTTTTTTTTCGATTTCCATTTTTTCGATTGGAGAAATGGATCCTATGAAAAAAAAACAAACAGATTGGTATGATCGAAGTTGAAAATCGGTCCATCCGTTCGGAAGTTAAGGCGATCTGAAGAATTCGAAAAAGTTCCAAGGGGGCCCCCTTTGATGCATTTTTTTTTTCGATTTCGTTTTTTTCGATTGGAGAAATGGATTCTATGAAAAAAACAAGCAGATTGGTATGATCGAAGTTGATAATCGGTCCATCCGTTCGGAAGTTAAGGCGATCTGAAGAATTCGATAAAGTTCCAAGGGGACCCCCTTTGATGCAATTTTTTTTTCGATTTCGGTTTTTTCGATTAGAGAAATGGATTCTATGAAAAAAAACAAGCAGATTGGTATGATCGAAGTTGAAAATCGGTCCATCCGTTCGGAAGTTAAGGTGATCTGAAGAATTCGAAAAAGTTCCAAGGGGACCCCCTTTGATGCAATTTTTTTTCGATTTCGGTTTTTTTTTATTGGAGAAATGGATTCTATGAAAAAAACAAGCAAATTTGTATGCGCGAAGTTGAAAATCGGTCCATCTGTTCGGAAGTTAAGGCGATCTGATGAATTCGAAAAAGTTCCAAGGGGGCCACCTTTGATGAATTTTTTCTTCGATTTCGGTTTTTTCGACTGAGGGAATGGATTCTATGAAAAAAAACAAACAGATTGGTATGATCGAAGTTGAAAATCGGTCCATCCGTTCGGAAGTTAAGGCGATCTGAAGAATTCGAAAAAGTTCCAAGGGGGCCCCCTTTGATGCATTTTTTTTTTCGATTTCGGTTTTTTCGATTGAAGAAATGGATTCTATGAAAAAAACAAGCAGATTGGTATGATCGAAGTTGAAAATCGGTCCATCCGTTCGGAAGTTAAGGCGATCTGAAGAATTCGAAAAAGTTCCAAGGGGGCCCCCTTTGATGCATTTTTTTTATCTCGGTTTTTTCGATTGGAGAAATGGATTCTATGAAAAAAAACAAGCAGATTGGTATGATCGGAGTTGAAAATCGGTCCATCCGTTCGGAAGTTAAGGCGATCTGAAGAATTCGAAAAAGTTACAAGAGGGCCCCCTTTGATGCAATTTCTTTTTCGATTTCAATTTTTTCGATTAGAGAAATGGATTCTATGAAAAAAAAACAAGCAGATTGGTATGATCGAAGTTGAAAATCGGTCCATCCGTTCGGAAGTTAAGGCGATCTGAAGAATTCGAAAAAGTTCCAAGGGGGCCACCTTTGATGCATTTTTTTTATTTCGGTTTTTTCGATTGGAGAAATGGATTCTATGAAAAAAAACAAGCAGATTGGTATGATCGGAGTTGAAAATCGGTCCATCCGTTCGGAAGTTAAGGCGATCTGAAGAATTCGAAAAAGTTACAAGAGGGCCCCCTTTGATGCAATTTCTTTTTCGATTTCAATTTTTTCGATTAGAGAAATGGATTCTATGAAAAAAAAACAAGCAGATTGGTATGATCGAAGTTGAAAATCGGTCCATCCGTTCGGAAGTTAAGGCGATCTGAAGAATTCGAAAAAGTTCCAAGGGGGCCACCTTTGATGCATTTTTTTTTCGATTTCGATTTTTTCGATTGGAGAAATGGATTCTATGAAAAAAAAACAAGCAGATTGGTATGATCGAAGTTGAAAATCGGTCCATCCGTTCGGAAGTTAAGGCGATCTGAAAAATTTGAATAAGTTCCAAGGGGGCCCCCTTTGATGCTTTTTTTTTTTTCGATTTCGGTTTTTTCGATTGAAGAAATGGATTCTATGAAAAAAACAAGCAGAATGGTATGATCGAAGTTGAAAATCGGTCCATCCGTTCGGAAGTTAAGGCGATCTGAAGAATTCGAAAAAGTTCCAAGGGGGCCCCCTTTGATGCAATTTTTTTTTCGATTTCGGTTTTTTCGATTGGAGAAATGGATTCTATGGTAAAAAACAAGCAGATTGGTATGATCGAAGTTGAAAATCGGTCCATCCGTTCGGAAGTTAAGGCGATCTGAAGAATTCGAAAAAGTTCCAAGGGGACCCCCTTTGATGCAATTTTTTTTTGGATTTTGGTTTTACTGATTCGAGAAATGGATTCTATGAAAAAAAAACAAGCAGATTGGTATGATCGAAGTTGAAAATCGGTCCATCCGTTCGGAAGTTAAGGCGATCTGAAGAATTCGAAAAAGTTCCAAGGGGACCCCCTTTGATGCAATTTTATTTTTCGATTTCGGTTTTTTCGATTGGAGAAATGGATTCTATGAAAAAAAACAAGCAGATTGGTATGATCGAAGTTGAAAATCGGTCCATCCGTTCGGAAGTTAAGGCGATCTGAAGAATTCGAAAAAGTTCCAAGGGGACCCCATATGATGCAATTTTTTTTTCGATTTCGGTTTTCTCGATTCGAGAAATGGATTCTATGAAAAAAAAACAAGCAGATTGGTATGATCTAAGTTGAAAATCGGTCCATCCGTTCGGAAGTTAAGGCGATCTGAAGAATTCGAAATAGTTCCAAGGGGACCCCCTTTGATGCAATTTTCTTTCGATTTCGGTTTTTTTGATTGGGGAAATGGATTCTATGAAAAAAAACAAGCAAATTGGTATGCGCGAAGTTGAAAATCGGTCCATCTGTTCGGAAGTTAAGGCGATCTGAAGAATTCGAAAAAGTTCCAAGGGGGCCCCCTTTGATGCATTTTTTTTTTCGATTTCGGTTTTTTCGACTGAAGGAATGGATTCAATGAAAAAAAACAAACAGATTGGTATGATCGAAGTTGAAAATCGGTCCATCCGTTCGGAAGTTAAGGCGATCTGAAGAATTCGAAAAAGTTCCAAGGGGGCCCCCTTTGATGCATTTTTTTTTTCGATTTCGGTTTTTTCGATTGAAAAAATGGATTCTATGAAAAAAACAAGCAGATTGGTATGATCGAAGTAAAAAATCGGTCCATCCGTTCGGAAGTTAAGGCGATCTGAAGAATTCGAAAAAGTTCCAAGGGGGCCCCCTTTGATGCATTTTTTTTTATTTCGGTTTTTTCGATTGGAGAAATGGATTCTATGAAAAAAAACAAGCAGATTGGTATGATCGGAGTTCAAAATCGGTCCATCCGTTCGGAAGTTAAGGCGATCTGAAGAATTCGAAAAAGTTACAAGGGGGCCCCCTTTGATGCAATTTTTTTTTCGATTTCGGTTTTTTCGATTGGAGAAATGGATTCTATGAAATAAAAAAACAAGCAGATTGGTATGATCGAAGTTGAAGATCGGTCCATCCGTTCGGAAGTTAAGGCGATCTGAAGAATTCGAAAAAGTTACAAGAGGGCCCCCTTTGATGCAATATTTTTTTCGATTTCGGTTTTTTCGATTGGAGAAATGGATTCTATGAAAAAAAAACAAGCAAATTGGTATGATCGAAGTTGAAAATCGGTCCATCCGTTCGGAAGTTAAGGCGATCTGAAGAATTCGAAAAAGTTCCAAGGGGGCCCCCTTTGATGCATTTTTTTTTTCGATTTCGTTTTTTTCGATTGGAGAAATGGATTCTATGAAAAAAAACAAGCAGATTGGTATGATCGAAGTTGAAAATCGGTCCATCCGTTCGGAAGTTAAGGCGATCTGAAGAATTCGAAAAAGTTCCAAGGGGGCCCTCTTTGATGCAATTTCTTTTTCGATTTCGATTTTTTTGATTAGAGAAATGGATTCTATGAAAAAAAAACAAGCAGATTGGTATGATCGAAGTTGAAAATCGGTCCATCCGTTCGGAAGTTAAGGCGATCTGAAGAATTCGAAAAAGTTCCAAGGGGGCCACCTTTGATGCATTTTTTTTTTCGATTTCGATTTTTTCGATTGGAGAAATGTATTCTATGAAGAAAAAACAAGCAGATTGGTATGATCGAAGTTGAAAATCGGTCCATCCGTTCGGAAGTTAAGGCGATCTGAAGAATTCGAAATAGTTCCAAGGGGACCCCCTTTGATGCAATTTTATTTCGATTTCGGTTTTTTTGATTGGAGAAATGGATTCTATGAAAAAAAACAAGCAAATTGGTATGCGCGAAGTTGAAAATCGGTCCATCTGTTCGGAAGTTAAGGCGATCTGAAGAATTCGAAAAAGTTCCAAGGGGGCCCCCTTTGATGCATTTTTTTTTTCGATTTCGGTTTTTTCGTTTGGAGAAATGGATTCTATGAAAAAAACAAGCAGATTGGTATGATCGAAGTTGAAAATCGGTCCATCCGTTCGGAAGTTAAGGCGATCTGAAGAATTCGAAAAAGTTCCAAGGGGGCCCGCTTTGATGCATTTTTTTTATTTCGGTTTTTTCGATTGGAGAAATGGATTCTATGAATAAAACAAACAGATTGGTATGATCGAAGTTGAAAATCGGTCCATCCGTTCGGAAGTTAAGGCGATCTGAAGAATTCGAAAAAGTTCCAAGGGGGCCCGCTTTGATGCATTTTTTTTATTTCGAATTTTTCGATTGGAGAAATGGATTCTATGAAAAAATCAAACAGATTGGTATGATCGAAGTTGAAAATCGGTCCATCCGTTCGGAAGTTAAGGCGATCTGAAGAATTCGAAAAAGTTACAAGGGGGCCCCCTTTGATGCAATTTTTTTTTCGATTTCGGTCTTTTCGATTGGAGAAATGGATTCTATGGAAAAAAAAACAAGCAGATTGGTATGATCGAAGTTGAAAATCGGTCCATCCGTTCGGAAGTTAAGGCGATCTGAAGAATTCGATAAAGTTCCAAGGGGACCCCCTTTGATGCAATTTTTTTTTCGATTTCGGTTTTTTTGATTCGAGAAATGGATTCTATGAAAAAAAACAAGCAGATTGGTATGATCGAAGTTGAAAATCAGTCCATCCGTTCGGAAGTTAAGGCGATCTGAAGAATTCGAAAAAGTTCCAAGGGGACCCCCTTTGATGCAATTTTTTTTTTTCGATTTCGGTTTTTTCGATTGAAGAAATGGATTCTATGAAAAAAAACAAGCAGATTGGTATGATCGAAGTTGAAAATCGGTCCATCCGTTCGGAAGTTAAGGCGATCTGAAGAATTCGAAAAAGTTCCAAGGGGACCCCCTTTGATGCAATTTTTTTTCGATTTCGGTTTTTTTTATTGGAGAAATGGATTCTATGAAAAAAACAAGCAAATTGGTATGCGCGAAGTTGAAAATCGGTCCATCTGCTCGGAAGTTAAGGCGATCTGATGAATTCGAAAAAGTTCCAAGGGGGCCCCCTTTGATGAATTTTTTTTCGATTTCGGTTTTTTCGACTGAAGGAATGGATTCTATAAAAAAAAACAAACCGATTGGTATGAACGAAGTTGAAAATCGGTCCATCCGTTCGGAAGTTAAGGCGATCTGAAGAATTCGAAAAAGTTCCAAGGGGGCCCCCTTTGATGCATTTTTTTTTTCGATTTCGGTTTTTTCGATTGAAGAAATGGATTCTATGAAAAAAACAAGCAGATTGGTATGATCGATGTTGAAAATCGGTCCATCCGTTCGGAAGTTAAGGCGATCTGAAGAATTCGAAAAAGTTACAAGGGGGCCCCCTTTGATGCAATTTTTTTTTCGATTTCGGTTTTTTCGATTGGAGAAATGTATTTTATGAAAAAAAAAACAAACAGATTGGTATGATCGAAGTTGAAAATCGGTCCATCCGTTCGGAAGTTAAGGCGATCTGAAGAATTCGAAAAAGTTCCAAGGGGACCCCCTATGATGCATTTTTTTTTCGATTTCAGTTTTTTCGATTCGAGAAATGGATTCTATGGAAGAAAAACAAGCAGATTGGTATGATCGAAGTTGAAAATCGGTCCATCCGTTCGGAAGTTAAGGCGATCTGAAGAATTCGAAAAAGTTCCAAGAGGACCCCCTTTGATGCAATTTTTTCTCGATTTCGTTTTTTTCGATTGGAGAAATGGATTCTATGAAAAAAAACAAGCAGATTGGTATGATCGAAGTTGAAAATCGGTCCATCCGTTCGGAAGTTAAGGCGATCTGAAGAAATCGAAAAAGTTCCAAGGGAACCCGCTTTGATGCATTTTTTTTATTTCGGTTTTTTCGATTGGAGAAATGGATTCTATGAAAAAAACAAACAGATTGGTATGATCGAAGTTGAAAATCGGTCCATCCGTTCGGAAGTTAGGGCGATCTGAAGAATTCGAAAAAGTTCCAAGGGGGCCCGCTTTGATGCATTTTTTTTATTTCGGTTTTTTCGATTGGAGAAATGGATTCTATAAAAAAAACAAACAGATTGGTATGATCGAAGTTGAAAATCGGTCCATCCGTTCGGAAGTTAAGGCGATCTGAAGAATTCGAAAAAGTTACAAGGGGGCCCCCTTTGATGCAATTTTTTTTTCGATTTCGGTCTTTTCGATTGGAGAAATGGATTCTATGAAAAAAAAAACAAGCAGATTGGTATGATCGAAGTTGAAAATCGGTCCATCCGTTCGGAAGTTAAGGCGATCTGAAGAATTCGATAAAGTTCCAAGGGGACCCCCTTTGATGCAATTTTTTTTTCGATTTCGGTTTTTTTGATTCGAGAAATGGATTCTATGAAAAAAACAAGCAGATTGGTATGATCGAAGTTGAAAATCGGTCCATCCGTTCGGAAGTTAAGGCGATCTGAAGAATTCGAAAAAGTTACAAGGGGGCCCCCTTTGATGCAATTTTTTTTTCGATTTCGGTCTTTTCGATTGAAGAAATGGATTCTATGAAAAAAAAAACAAGCAGATTGGTATGATCGAAGTTGAAAATCGGTCCATCCGTTCGGAAGTTAAGGTGATCTGAAGAATTCGATAAAGTTCCAAGGGGACCCCCTTTGATGCAATTTTTTTTTCGATTTCGGTTTTTTTGATTCGAGAAATGGATTCTATGAAAAAAAACAAGCAGATTGGTATGATCGAAGTTGAAAATCGGTCTATCCGTTCGGAAGTTAAGGCGATCTGAAGAATTCGAAAAAGTTCCAAGGGGACCCCCTTTGATGCAATTTTTTTTTTCGATTTCGGTTTTTTCGATTGAAGAAATGGATTCTATGAAAAAAAACAAGCAGATTGGTATGATCGAAGTTGAAAATCGGTCCATCCGTTCGGAAGTTAAGGCGATCTGAAGAATTCGAAAAAGTTCCAAGGGGACCCCCTTTGATGCAATTTTTTTTCGATTTCGGTTTTTTTTATTGGAGAAATGGATTCTATGAAAAAAACAAGCAAATTGGTATGCGCGAAGTTGAAAATCGGTCCATCTGTTCGGAAGTTAAGGCGATCTGATGAATTCGAAAAAGTTCCAAGGGGGCCCCCTTTGATGAATTTTTTTTTCGATTTCGGTTTTTTCGACTGAAGGAATGGATTCTATGAAAAAAAACAAACAGATTGGTATGAACGAAGTTGAAAATCGGTCCATCCGTTCGGAAGTTAAGGCGATCTGAAGAATTCGAAAAAGTTCCAAGGGGGCCCCCTTTGATGCATTTTTTTTTTCGATTTCGGTTTTTTCGATTGAAGAAATGGATTCTATGAAAAAAACAAGCAGATTGGTATGATCGAAGTTGAAAATCGGTCCATCCGTTCGGAAGTTAAGGCGATCTGAAGAATTCGAAAAAGTTACAAGGGGGCCCCCTTTGATGCAATTTTTTTTTCGATTTCGGTTTTTTCGATTGGAGAAATGTATTCTATGAAAAAAAAAAAAACAAACAGATTGGTATGATCGAAGTTGAAAATCGGTCCATCCGTTCGGAAGTTAAGGCGATCTGAAGAATTCGAAAAAGTTCCAAGGGGACCCCCTATGATGCATTTTTCTTTCGATTTCAGTTTTTTCGATTCGAGAAATGGATTCTATGAAAAAAAAACAAGCAGATTGGTATGATCGAAGTTGAAAATCGGTCCATCCGTTCGGAAGTTAAGGCGATCTGAAGAATTCGAAAAAGTTCCAAGAGGACCCCCTTTGATGCAATTTTTTCTCGATTTCGTTTTTTTCGATTGGAGAAATGGATTCTATGAAAAAAAAACAAGCAGATTGGTATGATCGAAGTTGAAAATCGGTCCATCCGTTCGGAAGTTAAGGCGATCTGAAGAATTCGAAAAAGTTCCAAGGGGACCCCCTTTGATGCATTTTTTTTTCGATTTTGGTTTTTTTGATTGGAGAAATGGATTCTATAAAAAAAATCAAGCAAATTGGTATGCGCGAAGTTGAAAATCGGTCCATCCGTTCGGAAGTTAAGGCGATCTGAAGATTTCGAAAAAGTTACAAGGGGGCCCCATTTGATGCAATTTTTTTTTCGATTTCGGTTTTTTTGATTGGAGAAATGGATTCTATGAAAAAAAAACCAGCAGATTGGTATGATCGAAGTTGAAAATCGGTCCATCCGTTCGGAAGTTGAGGCGATCTGAAGAATACGAAAAAGTTCCAAGGGGGCCTTCTTTGATGCATTTTTTTTTTCGATTTCGGTTTTTCTCGATTGAAGAAATGGATTCTATGAAAAAAAACAAGCAGATTGGTATGATCGAAGTTGAAAATCGGTCCATCCGTTCGGAAGTTAAGGCGATCTGTAGAATTCGAAAAAGTTCCAAGGGGTTCCCCTTTGATGCAATTTTTTTTCGATTTCGGTTTTTTCGATTGAAGAAATGGATTCTATGAAAAAAAAAACAAGCAGATTGGTATGATCGAAGTTGAAAATCGGTCCATCCGTTCGGAAGTTAAGGCGATTTAAAGAATTCGAAAAAGTTCCAAGGTGGCCCCCTTTGATGCATTTTTTTTTTCGATTTCGGTTTTTTCGATCGGAGAAATGGATTCTATGAAAAAAAAACAAGCAGATTGGTATGATCGAAGTTGAAAATCGGTCCATCCGTTCGGAAGTTAAGGCGATCTGAAGAATTCGAAAAAGTTCCAAGGGGGCCCCCTTTGATGCATTTTTTTTCGATTTCGGTTTTTTCGATTGGAGAAATGGATTCTATGAAAAAAAACAAGCAGATTGGTATAATCGAAGTTGAAAATCGGTCCATCCGTTCGGAAGTTGAGGCGATCTGAAGAATTCGAAAAAGTTCCAAGGGGGCCCCCTTTGATGCATTTTTTTTTCGATTTCGGTTTTTTCGATTGGAGAAATGGATTCTATAAAAAAAAACAAACAGATTGGTATGATCGAAGTTGAAAATTGGTCCATCCGTTCGGAAGTTAAGGCGATCTGAAGAATTCGAAAAAGTTCCAAGGGGACCCCCTTTGATGCATTTTTTTTTCGATTTCGGTTTTTTCGATTGGAGAAATGGATTCTATGTGAAAAACAAGCAAATTGGTATGCGCGAAGTTGAAAATCGGTCCATCCGTTCGGAAGTTAAGGCGATCTGAAGAATTCGAAAAAGTTCCAAGGGGGCCCCCTTCGATGCATTTATATTTCGATTTAGGTTTTTTCGATTGGAGAAATGGATTCAATGGAAAAAAACAAGCAGATTGGTATGATAGAAGTTGAAAATCGGTCCATCCGTTCGGAAGTTAAGGCGATCTGAAGAATTCGAAAAAGTTCCAAGGGGGCCCTCTTTGATGCAATTTATTTTTCGATTTGGGTTTTTCCGATTGGAGAAATGGATTCTATGAAAAAAAACAAGCAGATTGGTATGATCGAAGTTGAAAATCGGTCCATCCGTTCGGAAGTTAAGGCGATCTGAAGAATTCGAAAAAGTTCCAAGGGGGCCCCCTTTGATGCATTTTTTTTTTTCGATTTCGGTTTTTTAGATTGAAGAAAAAGATTCTATGAAAAAAACAAGCAGATTAGTATGATCGAAGTTGAAAATCGGTCCATCCGTTCGGAAGTTAAGGCGATCTGAAGAATTCGAAAAAGTTCCAAGGGGGCCCCCTTTGATGCATTTTTTTTTTCGATTTCAGTTTTTTTGATTGGAGAAATGGATTCTATGAAAAAAAAACAAGCAGATTGGTATGATCGAAGTTGAAAATCGGTCCATCCGTTCGGAAGTTAAGGCGATCTGAAGAATTCGAAAAAGTTCCAAGGGGACCCCCTTTGATGCAATTTGTTTTCCGATTTCGGTTTTTTCGATTCGAGAAATGGATTTTATGAAAATAAACAAGCAGATTGGTATGATCGAAGTTGAAAATCGATCCATCCGTTCGGAAGTTGAGGCGATCTGAAGAATTCGAAAAAGTGCAATTTGTTTTTCGATTACGGTTTTTTCGATTCGAGAAATGGATTTTATGAAAATAAACAAGCAGATTGGTATGATCGAAGTTGAAAATCGATCCATTCGTTCGGAAGTTGAGGCGATCTGAAGAATTCGAAAAAGTTTCAAGAAGACCCCCTTTGATGCAATTTTTTTTTTTCGATTTCGGTTCTTTCGATTGGAGAAATTGATTCTATGAAAAAAAAACAAGCAGATTGGTATGATCGAAGTTGAAAATCGGTCCATCCGTTCGGAAGTTAAGGCGATCTGAAGAATTCGAAAAAGTTCCAAGGGGACCCCCTTTGATGCAATTTTTTTTCGATTTCGGTTTTTTCGATTGGAGAAATGGATTCTATGAAAAAAAACAAGCAGATTGGTATGATCGAAGTTGAAAATCGGTCCATCCGTTCGGAAGTTAAGGCGATCTGAAGAATTCGAAAAAGTTCCAAGGGGGCCCCCTTTGATGCATTTTTTTTTTCGATTTCGGTTTTTTCGATTGGAGAAATGGATTCTATGAAAAAAAAACAAGCAGATTGGTATGATCGAAGTTGAAAATCGGTCCATCCGTTCGGAAGTTGAGGCGATCTGAAGAATTCGAAAAAGTTCCAAGGGGGCCCCCTTTGATGCATTTTTTTTTTCGATTTCGGTTTTTTCGATTGGAGAAATGGATTCTATAAAAAAAAACAAACAGATTGGTATGATCGAAGTTGAAAATTGGTCCATCCGTTCGGAAGTTAAGGCGATCTGAAGAATTCGAAAAAGTTCCAAGGGGACCCCCTTTGATGCATTTTTTTTTTCGATTTCGGTTTTTTCGATTGGAGAAATGGATTCTATGTGAAAAACAAGCAAATTGGTATGCGCGAAGTTGAAAATCGGTCCATCCGTTCGGAAGTTAAGGCGATCTGAAGAATTCGAAAAAGTTCCAAGGGGGCCCCCTTCGATGCATTTTTTTTTCGATTTCGGTTTTTTCGATTGGAGAAATGGATTCAATGGAAAAAAACAAGCAGATTGGTATGATCGAAGTTGAAAATCGGTCCATCCGTTCGGAAGTTAAGGCGATCTGAAGAATTCGAAAAAGTTCCAAGGGGGCCCTCTTTGATGCAATTTATTTTTCGATTTGGGTTGTTTCGATTGGAGAAATGGATTCTATGAAAAAAAAACAAGCAGATTGGCATGATCGAAGTTGAAAATCGGTCCATCCGTTCGGAAGTTAAGGCGATCTGAAGAATTCGAAAAAGTTCCAAGGGGGCCCCCTTTGATGCATTTTTTTTTCGATTTCGGTTTTTTCGATTGGAGAACTGGATTCTATGAAAAAAAACAAGCAGATTGGTATGATCGAAGTTGAAAATCGGTCCATCCGTTCGGAAGTTAAGGCGATCTGAAGAATTCGAAAAAGATCCAAGGGGACCCCCTTTGATGCAATTTTTTTTTTTCGATTTCGGTTCTTTCGATTGGAGAAATGGATTCTATGAAAAAAAAACAAGCAGATTGGTATGATCGAAGTTGAAAATCGGTCCATCCGTTCGGAAGTTAAGGCGATCTGAAGAATTCGAAAAAGTTCCAAGGGGGCCCCCTTTGATCCATTTTTTCTTTCGATTTCGTTTTTTTTCGATTGAAGAAATGGATTCTATGAAAAAAAACAAGCAGATTGGTATGATCGAAGTTGAAAATCGGTCCATCCGTTCGGAAGTTAAGGCGATCTGAAGAATTCGAAAAAGTTCCAAGGGGGCCCCCTTTGATGCAATTTTTTTTTCGATTTCGGTTTTTTCGATTGGAGAAATGGATTCTATGGAAAAAAACAAGCAGATTGGTATGATCGAAGTTGAAAATCGGTCCATCCGTTCGGAAGCTAAGGCGATCTGAAGAATTCGAAAAAGTTCCAAGGGGACCCCCTTTGATGCAATTTTTTTTTGGATTTTGGTTTTTCGGATTCGAGAAATGGATTCTATGAAAAAAAAACAAGCAGATTGGTATGATCGAAGTTGAAAATCGGTCTATCCGTTCGGAAGTTAAGGCGATCTGAAGAATTCGAAAAAGTTCCAAGGGGACCCCCTTTAATGCAATTTTATTTTTCGATTTCGGTTTTTTCGATTGGAGAAATGGATTCTATGAAAAAAAACAAGCAGATTGGTATTATCGAAGTTGAAAATCGGTCCATCCGTTCGGAAGTTAAGGCGATCTGAAGAATTCGAAAAAGTTCCAAGGGTGTTAGAAATGAATTAACTAATATTGAATCATTCATCACTATACATCCCTTTGTATTTATATAACAAATGTTAAAAGGTTACTGGAGTGATGTCATAATAAAAAAAAATATAATATCAAAGAAAACCTATCTATCAATATTTTAATTCTAAAATAATCAAAGAAATAAAGATAGATATAACATTTGGCGACCGTGATAATGGAGAGTTTCAAGAAAGAACGTGAAATAATCAGAAAACACTTCATGAAAATATGTGCAGAGATCGAAATGAAAATGAATGATAAGGAACGAAACCAGGACGATGTGGTATCCCTTTTAACACAATTAGAAGACAAGGGTGGCCGATTATTCTCTGCAGATGAAAATATAAGAAGTATGCTACTAACTAATGATACCAAAGAAGAGGATTTAGAAGAGGAATTCAACAAAGTAGAATTTTACCGAGAAGAGCTAATAAGACAAACATCCAAATGTGAAATTTTGTCAAAGAAGATACCTGAAGAGATAACAACATCGCAGGAATGCAGCATTGAGAAGAACAAGAGAAAATTCCGACTTCCCAAAATCGAACTCAAGAAATTTGACGGGAATGTCAAAAATTGGATCGGATTCTGGGGACAGTTCCGAAAAATACATGAAGATAAAGAAATCGATCACGAGGATAAATTCCAGTACTTACTACAGGCAACAGAAGCGGATTCACCTGCAAGAGAACTAGTGGAGAGTTTCCCTCCATCTGGAGCCAATTATAAGTTAGCGATCGACCAGATGAAGGCCAGGTTTGCAAAAGATGAATTCCTTATAGAAGTCTACGTAAGGGAATTGTTGAGTTTAGTCCTCAAACAAGCAATGGATAATACAGGTATGTCACTCTCTAATCTTTATGATAAGCTAGAAACGCAGCTAAGGGCATTGGAATCTCTAGGAGTAACAAAGGAGAAATATGCTGCAATGTTATTTCCTTTGGTAGAGTCTGCATTACCGAACGATACATTGAAGGCATGGGAACGATATCGCAGTACGAATAAAGTCAACATCATTTATAATCTGAATGAAACTATTTTTGGTTCTGATAATCTGTCAATTTTATTAGATTTCTTACGAAGTGAAGTGGAATCAGAAAAACGAATAAATTTGGCAAAATCAAGTTTCTGCAATGAATCAGTCGAAAAGAAAGGAGATGGTGGATTATACACAGCTGCAGCATTATATTCAGCAAGTTCAAAAGATGTAGAAAAAACTGGTAAGAAAATTCCATATTGTCTATTTTGTACAAAATCTCATTTGAGTCAAGATTGTCTCAAAGCTCAAAAACTATCTTTGGATGAGAGAAAAACCATTGTCAAAGAAAAAAAAGGTTGTTTCGTTTGCCTAAAGCAATATCATAGTTGTAAACAATGCAGAGCATTCGTAAAATGCATAGTGTGTTCGAGGAAACACTATCCAATAATGTGTCCAGATTTAGAAATAAAAAAGTCGAACAAAGATAATGAAAATAAAGAAGTAGAAAATAGTTTGACCAGTAATTTATCCAATACAGTATTACTGCAAACAGTTATTGTGAAGATTCAATTTGAAGGAAAAGAGAAAACAGTTAGAGCATTATTAGATTCTGGTTCTCAAAGATCTTACATATTATCTAGAAGTGCAGAAGAACTGAAGTTAAGAAAAATTGAGAATGAAACTATAAGTCAAGGTGTATTTGGAGGCCAGCAATCTCAACCAGAAATTCATCAGTTATTTCAAGTAACGATAAAAAATATTGATAACACACATGAATTCAAACTGAATATATTAAATCAAGATAAAATTTGTAATTATATTCCTCGTATAAATGATTCATCCTGTATAAAATATTTGAATCAGAGAAATATTATAATTCACGATAGTAATCTGTCAAAGGCTCCATATGAAATCGAACTTTTATTAGGAGCAGATATATTTGGTCATTTATTAACTGGTAGGAAACATTGTCTTGATGGTGGCCTTGTGGCTGTCGAAACATATCTGGGGTGGACACTCATTGGACAGTATGATACAAATAATCGGAATGCAACTATATTTTCTGGGTTTTCCGACTTTTCAATAACAGACTTATGGGATTTAGAATTATTGGGTATTAAAGATTCAGCACAAGTAAAATCAAAAGACATTATAGAAGAACAAGCTTTGACTAATTTCTATGATACTCTTACTGTAAATGAAGAAAAAAGATATGAAATCAGATTACCTTGGTCACAAGAACACTTGAATATTTTAGATAATAAAGAAATGGCTCTTAGTAGGTTAGAGTCCAATACGAAAAGGTTGATGAATTTGAAAAAGTATGATGATTATGCTAGGGTTTTCGATGAATGGGAAAAGCTAGGAATTATTGAAGAAGTAACAGACCAGAAAGCAATAAGACAAGAAAATTCCATTCATTATTTGTCACACCATGCAGTAATTAAAGAATCAAGTGCTACTACTAAAATTCGCCCAGTATTTGATGCATCAGCTAGGGACAAAAATGGCAATTCATTGAATAGTTGTTTGGAAAAAGGTCCGAATTTTCTTGAATTAATCCCATCATTATTAATAAAATTTCGTATTAACGCAATAGGTATAATTTCTGATATCGAAAAAGCGTTCTTACAGATAAGTATATACCCAGAAGATAGAGATTATTTAAGGTTTCTCTGGTGGAAAAACTATTCACAAAATGAGACTAAAATATTCAAGCATTGCAGAGTAGTGTTCGGTGTCAGGTCCAGTCCATTTATTTTGTCAGCTACAATTGGTTATCATTTGGATAATGTTGCAATACAGTTCAAAGAGAGAGCGAAAAAATTGAAAAACTCTTTTTACGTGGATAACTGCGTTACAAGTGTGAGAAATGAATCTGAATGTGCACAATTTATCGAAGAAGCCACATTTCTCATGTCGTCTGCAAAGTTCAACTTACGAGGATGGATGAACAATTCACGAAAATCTAAGGAAATTTTTGATCATGAGAACGTAGTTGGAGTATTAGGATTACTTTGGAATACTCAAGAGGATACATTATTTTGTGATATTCATTGCATGTCTGAATCTAAAATGATATGGACTAAACGAAGTTTATTATCAGTGACTCAAAGAATTTTTGATTCAATTGGTTTCTTGTGCCCAGTATTACTGATTCCAAAATTATTATTACAGGAAACTTGGAGAATGAATATAGGGTGGGATCAAGAATTGCCACTCGAAATTTTTAAAAAATTTCAATCCTGGGTTAAACAACTAGAGTTACTAATGTATTGTAGAATTCCAAGAACACTTTGTACAAATTCAAACATAGAGGATTCTTCAGACTCGACCATTCACGTATTTTGCGATGCTAGTAAATCAGCTTATGCAAGTTGCATATTTTTAAGAACTATTATTAATGGAGTGATTTCAGTCAGTATAGTTCTTGCTAAATCTAGATTAGCTCCAAAAAATATCACTTTACCTAGACTTGAATTACTGGCAGCGTTACTAGGTGTCAGATTATATATAAGTGTAGCAAAAATAAAAGAATTTCGTGATATCAAGACTTATTTTTGGAGTGATTCAATGGTGGTTTTGACCTGGATCCGAACAAAAGGACAATGGGAAAAGTTTGTAAAAAATAGAGTCACAGAAATAAGATTACATACAAATACTGATGATTGGTATCATGTTCCAGGAAAAATCAATCCAGCAGATTTGGCTTCCAGAGGATGCAATGCCAAAACTCTGCTGGAAACCAAGTGGTGGTTTGGTCCATCTTGGTTGAAGAAAAATCGAGAAGAATGGCCTCATAATGAAATCATTTGTCCAGAAGAAGTGTATTCAGAAAAAATGAAAACAACACAAATTCTTACATCCGGAACAATTATAACGACTGAAAATTTTCAATACTTCTCGAAATACTCAAAAATTGTAAGGATGATCGCATGGATGTTGAGATTTGGATTCAACTCTAGGCAAAGGAATTCAAGAAAATCGGGGGAAATCACATATGATGAAGTCAATGAAGCAGAAATAAGATTACTGAGAATGGTACAAGCAGAAGTTTTTGGTAATAATGTTAGTTCCATAAAATTGGAGATATTTCAAGACGAAAATAAGTTATGGAGAATAAGGTCAAGACTAATTCTGGGAGACTTCGAAGAAAATTTCAAATATCCTATTCTACTTCCTAGTAAGCATGTTTTGGTGAATAGACTCATAGAAGAATATCATGTACTTAATTGTCATACAGGAGTTCAAACATTGTTGAGTATTCTAAGGGAGAAATTCTGGATATTAAAAGGCAGAAAAACTGTAAAACAAGTTATTCTGAAATGCACTGTATGTAAAAGATATACCAGTAAACCTATAGAGACACCTTTTGCACCTTTACCAAAAAACAGAATAACATGTGGTATAGCTTTCAATGTGGTAGGTATAGATTTAGCTGGACCTCTATATCTCAAAGATAAAACGAAATCATGGATTGTTTTATTCACATGCGCAGTTTATAGAGCGATACACTTAGAATTAGTAGATTCTCTTTCAACTGAAGCATTCCTTTCAGCATTGAGAAGATTTTCAGCTCGAAGAGGAAGAGTTGCCACTATTTACTCAGACAACGGTAGTAATTTTGTCGGCGCATTTAATCTATTTAAGAAAATCGACTGGGACAGGGTTTTAGCATATTCCTCTGTACATAAAATAAAATGGATTTTCAATACACCAACAGCTGCCTGGTGGGGAGGATGGTGGGAACGTATGGTTCGAATTGTCAAGGATTTACTCAGAAGAAATTTAGGAAAAGCGTTAGTCACCTACGAAGAATTACTTACCCTTTTGTGTGACTGTGAAGCGGTTATAAACAGTAGACCCTTAACTTATTCATCAGATGATGAAAGTTATTTGAGCCCGTTAACTCCTTCAATGTTCATTAGCGACATAACCAACAGTGACATACCTGAATTGGATGAAATAGATAGAAGCAGCTTGATCAGACGACGAAGATATATACAAGAACTAAGGGACGGACTAAAGGCACGATTCAAAAAGGAATATTTTGCAGAACTGGTCAACTCTGGTCGACGAAAGCCACGTGAATTGGAAGTTGGAGAGATAGTTCTGATTGGTGAAGAAAATATCAAGCGAACAGATTGGAAAATGGGGAGAATAATACAAGTTTATCCCGGAAGAGATGGAGTTTCTAGAGTAGCGAAAGTAAAGACAAGAACTGGTGAACTTTTACGACCATTTCAACGTTTGTATACCATGGAAATCGAAGATTCGACGAGATTAACAAGAGATCAGACTGATCAATCAATAATGAAGAAAACGGAAGACATTGAGGTGATTCAGGAAGGAAACCGGAGAAATGAAGATGAAGACGAAGAGAAGAAAAGAAAAATTACTACAAGAAGTGGTCGTTTGGTGAAGCCACCTGATCGCTATGGTGTTTGATAATTTTGCGGGGGGAGAATGTTAGAAATGAATTAACTAATATTGAATCATTCATCACTATACATCCCTTTGTATTTATATAACAAATGTTGAAAGGTTACTGGAGTGATGTCATAATAAAAAAAAAATATAATATCAAAGAAAACCTATCTATCAATATTTTAATTCTAAAATAATCAAAGAAATAAAGATAGATATAACAAAGGGGACCCCCATTGATGCAATTTTTTTTTCGATTTCGGTTTTTTCGATTGGAGAAATGGATTCTATGAAAAAAACAAGAAAATCGGTATGCGCGAAGATGAAAATCGGTCCGTCCGTTCGGAAGTTAAGGCGATCTGAAGAATTCGAAAAAGTTCTAAGGGGGCCCCCTTTGATGCATTTTTTTTTACGATTTCGGTTTTTCCGATTGGAGAAATGGATTCTATGAAAAAAAAACAAGCAGATTGGTATGATCGAAGTTGAAAATCGGTCCATCCGTTCGGAAGTTAAGGCGATCTGAAAAATTCGAATAAGTTCCAAGGGGGCCCCCTTTTATGCCTTTTTTTTTTTCGATTTCGGTTTTTTCGATTGAAGAAATGGATTCTATGAAAAAAAACAAGCAGATTGGTATGATCGAAGTTGAAAATCGGTCCATCCGTTCGGAAGTTGAGGCGATCTGAAGAATTCGAAAAAGTTCCAAGGGGGCCCCCTTTGATGAATTTTTTTTTTCGATTTCGGTTTTTTCGATTGAAGGAATGGATTCTATGAAAAAAAAACAAGCAGATTGGTATGATCGAAGTTGAAAATCGGTCCATCCGTTCGGAAGTTAAGGCGATCTGAAGAATTCGAAAAAGTTCCAAGGGGGCCACCTTTGATGCATTTTTTTTCGATT
This sequence comes from Chrysomela aeneicollis, assembly GCA_029955515.1. Classification (NCBI taxonomy): domain Eukaryota; kingdom Metazoa; phylum Arthropoda; class Insecta; order Coleoptera; family Chrysomelidae; genus Chrysomela; species Chrysomela aeneicollis. The sequence goes on from JARUHQ010000003.1 coordinate 27,069,115, forward strand.
TCGATTTTTTCGATTGGAGAAATGGATTCTATGAAAAAAACAAGCAAATTGGTATGCGCGAAGTTGAAAATCGGTCCATCCGTTCGGAAGTTAAGGCGATCTGAAGAATTCGAAAAAGTTCCAAGGGGGCCACCTTTGATGCATTTTGTTTCGATTTCGATTTTTTCGATTGGAGAAATGGATTCTATGAAAAAAAAACAAGTATTATCGAAGTTGAAATTCGGTCCATCCGTTCGGAAGTTAAGGCGATCTGAAAAATTCGAATAAGTTCCAAGGGGGCCCCCTTTTATGCCTTTTTTTTTTTCGATTTCGGTTTTTTCGATTGAAGAAATGGATTCTATGAAAAAAAACAAGCAGATTGGTATGATCGGAGTTGAAAATCGGTCCATCCGTTCGGAAGTTAAGGCGATCTGAAGAATTCGAAAAAGCTCCAAGGGGGCCCCTTTTGATGAATTTTGTTCTTCGATTTCGGTTTTTTCGATTGAAGGAATGGATTCTATGAAAAAAAACAAGCAGATTGGTATGATCGAAGTTGAAAATCGGTCCATCCGTTCGGAAGTTAAGGCGATCTGAAGAATTCGAAAAAGTTCCAAGGGGGCCACCTTTGATGCATTTTTTTTCGATTTCGATTTTTTCGATTGGAGAAATGGATTCTATGAAAAAAAAACAAGCAGATTGGTATGATCGAAGTTGAAAATCGGTCCATCCGTTCGGAAGTTAAGGCGATCTGAAAAATTCGAATAAGTTCCAAGGGGGGCCCCTTTCATGCCTTTTTTTTTTTCGATTTCGGTTTTTTCGATTGAAGAAATGGATTCTATGAAAAAAAACAAGCAGATTGGTATGATCGAAGTTGAAAATCGGTCCATCCGTTCGGAAGTTAAGGCGATCTGAAGAATTCGAAAAAGTTCCAAGGGGGCCCCCTTTGATGCAATTTTTTTTCGATTTCGGTTTTTTCGATTGGAGAAATGGATTCCATGGAAAAAAACAAGCAGATTGGTATGATCGAAGTTGAAAATCGGTCCATCCGTTCGGAAGTTAAGGCGATCTGAAGAATTCGAAAAAGTTCCAAGGGGACCCCCTTTGATGCAATTTTTTTTTGGATTTTGGTTTTTCGGATTCGAGAAATGGATTTTATGAAAAAAAAACAAGCAGATTGGTATGATCGAAGTTGAAAATCGGTCTATCCGTTCGGAAGTTAAGGCGATCTGAAGAATTCGAAAAAGTTCCAAGGGGACCCCCTTTGATGCAATTTTATTTTTCGATTTCGGTTTTTTCGATTGGAGAAATGGATTCTATGAAAAAAAACAAGCAGATTGGTATTATCGAAGTTGAAAATCGGTCCATCCGTTCGGAAGTTAAGGCGATCTGAAGAATTCGAAAAAGTTCCAAGGGGACCCCCATTGATGCAATTTTTTTTTCGATTTCGGTTTTTTCGATTGGAGAAATGGATTCTATGAAAAAAAACAAGCAAATCGGTATGCGCGAAGATGAAAATCGGTCCGTCCGTTCGGAAGTTAAGGCGATCTGAAGAATTCGAAAAAGTTCTAAGGGGGCCCCCTTTGATGCATTTTTTTTACGATTTCGGTTTTTCCGATTGAAGAAATGGATTCTATGAAAAAAAACAAGCAGATTGGTATGATCGAATTTGAAAATCGGTCCATCCGTTCGGAAGTTAAGGCGATCTGAAGAATTCGAAAAAGTTCCAAGGGGACCCCCTATGATACAATTTTTTTTTCGATTTCGGTTTTCTCGATTCGAGAAATGGATTCTATGAAAAAAAACAAGCAGATTGGTATGATCGAAGTTGAAAATCGGTCCATCCGTTCGGAAGTTAAGGCGATCTGAAGAATTCGAAAAAGTTCCAAGGGGACCCCCTTTGATGCAATTTTTTTTCGATTTCGGTTTTTTTGATTGGTGAAATGGATTCTATGAAAAAAAACAAGCAAATTGGTATGCGCGAAGTTGAAAATCGGTCCATCTGTTCGGAAGTTAAGGCGATCTGAAGAATTCGAAAAAGTTCCAAGGCGGCCCCCTTTGATGAATTTTTTTTTACGATTTCGGTTTTTTCGATTGAAGGAATGGATTCTATGAGAAAAAACAAGCAGATTGGTATGATCGAAGTTGAAAATCGGTCCATCCGTTCGGAAGTTAAGGCGATCTGAAAAATTCGAATAAGTTCCAAGGGGGCCCCCTTTTATGCTTTTTTTTTTTCGATTTCGGTTTTTTCGATTGAAGAAATGGATTCTATGAAAAAAAACAAGCAGATTGGTATGATCGAAGTTGAAAATCGGTCCATCCGTTCGGAAGTTAAGGCGATCTGAAGAATTCGAAAAAGTTCCAAGGGGGCCCCCTTTGATGCAATTTTTTTTTCGATTTCGGTTTTTTCGATTGGAGAAATGGATTCTATGGAAAAAAATAAGCAGATTGGTATGATCGAAGTTGAAAATCGGTCCATCCGTTCGGAATTTAAGGCGATCTGAAGAATTCGAAAAAGTTCCAAGGGGACCCCCTTTGATGCATTTTTTTTTTGGATTTTGGTTTTTCCGATTCGAGAAATGGATTCTATGAAAAAAAAAACAAGCAGATTGGTATGATCGAAGTTGAAAATCGGTCCATCCGTTCGGAAGTTAAGGCGATCTGAATAATTCGAAAAAGTTCCAAGGGGACCCCCTTTGATGCAATTTTATTTTTTGATTTCGGTTTTTTCGATTGGAGAAATGGATTCTATGAAAAAAAACAAGCAGATTGGTTTGATCGAAGTTGAAAATCGGTCCATCCGTTCGGAAGTTAAGGCGATCTGAAGAATTCGAAAAAGTTCCAAGGGGGCCCTCTTTGATGCAATTTTTTTTTCGATTTGGGTTTTTTCGATTGGAGAAATGGATTCTATGAAAAAAAACAAGCAGATTGGTATGATCGAAGTTGAAAATCGGTCCATCCGTTCGGAAGTTAAGGCGATCTGAAGAATTCGAAAAAGTTCCAAGGGGGCCCCCTTTGATGCATTTTTTTTTCGATTTCGGTTTTTTCGATTGAAGAAAAAGATTCTATGAAAAAAACAAGCAGATTAGTATGATCGAAGTTGAAAATCGGTCCATCCGTTCGGAAGTTAAGGCGATCTGAAGAATTCGAAAAATTTCCAAGGGGGCCCCCTTTGATGCATTTTTTCTTCGATTTCGGTTTTTTCGATTGGAGAAATGGATTCGATGAAAAAAAAACAAGCAGATTGGTATGATCGAAGTTGAAAATCGGTCCATCCGTTCGGAAGTTAAGGCGATCTGAAGAATTCGAAAAAGTTCCAAGGGGACCCCCTTTGATGCAATTTGTTTTTCGATTTCGGTTTTTTCGATTCGAGAAATGGATTTTATGAAAATAAACAAGCAGATTGGTATGATCGAAGTTGAAAATCGGTCCATCCGTTCGGAAGTTGAGGCGATCTGAAGAATTCGAAAAAGTTTCAAGGGGACCCCCTTTGATGCAATTTTTTTTTTTCGATTTCGGTTCTTTCGATTGGAGAAATGGATTCTATGAAAAAAAACAAGCAAATCGGTATGCGCGAAGATGAAAATCGGTCCGTCCGTTCGGAAGTTAAGGCGATCTGAAGAATTCGAAAAAGTTCTAAGGGGGCCCCCTTTGATGCATTTTTTTTACGATTTCGGTTTTTCCGATTGAAGAAATGGATTCTATGAAAAAAAACAAGCAGATTGGTATGATCGAATTTGAAAATCGGTCCATCCGTTCGGAAGTTAAGGCGATCTGAAGAATTCGAAAAAGTTTCAAGGGGACCCCCTATGATACAATTTTTTTTTCGATTTCGGTTTTCTCGATTCGAGAAATGGATTCTATGAAAAAAAACAAGCAGATTGGTATGATCGAAGTTGAAAATCGGTCCATCCGTTCGGAAGTTAAGGCGATCTGAAGAATTCGAAAAAGTTCCAAGGGGACCCCCTTTGATGCAATTTTTTTTCGATTTCGGTTTTTTTGATTGGTGAAATGGATTCTATGAAAAAAAACAAGCAAATTGGTATGCGCGAAGTTGAAAATCGGTCCATCTGTTCGGAAGTTAAGGCGATCTGAAGAATTCGAAAAAGTTCCAAGGCGGCCCCCTTTGATGAATTTTTTTTTACGATTTCGGTTTTTTCGATTGAAGGAATGGATTCTATGAGAAAAAACAAGCAGATTGGTATGATCGAAGTTGAAAATCGGTCCATCCGTTCGGAAGTTAAGGCGATCTGAAAAATTCGAATAAGTTCCAAGGGGGCCCCCTTTTATGCTTTTTTTTTTTCGATTTCGGTTTTTTCGATTGAAGAAATGGATTCTATGAAAAAAAACAAGCAGATTGGTATGATCGAAGTTGAAAATCGGTCCATCCGTTCGGAAGTTAAGGCGATCTGAAGAATTCGAAAAAGTTCCAAGGGGGCCCCCTTTGATGCAATTTTTTTTTCGATTTCGGTTTTTTCGATTGGAGAAATGGATTCTATGGAAAAAAATAAGCAGATTGGTATGATCGAAGTTGAAAATCGGTCCATCCGTTCGGAATTTAAGGCGATCTGAAGAATTCGAAAAAGTTCCAAGGGGACCCCCTTTGATGCATTTTTTTTTTGGATTTTGGTTTTTCCGATTCGAGAAATGGATTCTATGAAAAAAAAAACAAGCAGATTGGTATGATCGAAGTTGAAAATCGGTCCATCCGTTCGGAAGTTAAGGCGATCTGAATAATTCGAAAAAGTTCCAAGGGGACCCCCTTTGATGCAATTTTATTTTTTGATTTCGGTTTTTTCGATTGGAGAAATGGATTCTATGAAAAAAAACAAGCAGATTGGTTTGATCGAAGTTGAAAATCGGTCCATCCGTTCGGAAGTTAAGGCGATCTGAAGAATTCGAAAAAGTTCCAAGGGGGCCCTCTTTGATGCAATTTTTTTTTCGATTTGGGTTTTTTCGATTGGAGAAATGGATTCTATGAAAAAAAACAAGCAGATTGGTATGATCGAAGTTGAAAATCGGTCCATCCGTTCGGAAGTTAAGGCGATCTGAAGAATTCGAAAAAGTTCCAAGGGGGCCCCCTTTGATGCAATTTGTTTTTCGATTTCGGTTTTTTCGATTCGAGAAATGGATTTTATGAAAATAAACAAGCAGATTGGTATGATCGAAGTTGAAAATCGGTCCATCCGTTCGGAAGTTAAGGCGATCTGAAGAATTCGAAAAAGTTCCAAGGGGGCCCCCTTTGATGCAATTTGTTTTTCGATTTCGGTTTTTTCGATTCGAGAAATGGATTCTATGAAAAAAACAAGCAGATTAGTATGATCGAAGTTGAAAATCGGTCCATCCGTTCGGAAGTTAAGGCGATCTGAAGAATTCGAAAAATTTCCAAGGGGGCCCCCTTTGATGCATTTTTTCTTCGATTTCGGTTTTTTCGATTGGAGAAATGGATTTGATGAAAAAAAAACAAGCAGATTGGTATGATCGAAGTTGAAAATCGGTCCATCCGTTCGGAAGTTAAGGCGATCTGAAGAATTCGAAAAAGTTCCAAGGGGACCCCCTTTGATGCAATTTGTTTTTCGATTTCGGTTTTTTCGATTCGAGAAATGGATTTTATGAAAATAAACAAGCAGATTGGTATGATCGAAGTTGAAAATCGGTCCATCCGTTCGGAAGTTGAGGCGATCTGAAGAATTCGAAAAAGTTTCAAGGGGACCCCCTTTGATGCAATTTTTTTTTTTCGATTTCGGTTCTTTCGATTGGAGAAATGGATTCTATGAAAAAAAAACAAGCAGATTGGTATGATCGAAGTTGAAAATCGGTCCATCCGTTCGGAAGTTAAGGCGATCTGAAGAATTCGAAAAAGTTCCAAGGGGACCCCCTTTGATGCAATTCATTTTCGATTTCGGTTTTTTCGATTGGAGAAATGGATTCTATGAAAAAAAACAAGCAGATTGGTATGATCGAAGTTGAAAATCGGTCCATCCGTTCGGAAGTTAAGGCGATCTGAAGAATTCGAAAAAGTTCCAAGGGGACCCCCTTTGATGCAACTTTTTTTTCGATTTCCATTTTTTCGATTGGAGAAATGGATTCTATGAAAAAAAACAAACAGATTGGTATGATCGAAGTTGAAAATCGGTCCATCCGTTCGGAAGCTAAGGCGATCTGAAGAATTCGAAAAAGTTCCAAGGGGGCCCCCTTTGATGCATTTTTTTTTCGATTTCGTTTTTTTCGATTGGAGTAATGGATTCTACCCGGTAAACATTTTTCCACGAATACATAAATGATACATCAATTTTATGTCATATAAATGATGGTCAACATCATTAATACGTATCTGAAAGACGTATTTTCTGAGGCGATAAGTCCCAACTTTCAGCGTTGTATATACGTCAGATAAAAACCGTCTTATTTGCATCTTCAGAATGATGTAACGTAACGAATGTTCAAGAAACATATTCAAATATACGTCAGTAAATGGATGCAAATCTTATGTTTTGAATAAAATGGTATTTTTTGAGGCGATAAGTCCCAACTTTCAGCGTTGTATATACGTCAGATAAAAACCGTCTTATTCGCATCTTCAGAATGATATAACGTAACGAATGTTCAACTTACATATTCAAATATACGTCATAAAATAGATGCAACTCTTGTAATTTGAATAAAATGGTCTTTTTTCAGGCGATAAGTCCCAACTTTCAGCGTTGTATATACGTCAAATAAAAACCGTTATATTTGCATCTTCAGAATGATGTAACGTAACGAATGTTCAACATACATATTAAAATATACGTCATAAAATAGATGCAACTCTTATGTTTTGAATAAAATGGTCTTTTTTCGGGCGATAAGTCTCAACTTGCAGCGTTGTATATACGTCAAATAGAAACCGTCTTATTTGCATCTTCAGAATGATGTAACGTAACGAATATTCAACATACATATTCAAATATACGTCATAAAATAGATGCAAATCTTATGTTTTGTATAAAATGGTCTTTTTTGAGGCGATAATTCCAAATTTTCTGCGATTCACATACGTCGGTTCAAAAATGTCATATTTGCATCTTCAAAGTGATATATTATAATGAATGTTCAGAACACATAATTATAATTACGTCAAAAAATGGATTGAAAAATTTCGTTCCAAATAAAATGGTAGTATATAATCGATCATAATATTTATTTCATAATGGGTAACTCTAGAAACTATAAAGATACTCAATGATAAAGTCAAAATTATAGAAGTGAATAAATAAAAATTCAAAACCTACCTATAAATAATAACAAAAAATAATAGAACCTCAATCTATCTTTCTAGTAGGTATGTACAATACATTGATATTTTCACAGAACAAAACATATGTTTTATAATAAGTACCTACCAAAAAAAATATTAAGATACTAATTAACGAAAACTCAAGATTTCAGAATGAAAATTGAATGAAATTTATACCAACAGCTGCAATATTTTTCAATTTCTTCAAGCCGGGCAACCATTCCGTTATTCTGGTTTTTTGTGGCCACTTAGTAGGTAATAGTCATTTTTCAAATCTGAAAATAATGTCGAGTATGTATCTATATGTTTTCAAATTCTTAGGTTGGGTTAGGTTCTACAGAAATAATATACTATAAATTGAAAAATTTATTGATTTGCTTTGAAAGTTTTCAACTTTTTTCGACTCAGTATTATAGTATGAACTTATCTTTCTCAAACTTCTGAATTAAATGTAATTTCTCAAACATTTGGAAGTGAATAATGAAGGTCAAGTGAATTGTCAAAAAAAGCATTTTCGTCACATTCATAAATTCTGAATTTTTTTGAAGAAAAAGTTGAGAACTCATGCTACTTTGAATTAACAAATAATCTGAGAAAATTTAAATGTACCTATTCATACTGGATGATGGATTCAATCAAGGAAATAAACTTACCATTTTGAAGTGTCAGTTATGAAGATATCATTGTTTTGTTGGCCTTGTTTTCTATCTAGCGCAAATTATATTTTTAGAAGGTTCTTGATCACATTCAATTTCATCGATACATATTCCTCGACCCTCCTGCCCGACTCTATAACCTGTTATTGAGTGTAACTGCTGAAATTAAATAACATATACAAGATAAATGATACAAACAATATTTTAGATGCATCGAGAAAATATGAACCTTGATAGCAATATTCTATTGCCTGCAATTATTGAGAATATATTTTATTCGAATTATTGGGAAAAGTTTCATCTTACCACACAAGTCTTTATTATTTTTCTCAAGGAATCAACTGGGCCCAAGAACTCTTCTTCCCTCTGACTGAAGGCAAGTCTTCATTTCCACTCAGTATATCCAAAACATGTCCAGCCAACTTTATTTTCTTTGAGGCCCTGGTGAAGTCATCTAAAAAATAGTGATATTTTTCATATACTTCTATAAATACCTTGATGATTTATAATTCCCAAATTATTCATCATTCAAAAAAATGCATTGACTATTTTTTCATATAATCTGACCTAATTTTTGTTTAGGGCTTTTTGTTCAGGGTTTTGAAAAAATGATACCAGTCATGATTACATCAGGTAACTTCAAATAAAAAACGAACCACCCTGAGTTTTGTTGATACATAGAAAATTGAGGTCACATTCATAAAAAAATTTCTCAAGAGAAGTTTTCGAATGACAAATATATGTTGATGATAACAAAATCATTGGGGTTGACACCTCATTCAGATTTATATCCACTGATTAGAATATGGAAAGATTAATCTCCACATGAATAGATCAGTCTCACCTTCCTCATAAACAGTTGTAGCTACACTATAATATATCTTACAATTGGCTGTAAAAAGGAATAACTTCTTCTGGGTGAACTTGAAAAATGTTATTGATTTAGTGGTGGTCAGGCACTAAACTCAATTTATTTTTTCTTGAGGGTTGGCCAATTTTTATGGATTGTAGGCACTCCATATCAGCATCTGCAAAAAATATATTGCCACACAAACCATTTTCTGAATACTAGCAAAAATAATAAATTATTCTACATGCTTTTGCGTTGTCTCAAGGTCAGTACAGTACAAGAAGCGTCTGGCCACGCCTGGCGTCATGTGAATTCAATAATGGACTGGCCCAAATCAAAAACTTTCGAATTTTGTAGCCTTCGATGTAGGTAGGTATTCAGACTATTCAGAGGGATAGGTTTTATTACATAAAATATGAGACAACAGCCTGATCGGCTCACAACAGCCCCAACAAAAAAAACTTAGGTTAGGTGTGTCTTTTATGGTTATGGAAATCATTGTCATCAAATGAGAATTCTTTTCATAACGATCCAATTCAACCAAACAGAAGTAGTCAGTACGTACGTAGTACTAGTTTTCTTTGATTCAACGACGGAATTAAGCCAGAAAATGCCTATGAATGCGAGTTACGGTAATTGTTCACACCGAGGTTCACACATAGGTATCATTTTCTATTATACTATAAGCTAGCCAAAGTTTGTGTAGCTTACCTGATACTATTTAGACGAATTATTGCTCACACTTCACACTAGCACCAAAAATTATACAAATAACCGTCCAACGCTGCGTTGTTGTGATCAAAATACAAGAACCATGGACGACCGCGCATCTGAGATGCTTTTGCTTTGCATTGTATCAAGGTCAGTACAAGAAGCGTCTGGCCACGTCTGGCGTCATGTGAATTCAATAATGGACTGGACCAAGCGGGCTCGGGCTCATGTCGTCTAACGGGTATAGATATGATGGCGGGAACTTTAAATATGAGAATTCTATGAGAATTTTCTACACTACAATGGGGGATATATCATTTTGTGAAGAGGGTAACAGCGAATTCGATTGGAAATAACGTAGGGAATTCCCTATGCATTCCGTATATTTATCTAATTCCTTTTCGATATGTAGTGAAAAGAAAATGTACCTATACACTCTAGAGTCTGGAGTGCGTACAAGTTTCTTGAATTGATTTCTCTATTAGTATTCAATTTATTGTTTTGTCTTGCCATTTCTTGAATAAAATAGGTTTAATTATTTTTATCGGACGCATCAACGTTATAAAGACGTAATAAAGACGTGATGAAGACGTTTTATAGACACATCTGAAATATGTAAAAAACCCAACGTTTAATTGACGCTGAGTATTGGTCATCAAATTATTCAGGGTATTTTTCTACGAGAAGTCATCACGATGTAGACGTCAAATACACCTTGATCGACCATCACTGTGCTGCCTGGGTGGTAGCTTTCAGTATCAAGACTTATATTATTATAAGTGGTAGACTAATCTTGGAAATATCAAGAACACTTTCGTAGCGACTATGTATTTCACATAAACCTACAAGTTGAGTTGAGAAAAAAAGTTTTGAAGCAACGAAATCTGCAAAATATACCTATTACATAAGTTGGTTATGGATTGATGCACTTGAAATCGCCTGAAACTAATTGATCCCCATCTATATAGTCACCATATAAGTTATTATGTATATTTCAGTTCACCTAGTAAACGTATCGAGTGTGTTGCTCGTGAATTATAGCCATAGATGTCTAACGAATGGTATTCACAAGAAATAATCGTCTTTTGGAATATTGAGTATTCGAACAATCTAATAATTACATATATTTACGTATACGATTTCAATCGATCTTTAATTTCACCATCATATCAGAAATATATGAATGATGAAAAAATTATGATTGAAACTTTCATTCAAGAACTTGACATAGGTTTGATGTTATATTAGTATATATTTAGTCTTCTGAATGCTGACCTCGCTTTTCCAATTCCCAATACAGCTAGTTAGAGACCAACTACCAAAAGTCAAAACTTGTGCGAGGTGAAGGAGAGCGGAACCCTACAGTGCATTCCAAACCACTTCTAAGGCGTCGGTCGAAACGACGACACGATCAAAACCGTGAACCAGTTATTTTTATAACATGATACACTTCTTACAGGACTCGAAACACTATCACTGAACAACTGTCGCTAGTGGGGGCTTTGGCTATACTCGCCCCTATGAAACCTCAAATCTGATGACCTTTATTCTCCGTATATCACCTCAACAATGTAATAATTCGATATTTGGTAGAAATCGTTAAACATTTTTTTGCTGCCATTCAATAACATATCAAATATATTCGTTTTCAATATTCAATATTATCATATTTCGAGAGAAACATTCATGTCCGAAAAATCGTTATCGAAGATTGAACATGACATGAGTTTGATATGTATTGGCATATATATCAAGTCACGGATATGATCGACCTTCAACGTCTAATGCAGGAAAAAAACATCATTTTTCGATTATTGAGCATCTAAACAATGTAATAATTCGATATTTTGCCCGTTCTAGAACGTTTTCTTGATGATATTCGATAAATTATCGAAAATATACGTTTTCAATCGATCTTCGATATTATCATCAAATAAGGGATATATTCATGATAAAAAAATCGTGATCGAACATTTCGATCAAGACATAAGTTTGAAGTCATATGACAAATGACTGGACTGTGTTGAACATATATTGGCATATATTCAGTCATGGATGTGATCGACTTTCGGCGTCTAACGCGGTATAGAAAAAACATATCTTTTCAATCATCAAATTGATCATCTTTGAAAAAAGATGTTGGCAATATTGTCTAAACAATGTAATGATTCGATATTTTGCCAGTGATTACTGGAACGTTTTCTTGATGATATTCGATAAAACATCGAAAATACACGTTTTCAATCGATCTTCAATATTAACATCATATAACGAATGTATCTATTTCCTATATTACGTATGTACATCACTTTTCTCGAAACGAATGTTTCATCACTCATCGAGTATAAGTTTATTTCACCTAATTTATTATTTATGATCAAAGAATCGTAATCGAAGATTTTTATCTTGAAATTGACATAAGTTTGATGCTAGTTGATGTCATATGGCGAACGTCTGGAGTGTGTTGATCGTTAATTGGCATATATTCAGTCTCGAATATGATCGACTTTCAACGTTTAACGCGGTATACAAAAATACATATATTTTCAATTTCTAAATTGGTCTTCTTTGAAAAGTCATCCTTGCAATATCATCTAAACTATTCAATTGATACGATATGTTGCCCATAATTTCTGGAAAGTTTTTGATAATATTCGATAAAATATCGGAAAATTCAATTGATCTTCAATATTATCATCATGTGAGGGATGTATTCATGATTGAAGAATCGTGATCGAAGATTCCAATCAAGAACTCGACATAACCTGATGTCATATTATGGCAAATGTCTGGAGTGTGTTGATCATTAATTGGCATATATTCAGTCATGGATATGATCGACTTTCGACGTCTAACGCGGTATGAAGATGAACATCATTTTTCAATCCTCAAATTGATCGTCTTCAAAAAAACATTTTTGCAATGTCATATAAACGATGTAATGATTCGATATCTTGCCTTCAATTTCTCGAAACATTTTCTTGATGATATTCCGATAAAATATCGAAAATATACGTATTCATTCGAACTTTAATATTATCATCATATAAGGGATGTATTCATGATCAAAGAATCGTGATCGAAGATTTCAATCAAGAACTCGACATAACCTAATGTCATATTATGGCAAACGTCTGTAGTGGGTTGATCATAATTTAGCATATATTCAGTCATGGATATGATCGTTTTTCGACGTCAAACGCGGTATAGAAAAAACATCATTTTTCAATCCTTAAATTGATCGCCTTCAAACAAACATTTTTGCAATATCATCTGAACAATTTAATGATTCGATATCCTGCCCGTAATTTCTGGAATTTTTTCTTGATGATTATTCGATAAAATATCTAAAATATACGTATTCATTCGATCTTTAATATTATCATCATATAAGGGATGTATTCATGATCAAAGAATCGTGATCGAAGATTTCAATCAAGAACTTGACATAAGTTTGATGTCATATGGCAAACGTCTGGAGTGTGTTGATCATAAATTGGTATATATTCAGTCATGGATATGATCGTTTCTCGACGTCAAACGCGGTATAGAAAAAACATCATTTTTCAATCCTTAAATTGATCGTCGTCAAACAAACATTTTTGCAATATCATCTGAACAATGTAATGATTCGATATCCTGCCCGTAATTTCTGGAATTTTTTCTTAATGATATTTGATAAAATATCGAAAATATACGTATTCATTCGATGTTCAATATTATCATCATATAAGGGATGTATTCATGATCAAAGAATCGTGATCGAAGATTTCAATCAAGAACTTGACATAAGTTTGATGTCATATGGCAAACGTCTGGAGTGTGTTGATCATAAATTGGTATATATTCAGTCATGGATATAATCGTTTCTCGACGTCAAATGCGGTATAGAAAAAACATCATTTTTCAATCCTTAAATTGATCGTCGTCAAACAAACATTTTTGCAATATCATCTGAACAATGTAATGATTCGATATCCTGCCCGTAATTTCTGGAATTTTTTCTTGATGATTATTCGATAAAATATCGAAAATATACGTATTCATTCGATCTTTAATATTATCATCATATAAGGGATGTATTCATGATCAAAGAATCGTGATCGAAGATTTCAATAAAGAACTTGACATAAGTTTGATGTCATATGGCAAACGTCTGGAGTGTGTTGATCATAAATTGGTATATATTCAGTCATGGATATGATCGTTTCTCGACGTCAAATGCGGTATAGAAAAAACATCATTTTTCAATCCTTAAATTGATCGTCGTCAAACAAACATTTTTGCAATATCATCTGAACAATGTAATGATTCGATATCCTGCCCGTAATTTCTGGAATTTTTTCTTAATGATATTTGATAAAATATCGAAAATATACGTATTCATTCGATGTTCAATATTATCATCATATAAGGGATGTATTCATGATCAAAGAATCGTGATCGAAGATTTCAATCAAGAACTTGACATAAGTTTGATGTCATATGGCAAACGTCTGGAGTGTGTTGATCATAAATTGGTATATATTCAGTCATGGATATGATCGTTTCTCGACGTCAAACGCGGTATAGAAAAAACATCATTTTTCAATCCTTAAATTGATCGTCCTCAAACAAACATATTTGCAATATCATCTGAACAATGTAATGATTCGATATCCTGCCCGTAATTTCTGGAATTTTTTCTTGATGATTATTCGATAAAATATCGAAAATATACGTATTCATTCGATCTTTAATATTATCATCATATAAGGGATGTTTTCATGATCAAAGAATCGTGATCGAAGATTTCAATCAAGAACTTGACATAAGTTTGATGTCATATGGCAAACGCCTGGAGTGTGTTGATCATAAATTGGTATATATTCAGTCATGGATATGATCGTTTCTCGACGTCAAACGCGGTATAGAAAAAACATCATTTTTCAATCCTTAAATTGATCGTCGTCAAACAAACATTTTTGCAATATCATCTGAACAATGTAATGATTCGATATCCTGCCCGTAATTTCTGGAATTTTTTCTTAATGATATTTGATGAAATATCGAAAATATACGTATTCATTCGATGTTCAATATTATCATCATATAAGGGATGTATTCATGATCAAAGAATCGTGATCGAAGATTTCAATCAAGAACTTGACATAAGTTTGATGTCATATGGCAAACGTCTGGAGTGTGTTGATCATAAATTGGTATATATTCAGTCATGGATGTGATCGATTTCTAACGTACGTTTATATGTACTTCATTAAACGTCGTTCATGATACGTTTCACAAAAACCATCATATGACTGAAATGTGTGAACACAAATGTTTACCGGGTATGAAAAAAAACAAGCAGATTGGTATGATCGAAGTTGAAAATCGGTCCATCCGTTCGGAAGTTGAGGCGATCTGAAGAATTCGAAAAAGTTCCAAGGGGGCCCCCTTTGATGCAATTTCTTTTTCGATTTCGATTTTTTCGATTGGAGAAATGGATTCTATGAAAAAAAACAAGCAGATTGGTATGATCGAAGTTGAAAATCGGTCCATCCGTTCGGAAGTTAAGGCGATCTGAAGAATACGAAAAAGTTCCAAGGGGGCCACCTTTGATGCATTTTTTTTCAATTTCGATTTTTTCGATTGGAGAAATGGATTCTATGAAAAAAAAAACAAGCAGATTGGTATGATCGAAGTTGAAAATCGGTCCATCCGTTCGGAAGTTAAGGCGATCTGAAAAATTCGAATAAGTTCCAAGGGGGCCCCCTTTGATGCAATTTTTTTTTGGATTTTGGTTTTTCGGATTCGAGAAATGGATTCTATGAAAAAAAAACAAGCAGATTGGTATGATCGAAGTTGAAAATCGGTCCATCCGTTCGGAAGTTAAGGCGATCTGAAGAATTCGAAAAAGTTCCAAGGGGACCCCCTTTGATGCAATTTTATTTTTCGATTTCGGTTTTTTCGATTGGAGAAATGGATTCTATGAAAAAGAACAAGTTGAAAATCGGTCCATCCGTTCGGAAGTTAAGGCGATCTGAAGAATTCGAAAAAGTTCCAAGGGGACCCCCATTGATGCAATTTTTTTTCGATTTCGGTTTTTTCGATTGGAGAAATGGATTCTATGAAAAAAAACAAGAAAATCGGTATGCGCGAAGATGAAAATCGGTCCGTCCGTTCGGAAGTTAAGGCGATCTGAAGAATTCGAAAAAGTTCTAAGGGGGCCCCCTTTGATGCATTTTTTTTACGATTTCGGTTTTTCCGATTGAAGAAATGGATTCTATGAAAAAAAAACAAGCAGATTGGTATGATCGAAGTTGAAAATCGGTCCATCCGTTCGGAAGTTAAGGCGATCTGAAGAATTCGAAAAAGTTCCAAGGGGGCCCCCTTTGATGCAATTTTTTTTTCGATTTCGGTTTTTTCGATTGGAGAAATGGATTCTATGGAAAAAAACAAGCAGATTGGTATGATCGAAGTTGAAAATCGGTCCATCCGTTCGGAAGTTAAGGCGATCTGAAGAATTCGAAAAAGTTCCAAGGGGACCTCCTTTGATGCAATTTTTTTTTTGGATTTTGGTTTTTCGGATTCGAGAAATGGATTCTATAAAAAAAAAACAAGCAGATTGGTATGATCGAAGTTGAAAATCGGTCTATCCGTTCGGAAGTTAAGGCGATCTGAAGAATTCGAAAAAGTTCCAAGGGGACCCCCTTTGATGCAATTTTATTTTTCGATTTCGGTTTTTTCGATTGGAGAAATGGATTCTATGAAAAAAAAACAAGCAGATTGCTATTATCGAAGTTGAAAATCGGTCCATCCGTTCGGAAGTTAAGGCGATCTGAAGAATTCGAAAAAGTTCCAAGGGGACCCCCATTGATGCAATTTTTTTTTCGATTTCGGTTTTTTCGATTGGAGAAATGGATTCTATGAAAAAAAACAAGAAAATCGGTATGCGCGAAGATGAAAATCGGTCCGTCCGTTCGGAAGTTAAGGCGATCTGAAGAATTCGAAAAAGTTCTAAGGGGGCCCCCTTTGATGCTTATCTTTCACGATTTCGGTTTTTTCGATTGAAGAAATGGATTCTATGAAAAAAAACAAGCAGATTGGTATGATCGAATTTGAAAATCGGTCCATCCGTTCGGAAGTTAAGGCGATCTGAAGAATTCGAAAAAGTTCCAAGGGGACCCCCTATGATACAATTTTTTTTTCGATTTCGGTTTTCTCGATTCGAGAAATGGATTCTATGAAAAAAAACAAGCAGATTGGTATGATCGGAGTTGAAAATCGGTCCATCCGTTCGGAAGTTAAGGCGATCTGAAGAATTCGAAAAAGTTCCAAGGGGACCCCCTTTGATGCAATTTTTTTTCGATTTCGGTTTTTTTGATTGGTGAAATGGATTCTATGAAAAAAAACAAGCAAATTGGTATGCGCGAAGTTGAAAATCGGTCCATCTGTTCGGAAGTTAAGGCGATCTGAAGAATTCGAAAAAGTTCCAAGGCGGCCCCCTTTGATGAATTTTTTTTTTCGATTTTGGTTTTTTCGATTGAAGGAATGGATTCTATGAAAAAAAACAAGCAGATTGGTATGATCGAAGTTGAAAATCGGTCCATCCGTTCGGAAGTTAAGGCGATCTGAAAAATTCGAATAAGTTCCAAGGGGGCCCCCTTTTATGCTTTTTTTTTTTTCGATTTCGATTTTTTCGATTGAAGAAATGGATTCTATGAAAAAAAACAAGCAGATTGGTATGATCGAAGTTGAAAATCGGTCCATCCGTTCGGAAGTTAAGGCGATCTGAAGAATTCGAAAAAGTTCCAAGGGGGCTTCCTTTGATGCAATTTTCTTTTTCGATTTCGGTTTTTTCGATTGGAGAAATGGATTCTATGGAAAAAAACAAGCAGATTGGTTTGATCGAAGTTGAAAATCGGTCCATCCGTTCGGAATTTAAGGCGATCTGAAGAATTCGAAAAAGTTCCAAGGGGGCCCTTTTTGATGCAATTTTTTTTTCGATTTGGGTTTTTTCGATTGGATAAATGGATTCTATGAAAAAAAACAAGCAGATTGGTATGATCGAAGTTGAAAATCGGTCCATCCGTTCGGAAGTTAAGGCGATCTGAAGAATTCGAAAAAGTTCCAAGGGGGCCCCCTTTGATGCATTTTTTTTTCGATTTCGGTTTCTTCGATCGGAGAAAAAGATTCTATGAAAAAAACAAGCAGATTAGTATGATCGAAGTTGAAAATCGGTCCATCCGTTCGGAAGTTAAGGCGATCTGAAGAATTCGAAAAAGTTCCAAGGGGGCCCCCTTTGATGCATTTTTTGTTCGATTTCGGTTTTTTCGATTGGAGAAATGGATTCGATGAAAAAAAAACAAGCAGATTGGTATGATCGAAGTTGAAAATCGGTCCATCCGTTCGGAAGTTAAGGCGATCTGAAGAATTCGAAAAAGTTCCAAGGGGACCCCCTTTGATGCAATTTGTTTTTCGATTTCGGTTTTTTCGATTCGAGAAATGGATTTTATGAAAATAAACAAGCAGATTGGTATGATCGAAGTTGAAAATCGGTCCATCCGTTCGGAAGTTGAGGCGATCTGAAGAATTCGAAAAAGTTTCAAGGGGACCCCCTTTGATGCAATTTTTTTTTTCGATTTCGGTTCTTTCGATTAAGGCGATCTGAAGAATTCGAAAAAGTTCCAAGGGGACCCCCTATGATACAATTTTTTTTTCGATTTCGGTTTTCTCGAATCGAGAAATGGATTCTATGAAAAAAAACAAGCAGATTGGTATGATCGGAGTTGAAAATCGGTCCATCCGTTCGGAAGTTAAGGCGATCTGAAGAATTCGAAAAAGTTCCAAGGGGACCTCCTTTGATGCAATTTTTTTTCGATTTCGGTTTTTTTGATTGGTGAAATGGATTCTATGAAAAAAAACAAGCAAATTGGTATGCGCGAAGTTGAAAATCGGTCTATCTGTTCGGAAGTTAAGGCGATCTGAAGAATTCGAAAAAGTTCCAAGGCGGCCCCCTTTGATGAATTTTTTTTTCGATTTCGGTTTCTTCGATTGAAGGAATGGATTCTATGAAAAAAAACAAGCAGATTGGTATGATCGAAGTTGAAAATCGGTCCATCCGTTCGGAAGTTAAGGCGATCTGAAAAATTCGAATAAGTTCCAAGGGGGCCCCCTTTGATGCATTTTTTTTTTCGATTTCGGTTTTTTTGATTGAAGAAATGGATTCTATGAAAAAAAACAAGCAGATTGGTATGATCGAAGTTGAAAATCGGTCCATCCGTTCGGAAGTTAAGGCGATCTGAAGAATTCGAAAAAGTTCCAAGGGGGCCCCCTTTGATGCAATTTTTTTTTCGATTTCGGTTTTTTCGATTGGAGAAATGGATTCTATGGAAAAAAACAAGCAGATTGGTATGATCGAAGTTGAAAATCGGTCCATCCGTTCGGAATTTAAGGCGATCTGAAGAATTCGAAAAAGTTCCAAGGGGACCCCCTTTGATGCAATTTTTTTTTCGATTTTGGTTTTTCCGATTCGAGAAATGGATTCTATGAAAAAAAAAAACAAGCAGATTGGTATGATCGGAGTTGAAAATCGGTCCATCCGTTCGGAAGTTAAGGCGATCTGAAGAATTCGAAAAAGTTCCAAGGGAACCCCCTTTGATGCAATTTTATTTTTCGATTTCGGTTTTTTCGATTGGAGAAATGGATTCTATGAAAAAAAACAAGCAGATTGGTTTGATCGAAGTTGAAAATCGGTCCATCCGTTCGGAAGTTAAGGCGATCTGAAGAATTCGAAAAAGTTCCAAGGGGGCCCTCTTTGATGCAATTTTTTTTTTCGATTTGGGTTTTTTCGATTGGACAAATGGATTCTATGAAAAAAAACAAGCAGATTGGTATGATCGAAGTTGAAAATCGGTCCATCCGTTCGGAAGTTAAGGCGATCTGAAGAATTCGAAAAAGTTCCAAGGGGGCCCCCTTTGATGCATTTTGTTTTCGATTTCGGTTTTTTCGATTGGAGAAAAAGATTCTATGAAAAAAACAAGCAGATAAGTATGATCGAAGTTGAAAATCGGTCCATCCGTTCGGAAGTTAAGGCGATCTGAAGAATTCGAAAAAGTTCCAAGGGGGCCCCCTTTGATGCATTTTTTCTTCGATTTCGGTTTTTTCGATTAGAGAAATGGATTCGATGAAAAAAAACAAGCAGATTGGTATGATCGAAGTTGAAAATCGGTCCATCCGTTCGGAAGTTAAGGCGATCTGAAGAATTCGAAAAAGTTCCAAGGGGACCCCCTTTGATGCAATTTGTTTTTCGATTTCGGTTTTTTCGATTCGAGAAATGGATTTTATGAAAATAAACAAGCAGATTGGTATTATCGAAGTTGAAAATCGGTCCATCCGTTCGGAAGTTAAGGCGATCTGAAGAATTCGAAAAAGTTCCAAGGGGACCCCCATCGATGCAATTTTTTTTTCGATTTCGGTTTTTTCGATTGGAGAAATGGATTCTATGAAAAAAAACAAGAAAATCGGTATGCGCGAAGATGAAAATCGGTCCGTCCGTTCGGAAGTTAAGGCGATCTGAAGAATTCGAAAAAGTTCTAAGGGGGCCCCCTTTGATGCATTTTTTTTACGATTTCGGTTTTTACGATTGAAGAAATGGATTCTATGAAAAAAAACAAGCAGATTGGTATGATCGAGTTTGAAAATCGGTCCATCCGTTCGGAAGTTAAGGCGATCTGAAGAATTCGAAAAAGTTCCAAGGGGACCCCCTATGATACAATTTTTTTTTTCGATTTCGGTTTTCTCGATTCGAGAAATGGATTCTATGAAAAAAAACAAGCAGATTGGTATGATCGAAGTTGAAAATCGGTCCATCCGTTCGGAAGTTAAGGCGATCTGAAGAATTCGAAAAAGTTCCAAGGGGACCCCCTTTGATGCAATTTTTTTTCAATTTCGGTTTTTTTGATTGGTGAAATGGATTCTATGAAAAAAAACAAGCAAATTGGTATGCGCGAAGTTGAAAATCGGTCCATCTGTTCGGAAGTTAAGGCGATCTGAAGAATTCGAAAAAGTTCCAAGGCGGCCCCCTTTGATAAATTTTTTTTTTTCGATTTCGGTTTTTTCGATCGAAGGAATGGATTCTATGAAAAAAAACAAACAGATTGGTATGATCGAAGTTGAAAATCGGTCCATCCGTTCGGAAGTTAAGGCGATCTGAAGAATTCGAAAAAGTTCCAAGGGGGCCCCTTTTGATGCATTTTTTTTTCGATTTCGGTTTTTTCGATTGGAGAAATGGATTCTATGAAAAAAACAAGCAGATTGGTATGATCGAAGTTGAAAATCGGTCCATCCGTTCGGAAGTTAAGGCGATCTGAAGAATTCGAAAAAGTTCCAAGGGGGCCCGCTTTGATGCATTTTTTTTTATTTCGGTTTTTTCGATTAGAGAAATGGATTCTATGAAAAAAAAACAAGCAGATTGGTATGATCGGAGTTGAAAATCGGTCCATCCGTTCGGAAGTTAAGGCGATCTGAAGAATTCGAAAAAGTTCCAAAGGGGCCCCCTTTGATGCCTTTTTTTTTCGATTTCGGTTTTTTCGATTGGAGAAATGGATTCTATGAAAAAAAAACAAGCAGATTGGTATGATCGAAGTTGAAAATCGGTCCATCCGTTCGGAAGTTAAGGCGATCTGAAGAATTCGAAAAAGTTCCAAGGGGACCCCCTTTGATGCAATTTGTTTTTCGATTTCGGTTTTTTCGATTCAAGAAATGGATTTTATGAAAATAAACAAGCAGATTGGTATGATCGAAGTTGAAAATCGGTCCATCCGTTCGGAAGTTGGGGCGATCTGAAGAATTCGAAAAAGTTTCAAGGGGACCCCCTTTGAGGCAATTTTTTTTCTCGATTTCGGTTCTTTCGATTGGAGAAATGGATTCTATGAAAAAAAACAAGCAGATTGGTATGATCGAAGTTGAAAATCGGTCCATCCGTTCGGAAGTTAAGGCGATCTGAAGAATTCGAAAAAGTTCCAAGGGGACCCCCTTTGATGCAATTTTTTTCCGATTTCGGTTTTTTCGATTGGAGAAATGGATTCTATGAAAAAAAACAAGCAGATTGGTATGATCGAAGTTGAAAATCGGTCCATCCGTTCGGAAGTTAAGGCGATCTGAAGAATTCGAAAAAGTTCCAAGGGGACCCCCTTTGATGCAACTTTTTTTTCGATTTCCATTTTTTTCGATTGGAGAAATGGATTCTATGAAAAAAAAACAAACAGATTGGTATGATCGAAGTTGAAAATCGGTCCATCCGTTCGGAAGTTAAGGCGATCTGAAGAATTCGAAAAAGTTCCAAGGGGGCCCCCTTTGATGCATTTTTTTTTTTCGATTTCGTTTTTTTCGATTGGAGAAATGAATTCTATGAAAAAAAACAAGCAGATTGGTATGATCGAAGTTGAAAATCGGTCCATCCGTTCGGAAGTTGAGGCGATCTGAAGAATTCGAAAAAGTTCCAAGGGGGCTCCCTTTGATGCAATTTATTTATCGATTTCGATTTTTTCGATTGAATAAATGGATTCTATGAAAAAAAAACAAGCAGATTGGTATGATCGACCACCACTAGGAATAGTAAATAATATTATTACTGATGACAATGTAAGGGAGGGGAGTCTCATTAATTTTCATCAACATTCCATATTTTTGAAGCCTTTCAATCCAGATGAACTACTTTCCCTATTGAGAAATAAATTGAAGAATAAACACTCTTCTGGCCATGATGAAGTTCCATCTTTCCTGATAAAAAAATGTATCCATATTATGATAGAGCCTTTGACGCACTTAATAAATCTTTCGTTCGTAACAGGGTTATTCCCAAAAATACTGAAAATTGGGAAAGTTGTTCCCATACATAAAAAACAGGATCCAGAAAAACTGGAAAATTTTAGACCAGTGACAATAACTTCTAGTTTCTCAAAATTATTTGAATATTCCTACTTGGATAGGCTAATAAATTTCTTGAGTGAACACAAAATTCTTAGTGACCAGCAACATGGTTTTCGATTGGACAAATCTACAAATACAGCGGTGATTCATTTTTTTGAACGTTTGGTTGAATTTATAGAAGCAGGAGAATGCCCTGTTGGAATTTTCTGCGATCTAAGCAGGGCTTTCGATTGTGTCAACCATAGAAATCTTTTATCGAAACTTTATTCGTATGGAATAAGAGGGACGGCATATGATTGGATTCAATCGTTTTTAGGGGGCAGACAGCAGTATGTGAGTATAACCCATTATAAGGCTGCATCGACAGAAACATATCACTCAAAATATGCAAACATTTCCATGGGCGTGCCTCAAGGATCTGTGTTGGGTCCAGTACTATTTTTGTTATACATTAATGAAATGGACACCGTTTTGAGAGATATTTTCCTGACGATGTATGCGGACGATACTTCACTGATCGTGTCAGGAAAGTCAGAAGAGGTTTTGACTGATAAGTGCGTAAACACTTTACAATCGGTTAAGAATTGGTGTGGAACGAATTCCTTATTTCTCAACGCCGGTAAGACACAATTGATAAGATTTCACAATCGCCAAAAAAAATGTCCTATTATAAAAGTCAACATACAAAACCAAATACTCCAAAATTCAGAGGAAACAAAGTTTTTAGGTATTACTCTGGATGCATGTCTGAATTGGAGAAAACACTGTGAACTCCTAATAAGTAAAGTAAATTCTTTATGTTATCTGTTCAGAAATATTAGGGATGTTTTGACAGAACAACAACTACTTACCTTATATCACTCCCAGGTTGCATCTAGGCTGAGATATGGCATATGCCTGTGGGGTAATTCTACATTGGCATCAGAAGTATTTATAGTGCAGAAACGGAGTTTGAGAATAGTGGCTGGAGTTAAGAGAACGTATTCTTGCAGGACTTTATTCAGGCAGTTCAATGTTATGACTCTTGTTTGTGTACATATCTTTGAATTGTCGGTTTATGTTTTCAAGAATAAGCATAAGTTTCTAATGAATTCAAATATCCATAATATAAACACGAGACAAAAACTCAACTTCTATATTCCGTACTGTAAGTACAAAATTACATCAAATTCACCATCTGTGATGGGACAAATTATTTTTAATAAACTGCCAAAGCATATAAAGGATTCCCAAAATTTCATTAAATTTAGTAGGGAGTTGAAAAGGTTTTTAATTCAAGGATGTTTTTATACTTTGGAGGAATTTTTTAATTCGTAACGTCTGTGAATGTTTTCAACTGAGTGTTTGATACTTTTTATTTATATTTTTCGTATATGATTTATATATAGATGAATATTTACATAACTTATATTTCTGTATATAAGTGTTATTGATGTGTGTGTTTTGTGTGTGTGCAATATTCGACGAATCCTATACATTTGTATATGTCTACTGGAAAATAAAGATTATTATTATTATTATTATTATTATTATTATCGAAGTTGAAAATCGGTCCATCCGTTCGGAAGTTAAGGCGATCTGAAGAATACGAAAAAGTTCCAAGGGGGCCACCTTTGATGCATTTTTTTTTTATTTCGATTTTTTCGATTGGAGAAATGGATTCTATGAAAAAAAAAACAAGCAGATTGGTATTATCGAAGTTGAAAATCGGTCCATCCGTTCGGAAGTTAAGGCGATCTGAAAAATTCGACTAAGTTCCATGCATTTTTTTTTCGATTTCGGTTTTTTCGATTGAAGAAATGGATTCAATGAAAAAAAAACAAGCAGATTGGTATGATCGAAGTTGAAAATCGGTCCATCCGTTCGGAAGTTAAGGCGATCTGAAGAATTCGAAAAAGTTCCAAGGGGGCCCCCTTTGATGCAATTTTTTTTTCGATTTCGGTTTTTTCGATTGGAGAAATGGATTCTATGGAAAAAAACAAGCAGATTGGTATGATCGAAGTTGAAAATCGGTCCATCCGTTCGGAAGTTAAGGCGATCTGAAGAATTCGAAAAAGTTCCAAGGGGACCCCCTTTGATGCAATTTTTTTTTGGATTTCGGTTTTTTCGATTGGAGAAATGGATTCTATGAAAAAAAACAAGCAGAATGGTATGATCGAAGTTGAAAATCGGTCCATCCGTTCGGAAGTTAAGGCGATCTGAAGAATTCGAAAAAGTTCCAAGGGGACCCCCTTTGATGCAATTTTTTTTTCGATTTCGGTTTTTTCGATTGGAGAAATGGATTCTATGAAAAAAACAAGCAAATTGGTATGCGCGAAGTTGAAAATCGGTCCATCCGTTCGGAAGTTAAGGTGATCTGAAGAATTCGAAAAAGTTCCAAGGGGGCCCCCTTTGATGCATTTTTTTTTCGATTTCGGTCTTTTCGATTGGAGAAATGGATTCTAGAAAAAAAACTTGGTCTGATCGAAGTTGAAAATCGGTCCATCCGTTCGGAAGTTAAGGCGATCTGAAGAATTCGAAAAAGTTCCAAGGGGGTCCCCTTTGATGCATCTTTTTTTTTCGATTTCGTTTTTTTCGATTGGAGAAATGGATTCTTTGGAAAAAAAAAACAAGCAGATTGGTATGATCGAAGTTGAAAATCGGTCCATCCGTTCGGAAGTTAAGGCGATCAGAAGAATTCGAAAAAGTTCCAACGGGGCCCTCTTTGATGCAATTTTTTTTTCGATTTAGGTTTTTTCGATTGGAGAAATGGATTCTATGAAAAAAAAAACAAGCAGATTAGTATGATCGATGTTGAAAATCGGTCCATCCGTTCGGAAGTTAAGGCGATCTGAAGAATTCGAAAAAGTTCCAAGGGGACCCCCTTTGATGCAATTTTGTTTCGATTTCGGTTTTTTTGATTGGAGAAATGGATTCTATGAAAAAAGAACAAGCAAATTGGTATGCGCGAAGTTGAAAATCGGTCCATCTGTTCGGAAGTTAAGGCGATCTGAAGAATTCGAAAAAGTTCCAAGGCGGCCCCCTTTGATGAATTTTTTTTTTCGATTTCGATTTTTTCGATTGAAGGAATGGATTCTATGAATAAAAAACAAACAGATTGGTATGATCGAAGTTGAAAATCGGTCCATCCGTTCGGAAGTTAAGGCGATCTGAAAAATTCGAAAAAGTTCCAAGGGGGCCCGCTTTGATGCATTTTTTTTTATTTCGGTTTTTTCGATTGGAGAAATGGATTCTATGAAAAAAAAAACAAGCAGATTGGTATGATCGGAGTTGAAAATCGGTCCATCCGTTCGGAAGTTAAGGCGATCTGAAGAATTCGAAAAAGTTCCAAGGGGGCCCCCTTTGATGCGTTTTTTTTTCGATTTCGGTGTTTTTCGATTGGAGAAATGGCTTCTATGAAAAAAAACAAGCAGATTGGTATGATCGAAGTTGAAAATCTGTCCATCCGTTCGGAAGTTAAGGCGATCTGAAGAATTCGATGAAGTTCCAAGGGGACCCCCTTTGATGCAATTTTTTTTTCGATTCCGGTTTTTTTGATTCGAGAAATGGATTCTATGAAAAAAAAACAAGCAGATTGGTATGATCGAAGTTGAAAATCGGTCCATCCGTTCGGAAGTTAAGGCGATCTGAAGAATTCGAAAAAGTTCCAAGGGGACCCCCTTTGATGCAATTTTTTTTTCGATTTCGGTTTTTTCGATCGGAGAAATGGATTCTATGAAAAAAAAACAAGCAGATTGGTATGATCGAAGTTGAAAATCGGTCCATCCGTTCGGAAGTTAAGGCGATCTGAAGAATTCGAAAAAGTTCCAAGGGGACCCCCTTTGATGC
Source organism: Chrysomela aeneicollis (assembly GCA_029955515.1). Lineage (NCBI taxonomy): Eukaryota > Metazoa > Arthropoda > Insecta > Coleoptera > Chrysomelidae > Chrysomela > Chrysomela aeneicollis. The sequence continues at coordinate 27,095,330 of JARUHQ010000003.1, forward strand.
AATTTTTTTTCGATTTCGGTTTTTTTGATTGGTGAAATGGATTCTATGAAAAAAAACAAGCAAATTGGTATGCGCGAAGTTGAAAATCGGTCCATCTGTTCGGAAGTTAAGGCGATCTGAAGAATTCGAAAAAGTTCCAAGGCGGCCCCCTTTGATGAATTTTTTTTTTCGATTTCGGTTTTTTCGATTGAAGGAATGGATTCTATGAAAAAAAACAAACAGATTGGTATGATCGAAGTTGAAAATCGGTCCATCCGTTCGGAAGTTAAGGCGATCTGAAGAATTCGAAAAAGTTCCAAGGGGGCCCCCTTTGATGCATTTTTTTTTTCGATTTCGGTTTTTTCGATTGGAGAAATGGATTCTATGAAAAAAACAAGCAGATTGGTATGATCGAAGTTGAAAATCGGTCCATCCGTTCGGAAGTTAAGGCGATCTGAAGAATTCGAAAAAGTTCCAAGGGGGCCCGCTTTGATGCATTTTTTTTTATTTCGGTTTTTTCGATTGGAGAAATGGATTCTATGAAAAAAAAACAAGCAGATTGGTATGATCGGAGTTGAAAATCGGTCCATCCGTTCGGAAGTTAAGGCGATCTGAAGAATTCGAAAAAGTTCCAAGGGGGCCCCCTTTGATGCCTTTTTTTTTTGATTCCAGTTTTTTTGATTGGAGAAATGGATTCTATGAAAAAAAACAAGCAGATTGGTATGATCGAAGTTGAAAATCGGTCCATCCGTTCGGAAGTTAAGGCGATCTGAAGAATTCGAAAAAGTTCCAAGGGGACCCCCTTTGATGCAATTTGTTTTTCGATTTCGGTTTTTTCGATTCAAGAAATGGATTTTATGAAAATAAACAAGCAGATTGGTATGATCGAAGTTGAAAATCGGTCCATCCGTTCGGAAGTTGGGGCGATCTGAAGAATTCGAAAAAGTTTCAAGGGGACCCCCTTTGAGGCAATTTTTTTTTTCGATTTCGGTTTTTTCGATTGGAGAAATGGATTCTATGAAAAAAAAACAAGCAGATTGGTATGATCGAAGTTGAAAATCGGTCCATCCGTTCGGAAGTTAAGGCGATCTGAAGAATTCGAAAAAGTTCCAAGGGGACCCCCTTTGATGCAATTTTTTTCCGATTTCGGTTTTTTCGATTGGAGAAATGGATTCTATGAAAAAAAAACAAGCAGATTGGTATGATCGAAGTTGAAAATCGGTCCATCCGTTCGGAAGTTAAGGCGATCTGAAGAATTCGAAAAAGTTCCAAGGGGACCCCCTTTGATGCAACTTTTTTTTCGATTTCCATTTTTTTCGATTGGAGAAATGGATTCTATGAAAAAAAAACAAACAGATTGGTATGATCGAAGTTGAAAATCGGTCCATCCGTTCGGAAGTTAAGGCGATCTGAAGAATTCGAAAAAGTTCCAAGGGGGCCCCCTTTGATGCATTTTTTTTTTCGATTTCGTTTTTTTCGATTGGAGAAATGAATTCTATGAAAAAAAAACAAGCAGATTGGTATGATCGAAGTTGAAAATCGGTCCATCCGTTCGGAAGTTGAGGCGATCTGAAGAATTCGAAAAAGTTCCAAGGGGGCTCCCTTTGATGCAATTTCTTTTTCGATTTCGATTTTTTCGATTGAATAAATGGATTCTATGAAAAAAAAACAAGCAGATTGGTATGATCGAAGTTGAAAATCGGTCCATCCGTTCGGAAGTTAAGGCGATCTGAAGAATACGAAAAAGTTCCAAGGGGGCCACCTTTGATGCATTTTTTTTTGATTTCGATTTTTTCGATTGGAGAAATGGATTCTATGAAAAAAAAACAAGCAGATTGGTATTATCGAAGTTGAAAATCGGTCCATCCGTTCGGAAGTTAAGGCGATCTGAAGAATTCGAAAAAGTTCCAAGGGGACCCCCTTTGATGCAATTTTTTTCCGATTTCGGTTTTTTCGATTGGAGAAATGGATTCTATGAAAAAAAACAAGCAGATTGGTATGATCGAAGTTGAAAATCGGTCCATCCGTTCGGAAGTTAAGGCGATCTGAAGAATTCGAAAAAGTTCCAAGGGGACCCCCTTTGATGCAACTTTTTTTTCGATTTCCATTTTTTTCGATTGGAGAAATGGATTCTATGAAAAAAAAAACAAACAGATTGGTATGATCGAAGTTGAAAATCGGTCCATCCGTTCGGAAGTTAAGGCGATCTGAAGAATTCGAAAAAGTTCCAAGGGGGCCCCCTTTGATGCATTTTTTTTTTCGATTTCGTTTTTTTCGATTGGAGAAATGAATTCTATGAAAAAAAACAAGCAGATTGGTATGATCGAAGTTGAAAATCGGTCCATCCGTTCGGAAGTTAAGGCGATCTGAAGAATTCGAAAAAGTTCCAAGGGGACCCCCTTTGATGCAATTATATTTTTGGATTTTGGTTTTTCCGATTCGAGAAATGGATTCTATGAAAAAAAAAAACAAGCAGATTGGTATGATCGAAGTTGAAAATCGGTCCATCCGTTCGGAAGTTAAGGCGATCTGAAGAATTCGAAAAAGTTCCAAGGGGACCCCCTTTGATGCAATTTTATTTTTCGATTTCGGTTTTTTCGATTGGAGAAATGGATTCTATGAAAAAAAACAAGCAGAATGGTATGATCGAAGTTGAAAATCGGTCCATCCGTTCGGAAGTTGAGGCGATCTGAAGAATTCGAAAAAGTTCCAAGGGGACCCCCTTTGATGCAATTTTTTTTTCGATTTCGGTTTTTTCGATTGGAGAAATGGATTCTATGAAAAAAACAAGCAAATTGGTATGCGCGAAGTTGAAAATCGGTCCATCCGTTCGGAAGTTAAGGCGATCTGAAGAATTCGAAAAAGTTCCAAGCGGGCCCCCTTTGATGCATATTTTTTTTCGATTTCGGTTTTTTCGATTGGAGAAATGGATTCTAGAAAAAAAACTTGGTCTGATCGAAGTTGAAAATCGGTCCATCCGTTCGGAAGTTAAGGCGATCTGAAGAATTCGAAAAAGTTCCAAGGGGGTCCCCTTTGATGCATCTTTTTTTTTCGATTTCGTTTTTTTCGATTGGAGAAATGGATTCTTTGGAAAAAAAAAACAAGCAGATTGGTATGATCGAAGTTGAAAATCGGTCCATCCGTTCGGAAGTTAAGGCGATCAGAAGAATTCGAAAAAGTTCCAACGGGGCCCTCTTTGATGCAATTTTTTTTTCGATTTAGGTTTTTTCGATTGGAGAAATGGATTCTATGAAAAAAAAACAAGCAGATTAGTATGATCGATGTTGAAAATCGGTCCATCCGTTCGGAAGTTAAGGCGATCTGAAGAATTCGAAAAAGTTCCAAGGGGACCCCCTTTGATGCAATTTTTTTTCGATTTCGGTTTTTTTGATTGGAGAAATGGATTCTATGAAAAAAGAACAAGCAAATTGGTATGCGCGAAGTTGAAAATCGGTCCATCTGTTCGGAAGTTAAGGCGATCTGAAGAATTCGAAAAAGTTCCAAGGCGGCCCCCTTTGATGAATTTTTTTTTTCGATTTCGGTTTTTTCGATTGAAGGAATGGATTCTATGAATAAAAAACAAACAGATTGATCGAAGTTGAAAATCGGTCCATCCGTTCGGAAGTTAAGGCGATCTGAAGAATTCGATGAAGTTCCAAGGGGACCCCCTTTGATGCAATTTTTTTTTCGATTTCGGTTTTTTTGATTCGAGAAATGGATTCTATGAAAAAAAAACAAGCAGATTGGTATGATCGAAGTTGAAAATCGGTCCATCCGTTCGGAAGTTAAGGCGATCTGAAGAATTCGAAAAAGTTCCAAGGGGACCCCCTTTGATGCAATTTTTTTTTCGATTTCGGTTTTTTCGATCGGAGAAATGGATTCTATGAAAAAAAAAACAAGCAGATTGGTATGATCGAAGTTGAAAATCGGTCCATCCGTTCGGAAGTTAAGGCGATCTGAAGAATTCGAAAAAGTTCCAAGGGGACCCCCTTTGATGCAATTTTTTTTCGATTTCGGTTTTTTTCATTGAAGAAATGGATTCTATGAAAAAAACAAGCAAATTGGTATGCGCGAAGTTGAAAATCGGTCCATCTGTTCGGAAGTTAAGGCGATCTGATGAATTCGAAAAAGTTCCAAGGGGGCCCCCTTTGATGCATTTTTTTTTCGATTTCGGTTTTTTCGACTGAAGGAATGGATTCTATGAAAAAAAAAACAAACAGATTGGTATGATCGAAGTTGAAAATCGGTCCATCCGTTCGGAAGTTAAGGCGATCTGAAGAATTCGAAAAAGTTCCAAGGGGGCCCCCTTTGATGCATTTTTTTTTTCTCGATTTCGGTTTTTTCGATTGAAGAAATGGCTTCTATGAAAAAAACAAGCAGATTGGTATGATCGAAGTTGAAAATCGGTCCATCCGTTCGGAAGTTAAGGCGATCTGAAGAATTCGATAAAGTTCCAAGGGGAACCCCTTTGATGCAATTTTTTCTTCGATTTCGGTTTTTTTGATTCGAGAAATGGATTCTATGAAAAAAAAACAAGCAGATTGGTATGATCGAAGTTGATAATCGGTCCATCCGTTCGGAAGTTTAGGCGATCTGAAGAATTCGAAAAAGTTCCAAGGGGACCCCCTTTGATGCAATTTTTTTTTCGATTTCGGTTTTTTCGATTGGAGAAATGGATTCTATGAAAAAAAACAAGCAGATTGGTATGATCGAAGTTGAAAATCGGTCCATCCGTTCGGAAGTTAAGGTGATCTGAAGAATTCGAAAAAGTTCCAAGGGGACCCCCTTTGATGCAATTTTTTTTCGATTGCGGTTTTTTTTATTGGAGAAATGGATTCTATGAAAAAAACAAGCAAATTGGTATGCGCGAAGTTGAAAATCGGTCCATCTGTTCGGAAGTTAAGGCGATCTGATGAATTCGAAAAAGTTCCAAGGGGGCCACCTTTGATGAATTTTTTTTTTCGATTTCGGTTTTTTCGACTGAAGGAATGAATTCTATGAAAAAAAACAAACAGGTTGGTATGATCGAAGTTGAAAATCGGTCCATCCGTTCGGAAGTTAAGGCGATCTGAAGAATTCGAAAAAGTTACAAGGGGGCCCCCTTTGATGCAATTTTTTTTTCGATTTCGGTTTTTTCGATTGGAGAAATGGATTCTATGAAAAAAAAACAAGCAAATTGGTATGATCGGAGTTGAAAATCGGTCCATCCGTTCGGAAGTTAAGGCGATCTGAAGAATTCGAAAAAGTTCCAAGGGGACCCCCTTTGATGCATTTTTTTTTATTTCGTTTTTTTCGATTGGAGAAATGGATTCTATGAAAAAAAACAAGCAGATTGGTATGATCGAAATTGAAAATCGGTCCATCCGTTCGGAAGTTGAGGCGATCTGAAGAATTCGAAAAAGTTCCAAGGGGGCCCCCTTTGATGCAATTTCTTTTTCGATTTCGATTTTTTCGATTAGAGAAATGGATTCTATGAAAAAAAAACAAGCAGATTGGTATGATCGAAGTTGAAAATCGGTCCATCCGTTCGGAAGTTAAGGCGATCTGAAGAATTCGAAAAAGTTCCAAGGGGGCCACCTTTGATGCATTTTTTTTTCGATTCCGATTTTTTCGATTGGAGAAATGGATTCTATGAAAAAAAAACAAGCAGATTGGTATGATCGAAGTTGAAAATCGATCCATCCGTTCGGAAGTTAAGGCGATCTGAAAAATTCGAATAAGTTCCAAGGGGGCCCCCTTTGATGCATTTTTTTTCTCGATTTCGGTTTTTTCGATTGAAGAAATGGATTCTATGGAAAAAAACAAGCAGATTGGTATGATCGAAGTTGAAAATCGGTCCATCCGTTCGGAAGTTAAGGCGATCTGAAGAATTCGAAAAAGTTCCAAGGGGGCCCCCTTTGATGCAATTTTTTTTCGATTTCGGTTTTTTCGATTGGAGAAATGGATTCTATGGTAAAAAACAAGCAGATTGGTATGATCGAAGTTGAAAATCGGTCCATCCGTTCGGAAGTTAAGGCGATCTGAAGAATTCGAAAAAGTTCCAAGGGGACCCCCTTTGATGCAATTTTTTTTTGGATTTTGGTTTTTCCGATTCGAGAAATGGATTCTATGAAAAAAAAACAAGCAGATTGGTATGATCGAAGTTGAAAATCGGTCCATCCGTTCGGAAGTTAAGGCGATCTGAAGAATTCGAAAAAGTTCCAAGAGGACCCCCTTTGATGCAATTTTATTTTTCGATTTCGGTTTTTTCGATTGGAGAAATGGATTCTATGAAAAAAAACAAGCAGATTGGTATGATCGAAGTTGAAAATCGGTCCATCCGTTCGGAAGTTAAGGCGATCTGAAGAATTCGAAAAAGTTCCAAGGGGACCCCCTTTAATGCAATTTTTTTTCGATTTCGGTTTTTTCGATTGGAGAAATGGATTCTATGAAAAAAAACAAGAAAATCGGTATGCGCGAAGATGAAAATCGGTCCATCCGTTCGGAAGCTAAGGCGATCTGAAGAATTCGAAAAAGTTCTAAGGGGGCCCCCTTTGATGCATTTTTTTTTCGATTTCGGTTTTTTTGATTGGAGAAATGGATTCTATGAAAAAAACAAGCAGATTGGTATGATCGAAGTTGAAAATCGGTCCATCCGTTCGGAAGTTAAGGCGATCTGAAGAATTCGAAAAAGTTTCAAGGGGACCCCCTATGATGCAATTTTTTTTTTCGATTTCGGTTTTCTCGATTCGAGAAATGGATTCTATGAGAAAAAAACAATCAGATTGGTATGATCGAAGTTGAAAATCGGTCCATCCGTTCGGAAGTTAAGGCGATCTGAAGAATTCGAAATAGTTCCAAGGGGACCCCCTTTGATGCAATTTTTTTTCGATTTCGGTTTTTTTGATTGGAGAAATGGATTCTATAAAAAAAAACAAGCAAATTGGTATGCGCGAAGTTGAAAATCGGTCCATCTGTTCGGAAGTTAAGGCGATCTGAAGAATTCGAAAAAGTTCCAAGGGGGCCCGCTTTGATGCATCTTCTTTTTCGATTTCGATTTTTTCGATTGGAGAAATGGATTCTATGAAAAAAACAAGCAGATTGGTATGATCGAAGTTGAAAATCGGTCCATCCGTTCGGTAGTTAAGGCGATCTGAAGAATTCGAAAAAGTTCCAAGGGGGCCCGCTTTGATGCATTTTTTTTATTTCGGTTTTTTCGATTGGAGAAATGGATTCTATGAAAAAAACAAACAGATTGGTATGATCGAAGTTGAAAATCGGTCCATCCGTTCGGAAGTTAAGGCGATCTGAAGAATTCGAAAAAGTTCCAAGGGGGCCCCCTTTGATGCATTTTTTTTTTCGATTTCGGTTTTTTCGATTGGAGAAATGGATTCTATGAAAAAAACAAGCAGATTGGTATGATCGAAGTTGAAAATCGGTCCATCCGTTCGGAAGTTAAGGCGATCTGAAGAATTCGAAAAAGTTCCAAGGGGGCCCGCTTTGATGCATTTTTTTTTATTTCGGTTTTTTCGATTGGAGAAATGGATTCTATGAAAAAAAAACAAGCAGATTGGTATGATCGGAGTTGAAAATCGGTCCATCCGTTCGGAAGTTAAGGCGATCTGAAGAATTCGAAAAAGTTACAAGGGGGCCCCCTTTGATGCAATTTTTTTTTCGATTTTGGTTTTTTCGATTGGAGAAATGGATTCTATGAAAAAAAACAAGCAGATTGGTATGATCGAAGTTGAAAATCGGTCCATCCGTTCGGAAGTTAAGGCGATCTGAAGAATTCGATAAAGTTCCAAGGGGACCCCCTTTGATGCAATTTTTTTTTTGATTTCGGTTTTTTTGATTCGAGAAATGGATTCTATGAAAAAAAAAACAAGCAGATTGGTATGATCGAAGTTGAAAATCGGTCCATCCGTTCGGAAGTTAAGGCGATCTGAAGAATTCGAAAAAGTTCCAAGGGGACCCCCTTTGTTGCTTTTTTTTTTCTCGATTTCGGTTTTTTCGATTGGAGAAATGGATTCTATGAAAAAAAACAAGCAGATTGGTATGATCGAAGTTGAAAATCGGTCCATCCGTTCGGAAGTTAAGGCGATCTGAAGAATTCGAAAAAGTTCCAAGGGGACCCCCTTTGATGCAATTTTTTTTCGATTCCGGTTTTTTTTATTGGAGAAATGGATTCTATGAAAAAAACAAGCAAATTCGTATGCGCGAAGTTGAAAATCGGTCCATCTGTTCGGAAGTTAAGGCGATCTGATGAATTCGAAAAAGTTCCAAGGGGGCCTCCTTTGATGAATTTTTTTTTCGATTTCGGTTTTTTCGACTGAAGGAATGGATTCTATGAGAAAAAACAAACAGATTGGTATGATCGAAGTTGAAAATCGGTCCATCCGTTCGGAAGTTAAGGCGATCTGAAGAATTCGAAAAAGTTCCAAGGGGGCCCCCTTTGATGCATTTTTTTTTCGATTTCGGTTTTTTCGATTGAAGAAATGGATTTTATGAAAAAAACAAGCAGATTGGTATGATCGAAGTTGAAAATCGGTCCATCCGTTCGGAAGTTAAGGCGATCTGAAGAATTCGAAAAAGTTACAAGGGGGCCCCCTTTGATGCAATTTTTTTTTCGATTTCGGTTTTTTCGATTGGAGAAATAGATTCTATGTAAAAAAAAAGCAGATTGGTATGATCGAAGTTGAAAATCGGTCCATCCGTTCGGTAGTTAAGGCGATCTGAAGAATTCGAAAAAGTTCCAAGGGGGCCCGCTTTGATGCATTTTTTTTATTTCGGTTTTTTCGATTGGAGAAATGGATTCTATGAAAAAAACAAACAGATTGGTATGATCGAAGTTGAAAATCGGTCCATCCGTTCGGAAGTTAAGGCGATCTGAAGAATTCGAAAAAGTTCCAAGGGGGCCCGCTTTGATGCATTTTTTCTTTATTTCGGTTTTTTCGATTGGAGAAATGGATTCTATGAAAAAAAAACAAGCAGATTGGTATGATCGGAGTTGAAAATCGGTCCATCCGTTCGGAAGTTAAGGCGATCTGAAGAATTCGAAAAAGTTACAAGGGGGCCCCCTTTGATGCAATTTTTTTTTCGATTTTGGTTTTTTCGATTGGAGAAATGGATTCTATGAAAAAAAAAAAACAAGCAGATTGGTATGATCGAAGTTGAAAATCGGTCCATCCGTTCGGAAGTTAAGGCGATCTGAAGAATTCGATAAAGTTCCAAGGGGACCCCCTTTGATGCAATTTTTTTTTCGATTTCGGTTTTTTTGATTCGAAAAATGGATTCTATGAAAAAAAAAACAAGCAGATTGGTATGATCGAAGTTGAAAATCGGTCCATCCGTTCGGAAGTTAAGGCAATCTGAAGAATTCGAAAAAGTTCCAAGGGGACCCCCTTTGATGCAATTTTTTTTTCTCGATTTCGGTTTTTTCGATTGGAGAAATGGATTCTATGAAAAAAAACAAGCAGATTGGTATGATCGAAGTTGAAAATCGGTCCATCCGTTCGGAAGTTAAGGCGATCTGAAGAATTCGAAAAAGTTTCAAGGGGACCCCCTTTGATGCAATTTTTTTTCGATTTCGGTTTTTTTTATTGGAGAAATGGATTCTATGAAAAAAACAAGCAAATTCGTATGCGCGAAGTTGAAAATCGGTCCATCTGTTCGGAAGTTAAGGCGATCTGGTGAATTCGAAAAAGTTCCAAGGGGGCCTCCTTTGATGAATTTTTTTTTCGATTTCGGTTTTTTCGACTGAAGGAATGGATTCTATGAGAAAAAACAAACAGATTGGTATGATCGAAGTTGAAAATCGGTCCATCCGTTCGGAAGTTAAGGCGATCTGAAGAATTCGAAAAAGTTCCAAGGGGGCCCCCTTTGATGCATTTTTTTTCTTCGATTTCGGTTTTTTCGATTGAAGAAATGGATTTTATGAAAAAAACAAGCAGATTGGTATGATCGAAGTTGAAAATCGGTCCATCCGTTCGGAAGTTAAGGCGATCTGAAGAATTCGAAAAAGTTACAAGGGGGCCCCCTTTGATGTAATTTTTTTTTCGATTTCGGTTTTTTTGATTGGAGAAATAGATTCTATGTAAAAAAAAGCAGATTGGTATGATCGAAGTTGAAAATCGGTCCATCCGTTCGGAAGTTAAGGCGATCTGAAGAATTCGATAAAGTTCCAAGGGGACCCCCTTTGATGCAATTTTTTTTTCGATTTCGATTTTTTTGATTCGAGAAATGGATTCTATGAAAAAAAAAAAACGAGCAGATTGGTATGATCGAAGTTGATAATCGGTCCATCCGTTCGGAAGTTAAGGCGATCTGAAGAATTCGAAAAAGTTCCAAGGGGACCCCCTTTGATGCAATTTCTTTTTCGATTTCGGTTTTTTCGATTGGAGAAATGGATTCTATAAAAAAAAACAAGCAGATTGGTATGATCGAAGTTGAAAATTGGTCCATCCGTTCGGAAGTTAAGGCGATCTGAAGAATTCGAAAAAGTTCCAAGGGGACCCCCTTTGATGCAATTTTTTTTCGATTTCGGTTTTTTTTATTGGAGAAATGGATTCTATGAAAAAAACAAGCAAATTGGTATGTGCGAAGGTGAAAATCGGTCCATCTGTTCGGAAGTTAAGGCGATCTGATGAATTCGAAAAAGTTCCAAGGGGGCCACCTTTGATGAATTTTTTTTTCGATTTCGGTTTTTTCGACTGAAGGAATGGATTCTATGAAAAAAAACAAACAGATTGGTATGATCGAAGTTGAAAATCGGTCCATCCGTTCGGAAGTTAAGGCGATCTGAATAATTCGAAAAAGTTCCAAGGGGGCCCCCTTTGATGCATTTTTTTTTCGATTTCGGTTTTTTCGATTGAAGAAATGGATTCTATAAAAAAAACAAGCAGATTGGTATGATCGAAGTTGAAAATCGGTCCATCCGTTCGGAAGTTAAGGCGACCTGAAGAATTCGAAAAAGTTCCAAGGGGGCCCCCTTTGATGAATTTTTTTTATTTCGGTTTTTTCGATTGGAGAAATGGATTCTATGAAAAAAAACAAGCAGATTGGTATGATCGGAGTTGAAAATCGGTCCATCCGTTCGGAAGTTAAGGCGATCTGAAGAATTCGAAAAAGTTACAAGGGGGCCCCCTTTGATGCAATGTTTTTTTCGATTTCGGTTTTTTCGATTGAAGAAATGGATTCTATGAAAAAAAAAAACAAGCAGATTGGTATGATCGAAGTTGAAAATCGGTCCATCCGTTCGGAAGTTAAGGCGATCTGAAGAATTCGAAAAAGTTCCAAGGGGGCCCCCTTTGATGCATTTTTTTTTTCGATTTCGGTTTTTTCGATTGAAGAAATGGATTCTATGAAAAAAACAAGCAGATTGGTATGATCGAAGTTGAAAATCGGTCCATCCGTTCGGAAGTTAAGGCGATCTGAAGAATTCGAAAAAGTTCCAAGGGGGCCCCCTTTGATGAATTTTTTTTTATTTCGGTTTTTTCGATTGGAGAAATGGATTCTATGATAAAAAACAAGCAGATTGGTATGATCGGAGTTGATAATCGGTCCATCCGTTCGGAAGTTAAGGCGATCTGAAGAATTCGAAAAAGTTACAAGGGGGCCCCCTGTGATGCAATTTTTTTTTCGATTTCGGTTTTTTCGATTGGAGAAATGGATTCTATGAAAATAAAAACAAGCAGATTGGTATGATCGAAGTTGAAAATCGGTCCATCCGTTCGGAAGTTAAGGCGATCTGAAGAATTCGAAAAAGTTACAAGGGGGCCCCCTTTGATGCAATTTTTTCCTCGATTTCGGTTTTTTCGATTGGAGAAATGGATTCTATGAAAAAAAAACAGGCAGATTGGTATGATCGAAGTTGAAAATCGGTCCATTCGTTCGGAAGTTAAGGCGATCTGAAGAATTCGATAAAGTTCCAAGGGGACCCCCTTTGATGCAATTTTTTTTTCGATTTCGGTTTTTTTGATTCGAGAAATGGATTCTATGGAAAAAAAACAAGCAGATTGGTATGATCGAAGTTGAAAATCGGTCCATCCGTTCGGAAGTTAAGGCGATCTGAAGAATTCGAAAAAGTTCCAAGGGGACCCCCTTTGATGCAATTTTTTTTTTCGATTTCGGTTTTCGATTGGAGAAATGGATTCTATGAAAGAAACAAGCAGATTAGTATGATCGAAGTTGAAAATCGGTCCATCCGTTCGGAAGTTAAGGCGATCTGAAGAATTCGAAATAGTTCCAAGGGGACCCCCTTTGATGCAATTTTTTTTCGATTTCGGTTTTTTTATTGGAGAAATGGATTCTATGAAAAAAACAAGCAAATTGGTATGCGCGAAGTTGAAAATCGGTCCATCTGTTCGGAAGTTAAGGCGATCTGATGAATTCGAAAAAGTTCCAAGAGGGCCCCCTTTGATGAATTTTTTTTTCGATTTCGGTTTTTTCGACTGAAGGAATGGATTCTATGGAAAAAAACAAACAGATTGGTATGATCGAAGTTGAAAATCGGTCCATCCGTTCGGAAGTTAAGGCGATCTGAAGAATTCGAAAAAGTTCCAAGGGGGCCCCCTTTGATGCATTTTTTTTTTTCGATTTCGGTTTTTTCGCTTGAAGAAATGGATTCTATGAAAAAAAAACAAGTAGATTGGTATGATCGAAGTTGAAAATCGGTCCATCCGTTCGGAAGTTAAGGCGATCTGAAGAATTCGAAAAAGTTACAAGGGGGCCCCCTTTGATGCAATTTTTTTTTCGATTTCGGTTTTTTCGATTGAAGAAATGGATTCTATGAAAAAAAAAACAAGCAGATTGGTATGATCGAAGTTGAAAATCGGTCCATCCGTTCGGAAGTTAAGGCGATCTGAAGAATTCGATAAAGTTCCAAGGGGACCCCCTTTGATGCAATTTTTTCTTCGATTTGAGTTTTTTCGATTGGAGAAATGGATTCTATAAAAAAAAACAAGCAGATTGGTATGATCGAAGTTGAAAATCGGTCCATCCGTTCGGAAGTTAAGGCGATCTGAAGAATTCGAAAAAGTTCCAAGGGGACCCCCTTTGATGCAATTTTTTTTTCGATTTCGGTTTTTTCGATTCGAGAAATAGATTCTATGAAAAAAAACAACAAGCAGATTGGTATGATTGAAGTTGAAAATCGGTCCATCCGTTCGGAAGTTAAGGCGATCTGAAGAATTCGAAAAAGTTCCAAGGGGACCCCCTTTGATGCAATTTTTTTTCGTTTTCGGTTTTTTTGATTGGAGAAATGGATTCTATGAAAAAAACAAGCAGATTGGTATGATCGAAGTTGAAAATCGGTCCATCCGTTCGGAAGTTAAGGCGATCTGAAGAATTCGAAAAAGTCCCAAGGGGACCCCCTTTGATGCAATTTTTTTTCGATTTCGGTTTTTTCGATTAGAGAAATGGATTCTATGAAAAAAACAAGCAAATTGGTAAGCGCGAAGTTGAAAATCGGTCCATCCGTTCGGAAGTTGAGGCAATCTGAAGAATTCGAAAAAGTTCCAAGGGGGCCCCCTTTGATGCATTTTTTTTTCGATTTCGGTTTTTTCGATTGGAGAAATGGATTCTATGAGAAAAAACTTGGTATGATCGAAGTTGAAAATCGGTCCATCCGTTCGGAAGTTAAGGCGATCTGAAGAATTCGAAAAAGTTCCAAGGGGGCCCCCTTTGATCCATCTTTTTTTTTTCGATTTCGGTTTTTTCGATTGGAGAAATGGATTCTATGGAAAAAAAACAAGCAGATTGGTATTATCGAAGTTGAAAATCGGTCCATCCGTTCGGAAGTTAAGGCGATCTGAAGAATTCGAAAAAGTTCCAAGGGGGTTCTCTCTGATGCAATTTTTTTTCGATTTAGGTTTTTTCGATTGGAGAAATGGATTCTATAAAAAAAAACAAGCAGATTGGTATGATCGAAGTTGAAAATCGGTCCATCCGTTCGGAAGTTAAGGCGATCTGAAGAATTCGGAAAAGTTCGAAGGGGGCCCCCTTTGATGCATTTTTTTTTCGATTTCGGTTTTTTCGATTGGAGAAATGGATTCTATGAAAAAAACAAGCAGATTAGTATGATCGAAGTTGAAAATCGGTCCATCCGTTCGGATGTTAAGGCGATCTGAAGAATTCGAAAAAGTTCCAAGGGGGCATCCTTTGATGCATTTCTTTTTTTCGATTTCGGTTTTTCCGATTGAAGAAATGGATTCTATGAAAAAAACAAGCAGATTGGTATGATCGAAGTTGAAAATCGGTCCATCCGTTCAGAAGTTAAGGCGATCTGAAGAATTCGAAAAAGTACCAAGGGGGCCCCCTTTGATGCATTTTTTTTTATTTCGGTTTTTTCGATTGAAGAAATGGATTCTATAAAAAAAACAAGCAGATTGGTATGATCGAAGTTGAAAATCGGTCCATCCGTTCGGAAGTTAAGGCGATCTGAAGAATTCGAAAAAGTTCCTAGGGGGCCCCCTTTGATGCATTTTTTTTTTGATTTCGGTTTCTTCGATTGGAGAAATGGGTTCTATGAAAAAAAAACAAGCAGATTGGTATGATCGGAGTTTGAAATCGGTCCATCCGTTCGGAAGTTAAGGCGATCTGAAGAATTCGAAAAAGTTCCAAGGGGGCCCCCTTTGATGCAATTTTTTTTTCGATTTCGGTTTTTTCGATTGGAGAAATGGATTCTATGAAAAAAACTTGGTATGATCGAAGTTGAAAATCGGTCCATCCGTTCGGAAGTTAAGGCGATCTGAAGAATTCGAAAAAGTTCCAAGGGGACCGCCTTTGATGCAATTTTTTTTTCGATTTCGGTTTTTTAGATTGAAGAAATGGATTCTATGAAAAAAACAAGCAGATTGGTATGATCGAAGTTGAAAATCGGTCCATCCGTTCGGAAGTTAAGGCGATCTGAAGAATTCGAAAAAGTTCCAAGGGGACCCCCTTTGATGCAATTTTTTTTTCGATTTCGGTTTTTTCGATTAGAGAAATGGATTCTATGAAAAAAACAAGCAAATTGGTATGCGCGAAGTTGAAAATCGGTCCATCCGTTCGGAAGTTAAGGCAATCTGAAGAATTCGAAAAAGTTCCAAGGGGGCCCCCTTTGATGCATTTTTTTTTCGATTTCGGTTTTTTTGATTGGAGAAATGGATTCTATGAAAAAAAACTTGGTATGATCGAAGTTGAAAATCGGTCCATCCGTTCGGAAGTTAAGGCGATCTGAAGAATTCGAAAAAGTTCCAAGGGGGCCCCCTTTGATTCATCTTTTTTTTTTGATTTCGGTTTTTTCGATTGGAGAAATGGATTCTATGGAAAAAAAACAAGCAGATTGGTATTATCGAAGTTGAAAATCGGTCCATCCGTTCGGAAGTTAAGGCGATCTGAAGAATTCGAAAAAGTTCCAAGGGGGTTCTCTTTGATGCAATTTTTTTTTCGATTTAGGTTTTTTCGATTGGAGAAATGGATTCTATAAAAAAAAACAAGCAGATTGGTATGATCGAAGTTGAAAATCGGTCCATCCGTTCGGAAGTTAAGGCGATCTGAAGAATTCGGAAAAGTTCCAAGGGGGCCCCCTTTGATGCATTTTTTTTTTCGATTTCGGTTTTTTTCGATTGGAGAAATGGATTCTATGAAAAAAACAAGCAGATTAGTATGATCGAAGTTGAAAATCGGTCCATCCGTTCGGAAGTTAAGGCGATCTGATGAATTCGAAAAAGTTCCAAGGGGGCCCCCTTTGATGCATTTTTTTTTCGATTTCGGTTTTTTCGATTGAAGAAATGGATTCTATGAAAAAAACAAGCAGATTGGTATGATCGAAGTTGAAAATCGGTCCATCCGTTCGGAAGTTAAGGCGATCTGAAGAATTCGGAAAAGTTCGAAGGGGGCCCCCTTTGATGCATTTTTTTTTCGATTTCGGTTTTTTCGATTGGAGAAATGGATTCTATGAAAAAAACAAGCAGATTAGTATGATCGAAGTTGAAAATCGGTCCATCCGTTCGGATGTTAAGGCGATCTGAAGAATTCGAAAAAGTTCCAAGGGGGCATCCTTTGATGCATTTCTTTTTTTCGATTTCGGTTTTTCCGATTGAAGAAATGGATTCTATGAAAAAAACAAGCAGATTGGTATGATCGAAGTTGAAAATCGGTCCATCCGTTCAGAAGTTAAGGCGATCTGAAGAATTCGAAAAAGTACCAAGGGGGCCCCCTTTGATGCATTTTTTTTTTATTTCGGTTTTTTCGATTGAAGAAATGGATTCTATAAAAAAAACAAGCAGATTGGTATGATCGAAGTTGAAAATCGGTCCATCCGTTCGGAAGTTAAGGCGATCTGAAGAATTCGAAAAAGTTCCTAGGGGGCCCCCTTTGATGCATTTTTTTTTTGATTTCGGTTTCTTCGATTGGAGAAATGGGTTCTATGAAAAAAAAACAAGCAGATTGGTATGATCGGAGTTTGAAATCGGTCCATCCGTTCGGAAGTTAAGGCGATCTGAAGAATTCGAAAAAGTTCCAAGGGGGCCCCCTTTGATGCAATTTTTTTTTCGATTTCGGTTTTTTCGATTGGAGAAATGGATTCTATGAAAAAAACTTGGTATGATCGAAGTTGAAAATCGGTCCATCCGTTCGGAAGTTAAGGCGATCTGAAGAATTCGAAAAAGTTCCAAGGGGACCGCCTTTGATGCAATTTTTTTTTCGATTTCGGTTTTTTAGATTGAAGAAATGGATTCTATGAAAAAAACAAGCAGATTTGTATGATCGAAGTTGAAAATCGGTCCATCCGTTCGGAAGTTAAGGCGATCTGAAGAATTCGAAAAAGTTCCAAGGGGACCCCCTTTGATGCAATTTTTTTTTCGATTTCGGTTTCTTCGATTAGAGAAATGGATTCTATGAAAAAAACAAGCAAATTGGTATGCGCGAAGTTGAAAATCGGTCCATCCGTTCGGAAGTTAAGGCAATCTGAAGAATTCGAAAAAGTTCCAAGGGGGCCCCCTTTGATGCATTTTTTTTTCGATTTCGGTTTTTTTGATTGGAGAAATGGATTCTATGAAAAAAAACTTGGTATGATCGAAGTTGAAAATCGGTCCATCCGTTCGGAAGTTAAGGCGATCTGAAGAATTCGAAAAAGTTCCAAGGGGGCCCCCTTTGATTCATCTTTTTTTTTTGATTTCGGTTTTTTCGATTGGAGAAATGGATTCTATGGAAAAAAAACAAGCAGATTGGTATTATCGAAGTTGAAAATCGGTCCATCCGTTCGGAAGTTAAGGCGATCTGAAGAATTCGAAAAAGTTCCAAGGGGGTTCTCTTTGATGCAATTTTTTTTTCGATTTAGGTTTTTTCGATTGGAGAAATGGATTCTATAAAAAAAAAACAAGCAGATTGGTATGATCGAAGTTGAAAATCGGTCCATCCGTTCGGAAGTTAAGGCGATCTGAAGAATTCGGAAAAGTTCCAAGGGGGCCCCCTTTGATGCATTTTTTTTTCGATTTCGGTTTTTTTCGATTGGAGAAATGGATTCTATGAAAAAAACAAGCAGATTAGTATGATCGAAGTTGAAAATCGGTCCATCCGTTCGGAAGTTAAGGCGATCTGATGAATTCGAAAAAGTTCCAAGGGGGCCCCCTTTGATGCATTTTTTTTTCGATTTCGGTTTTTTCGATTGAAGAAATGGATTCTATGAAAAAAACAAGCAGATTGGTATGATCGAAGTTGAAAATCGGTCCATCCGTTCGGAAGTTAAGGCGATCTGAAGAATTCGAAAAAGTTCCAAGGGGGCCCCCTTTGATGCATTTTTTTTTATTTCGGTTTTTTTCGATTGGAGAGATGGATTCTATAAAAAAAACAAGCAGATTGGTATGATCGAAGTTGAAAATCGGTCCATCCGTTCGGAAGTTAAGGCGATCTGAAGAATTCGAAAAAGTTCCTAGGGGGCCCCCTTTGATGCATTTTTTTTTCGATTTCGGTTTTTTCGATTGGAGAAATGGATTCTATGAAAAAAAACCAGCAGATTGGTATGATCGAAGTTGAAAATCGGTCCATCCGTTCGGAAGTTAAGGCGATCTGAAGAATTCGAAAAAGTTCCAAGGGGACCCCCTTTGATGCAATTTTTTTTTCGATTTCGGTTTTCTCGATTGGAGAAATGGATTCTATGAAAAAAAAACAAGCAAATTGGTATGCGCGAAGTTGAAAATCGGTCCATCCGTTCGGAAGTTAAGGCGATCTGAAGAATTCGAAACAGTTCCAAGAGGGCCCCCTTTGATGCATTTTTTTTTCGATTTCGGTTTTTTCGATTGGAGAAATGGATTCTATGGAAAAAACAAGCAGATTGGTATGATCGAAGTTGAAAATCGGTCCATCCGTTCGGAAGTTAAGGCGACATGAAGAATTCGAAAAAGTTCCAAGGGGGCCCTCTTTGATGCAATTTTTTTTTCGATTTAGGTTTTTTCGATTGGAGAAATGGATTCTATGAAAAAAAAACAAGCAGATTGGTATGATCGAAGTTGAAAATCGGTCCATCCGTTCGGAAGTTAAGGCGATCTGAAGAATTCGAAAAAGTTCCAAGGGGGCCCCCTTTGATGCATTTTTTTTTCGATTTCGGTTTTCTCGATTGGAGAAATGGATTCTATGAAAAAAACAAGCAGATTAGTATGATCGAAGTTGAAAATCGGTCCATCCGTTCGGAAGTTAAGGCGATCTGAAGAATTCGAAAGAGTTCCAAGGGGACCCCCTTTGATGCTTTTTTTTCTTCGATTTCGGTTTTTTCGATTGGAGAAATGGATTCTATGAAAAAACAAGCAAATTGGTATGCGCGAAGTTGAAAATCGGTCCATCCGTTCGGAAGTTAAGGCGATCTGAAGAATTCGAAAAAGTTCCAAGGGGGCCCCCTTTGATGAATTTTTTTATCGATTTCGGATTTTTTGATCGGAGAAATGGATTCTATGAAAAAAAACAAACAGATTGGTATGATCGAAGTTGAAAATCGGTCCATCCGTTCGGAAGTTAAGGCGATCTGAAGAATTCGAAAAAGTCCCAAGGAGGCCCTCTTTGATGCATTTTTTTTATTTCGGTTTTTTCGATTCGAGAAATGGATTCTATGAAAAAAAACAAGCAGATTGGTATGATCGAAGTTGAAAATCGGTCCATCCGTTCGGAAGTTAAGGCGATCTGAAGAATTCGAAAAAGTTCCAAGGGGGCCCCCTTTGATGCATTTTTTTTTTTCGATTTCGGTTTCTTCGATTAGAGAAATGGATTCTATGAAAAAAACAAGCAGATTAGTATGATCGAAGTTGAAAATCGGTCCATCCGTTCGGAAGTTAAGGCGATCTGAAGAATTCGAAAAAGTTCCAAGGGGGCCCCCTTTGATGAATTTTTTTTTCGATTTCGGTTTTTTTCGATTGGAGAAATGGATTCTATGAAAAAAAACAAGCAGATTGGTATGATCGAAGTTGAAAATCGGTCCATCCGTTCGGAAGTTAAGGCGATCTGAAGAATTCGAAAAAGTTACAAAGGGACCCCCTTTAATGCAATTTTTTTTCGATTTCGGTTTTTTCGATTGGAGAAATGGATTCTATGGAAAAAAACAAGCAGATTGGTATGATCGAAGTTGAAAATCGGTCCATCCGTTCGGAAGTTAAGGCGATCTGAAGAATTCGAAAAAGTTCCAAGGGGGCCCTCTTTGATGCAATTGTTTTTTCGATTTAGGTTTTTTCGATTGGAGAAATGGATTCTATGAAAAAAAACAAGCAGATTGGTATGATCGAAGTTGAAAATCGGTCCATCCGTTCGGAAGTTAAGGCGATCTGAAGAATTCGAAAAAGTTCCAAGGGGGCCCCCTTTGATGCATTTTTTTTTTCGATTTCGGTTTCTTCGATTAGAGAAATGGATTCTATGAAAAAAACAAGCAGATTAGTATGATCGAAGTTGAAAATCGGTCCATCCGTTCGGAAGTTAAGGCGATCTGAAGAATTCGAAAAAGTTCCAAGGGGACCCCCTTTGATGCAATTTTTTTTTCGATTTCGGTTTTTTCGATTGGAGAAATGGATTCTATGAAAAAAACAAGCAAATTGGTATGCGCGAAGTTGAAAATCGGTCCATCCGTTCGGAAGTTAAGGTGATCTGAAGAATTCGAAAAAGTTCCAGGGGGGCCCCCTTTGATAAATTTTTTTTTCGATTTCGGATTTTTCGATTGAAGAAATGGATTCTATGAAAAAAAACAAACAGATTGGTATGATCGAAGTTGAAAATCGGTCCATCCGTTCGGAAGTTAAGGCGATCTGAAGAATTCGAAAAAGTTCCAGGGGGCCCCCTTTGATGAATTTTTTTTTCGATTTCGGTTTTTTTCGATTGGAGAAATGGCTTCTATGAAAAAAAACAAGCAGATTGGTATGATCGAAGTTGAAAATCGGTCCATCCGTTCGGAAGTTAAGGCGATCTGAAGAATTCGAAAAAGTTCCAAGGGGTCCCCCTTTGATGCAATTTTTTTTCGATTTCGGTTTTTTCGATTGGAGAAATGGATTCTATGAAAAAAAAACAAGCAGATTGGTATGATCGAAGTTGAAAATCGGTCCATCCGTTCGCAAGTTAAGGCGATCTGAAGAATTCGAAAAAGTTTCAAGGAGGCCCCCTTTGATGCAATTTTTTTTTTGATTTCGGTTTTTTCGATTGGAGAAATGGATTCTATGAAAAAAAAAACAAGCATATTGGTATGATCGAAGTTGAAAATCGGTCCATCCGTTCGGAAGATAAGGCGATCTGAAGAATTCGAAAAAGTTCCAAGGGGGCCCCCTTTGATGCATTTTTTTTTCGATTTCGGTTTTTTCGATCGGAGAAATGGATTCCATAAAAAAAAACAAGCAAATTGGTATGCGCGAAGTTGAAAATCGGTCCATCCGTTCGGAAGTTAAGGCGATCTGAAGAATTCGAAAAAGTTCCAAGGGGGCCCCCTTCGATGCAAATTTTTTTTCGATTTCAATTTTTTTGATTGGAGAAATGGATTCTATGAAAAAAAACAAGCAGATTGGTATGATCGAAGTTGAAAATCGGTTCATCCGTTCGGAAGTTAAGGCGATCTGACGAATTCGAAAAAGTTCCAAGAAAACCCCCTTTGATGCAATTTTTTTTTCGATTTCGGTTTTTTCGACTGTAGAAATGGATTCTATGAAAAAAAACAAGCAGATTGGTATGATCAAAGTTGAAAATCGGTCCATCCGTTCGGAAGTTAAGGCGATCTGAAGAATTCGAAAAAGTTCCAAGGGGGCCCCCTTTGATGCATTTTTTTTTTCGATTTCGGTTTCTTCGATTGGAGAAATGGATTCTATGAAAAAAACAAGCAGATTAGTATGATCGAAGTTTAAAATCGGTCCATCCGTTTGGAAGTTAAGGCGATCTGAAGAATTCGAAAAAGTTCCAAGGGGACCCCCTTTGATGCAATTTTTTTTTCGATTTCGGTTTTTTCGATTGGAGAAATGGATTCTATGAAAAAAACAAGCAAATTGGTATGCGCGAAGTTGAAAATCGGTCCATCCGTTCGGAAGTTAAGGTGATCTGAAGAATTCGAAAAAGTTCCAGGGGGGCCCCCTTTGATAAATTTTTTTTTCGATTTCGGATTTTTCGATTGAAGAAATGGATTCTATGAAAAAAAACAAACAGATTGGTATGATCGAAGTTGAAAATCGGTCCATCCGTTCGGAAGTTAAGGCGATCTGAAGAATTCGAAAAAGTTCCAGGGGACCCCCTTTGATGCATTTTTTTTTCGATTTCGGTTTTTTTCGATTGGAGAAATGGCTTCTATGAAAAAAAACAAGCAGATTGGTATGATCGAAGTTGAAAATCGGTCCATCCGTTCGGAAGTTAAGGCGATCTGAAGAATTCGAAAAAGTTCCAAGGGGTCCCCCTTTGATGCAATTTTTTTTTCGATTTCGGTTTTTTCGATTGGAGAAATGGATTCTATGAAAAAAAAAAACAAGCAGATTGGTATGATCGAAGTTGAAAATCGGTCCATCCGTTCGCAAGTTAAGGCGATCTGAAGAATTCAAAAAAGTTCCAAGGAGGCCCCCTTTGATGCAATTTTTTTTTCGATTTCGGTTTTTTCGATTGGAGAAATGGATTCTATGATAAAAAAAACAAGCATATTGGTATGATCGAAGTTGAAAATCGGTCCATCCGTTCGGAAGATAAGGCGATCTGAAGAATTCTAAAAAGTTCCAAGGGGGTCCCCTTTGATGCATTTTTTTTTCGATTTCGGTTTTTTCGATTGGAGAAATGGATTCCATAAAAAAAAACAAGCAAATTGGTATGCGCGAAGTTGAAAATCGGTCCATCCGTTCGGAAGTTAAGGCGATCTGAAGAATTCGAAAAAGTTCCAAGGGGGCCCCCTTTGATGCAAATTTTTTTTCGATTTCAATTTTTTTGATTGGAGAAATGGATTCTATGAAAAAAAACAAGCAGATTGGTATGATCGAAGTTGAAAATCGGTTCATCCGTTCGGAAGTTAAGGCGATTTGACGAATTCGAAAAAGTTCCAAGAAAACCCCCTTTGATGCAATTTTTTTTCGATTTCGGTTTTTTCGATTGTAGAAATGGATTCTATGAAAAAAAAAACAAGCAGATTGGTATGATCGAAGTTGAAAATCGGTATATCCGTTCGGAAGTTAAGGCGATCTGAAGAATTCGAAAAAGTTCCAAAGGGGGCCCCCTTTGATGCATTTTTTTTTCGATTGGAGAAATGGATTCTATGAAAAAAAACAAGCAGATTGGTTTGATCGAATTTGAAAATCGGTCCATCCGTTCGGAAGTTAAGGCGATCTGGAGAATTCGAAAAAGTTCCAAGGGGGTCCCCTTTGATGCATTTTTTTTTCGATTTTGGTTTTTTCGATTGGAGAAATGGATTCTATGAAAAAAAACAAGCAGATTGGTATGATCGAAGTTGAAAATCGGTCCATCCGTTCGGAAGTTAAGGCGATCTGAAGAATTCGAAAAAGTTCCAAGGGGGCCCCCTTTGATGCAATTTTTTTCTCGATTTCGGTTTTTTCGATTGGAGAAATGGATTCTATGAAAAAAAACAAGCAGATTGGTATGATCGAAGTTGAAAATCGGTCCATCCGTTCGGAAGTTAAGGCGATCTGAAGAATTCGAAAAAGTTCCAAGGGGACCCCCATTGATGCAATTTTTTTTTCGATTTCAGTTTTTTCGATTGGATAAATGGATTCTATAAAAAAAACAAACAGATTGGTATGATCGAAGTTGAAAATCGGTCCATCCGTTCGGAAGTTAAGGCGATCTGAAGAATTCGAAAAAGTTCCAAGGGGCCCCCTCTGATGCAATTTTTTTTTCGATTTCGGTTTTTTTGATTGGAGAAATGGATTCTATGAAAAAAAACAAGCAGATTGGTATGATCGAAGTTGAAAATCGGTCCATCCGTTCGGAAGTTAAGGCGATTTGAAGAATTCGAAAAAGTTCCAAGGGGACCCCCTTTGATGCAACTTTTTTTTCGATTTCGGTTTTTTCGATCGGAGAAATGAATTCTATGATAAAAAAACAAGCAAATTGGTATGCGTGAAGTTGAAAATCGGTCCATCCGTTCGGAAGTTAAGGCGATCTGAAGAATTCGAAAAAGTTCAAAGGGGGCCCCCTTTGATGCATTTTATTCTTCGATTGCGGTTTTTTCGATTGAAGAAATGGATTCTATGAAAAAAAACAAACAGATTGGTATGATCGAAGTTGAAAATCGGTCCATCCGTTCGCAAGTTAAGGCGATCTGAAGAATTCAAAAAAGTTCCAAGGAGGCCCCCTTTGATGCAATTTTTTTTTCGATTTCGGTTTTTTCGATTGGAGAAATGGATTCTATGAAAAAAAAAACAAGCATATTGGTATGATCGAAGTTGAAAATCGGTCCATCCGTTCGGAAGATAAGGCGATCTGAAGAATTCGAAAAAGTTCCAAGGGGGCCCCCTTTGATGCATTTTTTTTCGATTTCGGTTTTTTCGATTGAAGAAATGGATTCCATAAAAAAAAACAAGCAAATTGGTATGCGCGAAGTTGAAAATCGGTCCATCCGTTCGGAAGTTAAGGCGATCTGAAGAATTCGAAAAAGTTCCAAGGGGGCCCCCTTTGATGCAAATTTTTATTCGATTTCAATTTTTTTGATTGGAGAAATGGATTCTATGAAAAAAAACAAGCAGATTGGTATGATCGAAGTTGAAAATCGGTTCATCCGTTCGGAAGTTAAGGCGATCTGACGAATTCGAAAAAGTTCCAAGAAAACCCCCTTTGATGCAATTTTTTTTCGATTTCGGTTTTTTCGATTGTAGAAATGGATTCTATGAAAAAAAAAACAAGCAGATTGGTATGATCGAAGTTGAAAATCGGTATATCCGTTCGGAAGTTAAGGCGATCTGAAGAATTCGAAAAAGTTCCAAAGGGGGCCCCCTTTGATGCATTTTTTTTTCGATTGGAGAAATGGATTCTATGAAAAAAAACAAGCAGATTGGTTTGATCGAATTTGAAAATCGGTCCATCCGTTCGGAAGTTAAGGCGATCTGGAGAATTCGAAAAAGTTCCAAGGGGGTCCCCTTTGATGCATTTTTTTTTTCGATTTTGGTTTTTTCGATTGGAGAAATGGATTCTATGAAAAAAAACAAGCAGATTGGTATGATCGAAGTTGAAAATCGGTCCATCCGTTCGGAAGTTAAGGCGATCTGAAGAATTCGAAAAAGTTCCAAGGGGGCCCCCTTTGATGCAATTTTTTTCTCGATTTCGGTTTTTTCGATTGGAGAAATGGATTCTATGAAAAAAAACAAGCTGATTGGTATGATCGAAGTTGAAAATCGGTCCATCCGTTCGGAAGTTAAGGCGATCTGAAGAATTCGAAAAAGTTCCAAGGGGACCCCCATTGATGCAATTTTTTTTTCGATTTCAGTTTTTTCGATTGGATAAATGGATTCTATGAAAAAAAACAAACAGATTGGTATGATCGAAGTTGAAAATCGGTCCATCCGTTCGGAAGTTAAGGCGATCTGAAGAATTCGAAAAAGTTCCAAGGGGCCCCCTCTGATGCAATTTTTTTTTCGATTTCGGTTTTTTTGATTGGAGAAATGGATTCTATGAAAAAAAACAAGCAGATTGGTATGATCGAAGTTGAAAATCGGTCCATCCGTTCGGAAGTTAAGGCGATTTGAAGAATTCGAAAAAGTTCCAAGGGGACCCCCTTTGATGCAACTTTTTTTTCGATTTCGGTTTTTTCGATCGGAGAAATGAATTCTATGATAAAAAAACAAGCAAATTGGTATGCGTGAAGTTGAAAATCGGTCCATCCGTTCGGAAGTTAAGGCGATCTGAAGAATTCGAAAAAGTTCCAAGGGGGCCCCCTTTGATGCATTTTATTCTTCGATTGCGGTTTTTTCGATTGGAGAAATGGATTCTATGAAAAAAAAACAGACAGATTGGTATGATCGAAGTTGAAAATCGGTCCATCCGTTCGGAAGTTAAGGCGATCTGAAGAATTCGAAAAAGTTTCAAGGGGGCCCCCTTTGATGCATTTTTTTTTCGATTCCGGTTTTTTCGATTGGAGAAATGGACTCTATGAAAAAAAAACAAGCAGATTGGTATGATCGAAGTTGAAAATCGGTCCATCCGTTCGGAAGTTAAGGCGATCTGAAGAATTCGAAAAAGTTTCAAGGGGGTCCCCTTTGATGCAATTTGTTTTTCGATTTCGGTTTTTTCGATTGGAGAAATGGATTCTATGAAAAAAAACAAGCAGATTGGTATGATCGAAGTTGAAAATCGGTCCATCCGTTCGGAAGTTAAGCGATCTGAAGACTTCGAAAAAGTTCCAAGGGGGCCCCCTTTGATGCAATTTTTTTTTCGATTTCGGTTTTTTCGATTGGAGAAATGGATTCTATGAAAAAAAAACAAGCAGATTGGTATGATCGAAGTTGAAAATCGGTCCATCCGTTCGGAAGTTAAGGCGATCTGAAGAATTCGAAAAAGTTCCAAGGGGACCCCCTTTGATGCAATTTTTTTTTTGATTTCGGTTTTTCCGATTCGAGAAATAGATTCGATGAAAAAACCCAGCAGATTGGTATGATCGAAGATGAAAATCGGTCCATCCGTTCGGAAGTTAAGGCGATCTGAAGAATTCGAAAAAGTTCCAAGGGGACCCCCTTTGATGCAATTTTATTTTTCGATTTCGGTTTTTTCGATTGGAGAAATGGATTCTATGAAAAAGAAAACAAGCAGATTGGTATGATCGAAGTTGAAAATCGGTCCATCCGTTCGGAAGTTTAGGCATTCTGAAGAATTCGAAAAAGTTCCAAGGGGACCCCCTTTGATGCAATTCATTTTTCGATTTCGGTTTTTTTGATTGGAGAAATGGATTCTATGAAAAAAAACAAGCAAATTGGTATGCGCGAAGTTGAAAATCGGTCCATCCGTTCGGAAGTTGAGGCGATCTGAAGAATTCGAAAAAGTTCCAAGGGGACCCCCTCTGATGCAATTTTTTTTTCGATTTCGGTTTTTTCGATTGGAGAAATGGATTCTATGAAAAAAAAACAAGCAGATTGGTATGATCGAAGTTGAAAATCGGTCCATCCGTTCGGAAGTTAAGGCGAACTGAAGAATTCGAAAAAGTTCCAAGGGGACCCCCTTTGATGCAATTTTTTCTTGATTTCGGTTTTTTCGATTGGAGAAATGGATTCTATGAAAAAAAAACAAGCAGATTGGTATGATCGAAGTTGAAAATCGGTCCATCCGTTCGGAAGTTAAGGCGATCTGAAGAATTCGAAAAAGTTCCAAGGGGACCCCCTTTGATGCAATTTTTTTTTCGATTTCGGTTTTTTTTATTGAAGAAATGGATTCTATGAAAAAAAAACAAGCAAATTGGTATGCGCGAAGTTGAAAATCGGTCCATCTGTTCGGAAGTTAAGGCTATCTGAAGAATTCGAAAAAGTTCCAAGGGGGCCCCTTTGATGAATTTTTTTTTCGAGTTCGGTTTTTTCGATTGAAAAAATGGATTCTATGAAAAAAAAAACAAACAGATTGGTATGATCGAAGTTGAAAATCGGTCCATCCGTTCGGAAGTTAAGGCGATCTGAAGAATTCGAAAAAGTTCCAAGGGGGCCCCCTTTGATGCAATTTTTTTTTCGATTTCGTTTTTTTCGATTAGAGAAATGGATTCTATGAAAAAAAACAAGCAGATTGGTATGATCGAAGTTGAAAATCGGTCCATCCGTTCGGAAGTTAAGGCGATCTGAAGAAATCGAAAATGTTCCAAGGGAGCCCCCTTTGATGCATTTTTTTTTCCGATTTCGGTTTTTTCGATTGGAGAAATGGATTCTATGAAAAAAAAAACAAGCAGATTGGTATGATCGAAGTTGAAAATCGGTCCATCCGTTCGGAAGTTAAGGCGATCTGAAGAATTCGAAAAAGTTCCAAGGGGGCCCCCTTTGATGCTTTTTTTTTTTCGATTTCGGTTTTTTCGATTGGAGAAATGGATTCTATGAAAAAAACAAGCAGATTGGTATGATCGAAGTTGAAAATCCGTCCATCCGTTCGGAAGTTAAGGCGATCTGAAGAATTCGAAAAAGTTCCAAGGGGGCCCCCTTTGATGCATTTTTTTTTCGATTGGAGAAATGAATTCTATGAAAAAAAACAAGCAGATTGGTTTGATCGAAGTTGAAAATCGGTCCATCCGTTCGGAAGTTAAGGCGATCTGGAGAATTCGAAAAAGTTCCAAGGGGGCCCCCTTTGATGCCTTTTTTTTTGATTTCGGTTTTTTCGATTGGAGAAATGGATACTATGAAAAAAAAACAAGCAGATTGGTATGCGCGAAGTTGAAAATCGGTCCATCCGTTCGGAAGTTAAGGCGATCTGAAGAATTCGAAAAAGTTTCAAGGGGGCCCCCTTTGATGCAAATTTTTTTTCGATTTCAATTTTTTTGATTGGAGAAATGGATTCTATGAAAAAAAACAAGCAGATTGGTATGATCGAAGTTGAAAATCGGTCCATCCGTTCGGAAGTTAAGGCGATCTGAAGAATTCGAAAAAGTTCCAAGGGGGCCCCCTTTGATGCAATTTTTTTTCGATTTCGGTTTTTTTGATTGGAGAAATGGATTCCATAAAAAAAAACAAGCAAATTGGTATGCGCGAAGTTGAAAATCGGTCCATCCGTTCGGAAGTTAAGGCGATCTGAAGAATTCGAAAAAGTTTCAAGGGGGCCCCCTTTGATGCAAATTTTTTTTCGATTTCAATTTTTTTGATTGGAGAAATGGATTCTATGAAAAAAAACAAGCAGATTGGTATGATCGAAGTTGAAAATCGGTTCATCCGTTCGGAAGTTAAGGCGATCTGACGAATTCGAAAAAGTTCCAAGAAAACCCCCTTTGATGCAATTTTTTTTCGATTTCGGTTTTTTCGATTGTAGAAATGGATTCTATGAAGAAAAAAACAAGCAGATTGGTATGATCGAAGTTGAAAATCGGTATATCCGTTCGGAAGTTAAGGCGATCTGAAGAATTCGAAAAAGTTCCAAAGGGGGCCCCCTTTGATGCATTTTTTTTTTCGATTGGAGAAATGGATTCTATGAAAAAAAACAAGCAGATTGGTATGATCGAAGTTGAAAATCGGTCCATCCGTTCGGAAGTTAAGGCGATCTGAAGAATTCGAAAAAGTTCCAAGGGGGCCCCCTTTGATGCAATTTTTTTTTCGATTTCGGTTTTTTCGATTGGAGAAATGGATTCTATGAAAAAAAACAAGCAGATTGGTATGATCGAAGTTGAAAATCGGTCCATCCGTTCGGAAGTTAAGGCGATCTGAAGAATTCGAAAAAGTTCCAAGGGGACCCCCATTGATGCAATTTTTTTTTCGATTTCAGTTTTTTCGATTGGATAAATGGATTCTATAAAGAAAAACAAACAGATTGGTATGATCGAAGTTGAAAATCGGTCCATCCGTTCGGAAGTTAAGGCGATCTGAAGAATTCGAAAAAGTTCCAAGGGGCCCCCTCTGATGCAATTTTTTTTTCGATTTCGGTCTTTTTGATTGGAGAAATGGATTCTATGAAAAAAAACAAGCAGATTGGTATGATCGAAGTTGAAAATCGGTCCATCCGTTCGGAAGTTAAGGCGATATGAAGAATTCGAAAAAGTTCCAAGGGGACCCCCTTTGATGCAACTTTTTTTTCGATTTCGGTTTTTTCGATCGGAGAAATGAATTCTATGATAAAAAAACAAGCAAATTGGTATGCGTGAAGTTGAAAATCGGTCCATCCGTTCGGAAGTTAAGGCGATCTGAAGAATTCGAAAAAGTTCCATGGGGGCCCCCTTTGATGCATTTTATTTTTCGATTTCGGTTTTTTCGATTGGAGAAATGGATTCTATGAAAAAAAACAAACAGATTGGTATGATCGAAGTTGAAAATCGGTCCATCCGTTCGGAAGTTAAGGCGATCTGAAGAATTCGAAAAAGTTTCAAGGGGGCCCCCTTTGATGCATTTTTCTTTCGATTCCGGTTTTTTTGATTGGAGAAATGGACTCTATGAAAAAAAAACAAGCAGATTGGTATGATCGAAGTTGAAAATCGGTCCATCCGTTCGGAAGTTAAGGCGATCTGAAGAATTCGAAAAAGTTCCAAGGGGGTCCCCTTTGATGCAATTTGTTTTTCGATTTCGGTTTTTTCGATTGGAGAAATGGATTCTATGAAAAAAAACAAGCAGATTGGTATGATCGAAGTTGAAAATCGGTCCATCCGTTCGGAAGTTAAGCGATCTGAAGACTTCGAAAAAGTTCCAAGGGGGCCCCTTTTGATGCAATTTTTTTTTCGAATTCGGTTTTTTCGATTGGAGAAATGGATTCTATGAAAAAAAACAAGCAGATTGGTATGATCGAAGTTGAAAATCGGTCCATCCGTTCGGAAGTTAAGGCGATCTGAAGAATTCGAAAAAGTTCCAAGGGGACCCCCATTGATGCAATTTTTTTTTCGATTTCAGTTTTTTCGATTGGATAAATGGATTCTATAAAGAAAAACAAACAGATTGGTATGATCGAAGTTGAAAATCGGTCCATCTGTTCGGAAGTTAAGGCGATATGAAGAATTCGAAAAAGTTCCAAGGGGCCCCCTCTGATGCAATTTTTTTTTCGATTTCGGTTTTTTTGATTGGAGAAATGGATTCTATGAAAAAAACAAGCAGATTGGTATGATCGAAGTTGAAAATCGGTCCATCCGTTCGGAAGTTAAGGCGATATGAAGAATTCGAAAAAGTTCCAAGGGGACCCCCTTTGATGCAACTTTTTTTTCGATTTCGGTTTTTTCGATCGGAGAAATGAATTCTATGATAAAAAAACAAGCAAATTGGTATGCGTGAAGTTGAAAATCGGTCCATCCGTTCGGAAGTTAAGGCGATCGGAAGAATTCGAAAAAGTTCCAAGGGGGCCCCCTTTGATGCATTTTATTTTTCGATTTCGGTTTTTTCGATTGGAGAAATGGATTCTATGAAAAAAAAAACAAACAGATTGGTATGATCGAAGTTGAAAATCGGTCCATCCGTTCGGAAGTTAAGGCGATCTGAAGAATTCGAAAAAGTTTCAAGGGGGCCCCCTTTGATGCATTTTTTTTTTCGATTCCGGTTTTTTTGATTGGAGAAATGGACTCTATGAAAAAAAAACAAGCAGATTGGTATGATCGAAGTTGAAAATCGGTCCATCCGTTAGGAAGTTAAGGCGATCTGAAGAATTCGAAAAAGTTCCAAGGGGGTCCCCTTTGATGCAATTTGTTTTTCGATTTCGGTTTTTTCGATTGGAGAAATGGATTCTATGAAAAAAAACAAGCAGATTGGTATGATCGAAGTTGAAAATCGGTCCATCCGTTCGGAAGTTAAGCGATCTGAAGACTTCGAAAAAGTTCCAAGGGGGCCCCCTTTGATGCAATTTTTTTTTCGATTTCGGTTTTTTCGATTGGAGAAATGGATTCTATGAAAAAAAAACAAGCAGATTGGTATGATCGAAGTTGAAAATCGGTCCATCCGTTCGGAAGTTAAGGCGATCTGAAGAATTCGAAAAAGTTCCAAGGGGACCCTCTTTGATGCAATTTTTTTTTTGATTTCGGTTTTTCCGATTCGAGAAATAGATTCGATGAAAAAAACCAGCAGATTGGTATGATCGAAGTTGAAAATCGGTTCATCCGTTCGGAAGTTAAGGCGATCTGACGAATTCGAAAAAGTTCCAAGAAAACCCCCTTTGATGCAATTTTTTTTCGATTTCGGTTTTTTCGATTGTAGAAATGGATTCTATGAAAAAAAAAACAAGCAGATTGGTATGATCGAAGTTGAAAATCGGTATATCCGTTCGGAAGTTAAGGCGATCTGAAGAATTCGAAAAAGTTCCAAAGGGGGCCCCCTTTGATGCATTTTTTTTTCGATTGGAGAAATGGATTCTATGAAAAAAAACAAGCAGATTGGTTTGATCGAATTTGAAAATCGGTCCATCCGTTCGGAAGTTAAGGCGATCTGGAGAATTCGAAAAAGTTCCAAGGGGGTCCCCTTTGATGCATTTTTTTTTTCGATTTTGGTTTTTTCGATTGGAGAAATGGATTCTATGAAAAAAAACAAGCAGATTGGTATGATCGAAGTTGAAAATCGGTCCATCCGTTCGGAAGTTAAGGCGATCTGAAGAATTCGAAAAAGTTCCAAGGGGGCCCCCTTTGATGCAATTTTTTTCTCGATTTCGGTTTTTTCGATTGGAGAAATGGATTCTATGAAAAAAAACAAGCTGATTGGTATGATCGAAGTTGAAAATCGGTCCATCCGTTCGGAAGTTAAGGCGATCTGAAGAATTCGAAAAAGTTCCAAGGGGACCCCCATTGATGCAATTTTTTTTTCGATTTCAGTTTTTTCGATTGGATAAATGGATTCTATGAAAAAAAACAAACAGATTGGTATGATCGAAGTTGAAAATCGGTCCATCCGTTCGGAAGTTAAGGCGATCTGAAGAATTCGAAAAAGTTCCAAGGGGCCCCCTCTGATGCAATTTTTTTTTCGATTTCGGTTTTTTTGATTGGAGAAATGGATTCTATGAAAAAAAACAAGCAGATTGGTATGATCGAAGTTGAAAATCGGTCCATCCGTTCGGAAGTTAAGGCGATTTGAAGAATTCGAAAAAGTTCCAAGGGGACCCCCTTTGATGCAACTTTTTTTTCGATTTCGGTTTTTTCGATCGGAGAAATGAATTCTATGATAAAAAAACAAGCAAATTGGTATGCGTGAAGTTGAAAATCGGTCCATCCGTTCGGAAGTTAAGGCGATCTGAAGAATTCGAAAAAGTTCCAAGGGGGCCCCCTTTGATGCATTTTATTCTTCGATTGCGGTTTTTTCGATTGGAGAAATGGATTCTATGAAAAAAAAACAGACAGATTGGTATGATCGAAGTTGAAAATCGGTCCATCCGTTCGGAAGTTAAGGCGATCTGAAGAATTCGAAAAAGTTTCAAGGGGGCCCCCTTTGATGCATTTTTTTTTCGATTCCGGTTTTTTCGATTGGAGAAATGGACTCTATGAAAAAAAAACAAGCAGATTGGTATGATCGAAGTTGAAAATCGGTCCATCCGTTCGGAAGTTAAGGCGATCTGAAGAATTCGAAAAAGTTTCAAGGGGGTCCCCTTTGATGCAATTTGTTTTTCGATTTCGGTTTTTTCGATTGGAGAAATGGATTCTATGAAAAAAAACAAGCAGATTGGTATGATCGAAGTTGAAAATCGGTCCATCCGTTCGGAAGTTAAGCGATCTGAAGACTTCGAAAAAGTTCCAAGGGGGCCCCCTTTGATGCAATTTTTTTTTCGATTTCGGTTTTTTCGATTGGAGAAATGGATTCTATGAAAAAAAAACAAGCAGATTGGTATGATCGAAGTTGAAAATCGGTCCATCCGTTCGGAAGTTAAGGCGATCTGAAGAATTCGAAAAAGTTCCAAGGGGACCCCCTTTGATGCAATTTTTTTTTTGATTTCGGTTTTTCCGATTCGAGAAATAGATTCGATGAAAAAACCCAGCAGATTGGTATGATCGAAGATGAAAATCGGTCCATCCGTTCGGAAGTTAAGGCGATCTGAAGAATTCGAAAAAGTTCCAAGGGGACCCCCTTTGATGCAATTTTATTTTTCGATTTCGGTTTTTTCGATTGGAGAAATGGATTCTATGAAAAAGAAAACAAGCAGATTGGTATGATCGAAGTTGAAAATCGGTCCATCCGTTCGGAAGTTTAGGCATTCTGAAGAATTCGAAAAAGTTCCAAGGGGACCCCCTTTGATGCAATTCATTTTTCGATTTCGGTTTTTTTGATTGGAGAAATGGATTCTATGAAAAAAAAACAAGCAAATTGGTATGCGCGAAGTTGAAAATCGGTCCATCCGTTCGGAAGTTGAGGCGATCTGAAGAATTCGAAAAAGTTCCAAGGGGACCCCCTCTGATGCAATTTTTTTTTCGATTTCGGTTTTTTCGATTGGAGAAATGGATTCTATGAAAAAAAAACAAGCAGATTGGTATGATCGAAGTTGAAAATCGGTCCATCCGTTCGGAAGTTAAGGCGAACTGAAGAATTCGAAAAAGTTCCAAGGGGACCCCCTTTGATGCAATTTTTTCTTGATTTCGGTTTTTTCGATTGGAGAAATGGATTCTATGAAAAAAAAACAAGCAGATTGGTATGATCGAAGTTGAAAATCGGTCCATCCGTTCGGAAGTTAAGGCGATCTGAAGAATTCGAAAAAGTTCCAAGGGGACCCCCTTTGATGCAATTTTTTTTTCGATTTCGGTTTTTTTTATTGAAGAAATGGATTCTATGAAAAAAAAACAAGCAAATTGGTATGCGCGAAGTTGAAAATCGGTCCATCTGTTCGGAAGTTAAGGCTATCTGAAGAATTCGAAAAAGTTCCAAGGGGGCCCCTTTGATGAATTTTTTTTTCGAGTTCGGTTTTTTCGATTGAAAAAATGGATTCTATGAAAAAAAAAACAAACAGATTGGTATGATCGAAGTTGAAAATCGGTCCATCCGTTCGGAAGTTAAGGCGATCTGAAGAATTCGAAAAAGTTCCAAGGGGGCCCCCTTTGATGCAATTTTTTTTTCGATTTCGTTTTTTTCGATTAGAGAAATGGATTCTATGAAAAAAAACAAGCAGATTGGTATGATCGAAGTTGAAAATCGGTCCATCCGTTCGGAAGTTAAGGCGATCTGAAGAAATCGAAAATGTTCCAAGGGAGCCCCCTTTGATGCATTTTTTTTTCCGATTTCGGTTTTTTCGATTGGAGAAATGGATTCTATGAAAAAAAAAACAAGCAGATTGGTATGATCGAAGTTGAAAATCGGTCCATCCGTTCGGAAGTTAAGGCGATCTGAAGAATTCGAAAAAGTTCCAAGGGGGCCCCCTTTGATGCTTTTTTTTTTTCGATTTCGGTTTTTTCGATTGGAGAAATGGATTCTATGAAAAAAACAAGCAGATTGGTATGATCGAAGTTGAAAATCCGTCCATCCGTTCGGAAGTTAAGGCGATCTGAAGAATTCGAAAAAGTTCCAAGGGGGCCCCCTTTGATGCATTTTTTTTTCGATTGGAGAAATGAATTCTATGAAAAAAAACAAGCAGATTGGTTTGATCGAAGTTGAAAATCGGTCCATCCGTTCGGAAGTTAAGGCGATCTGGAGAATTCGAAAAAGTTCCAAGGGGGCCCCCTTTGATGCCTTTTTTTTTTATTTCGGTTTTTTCGATTGGAGAAATGGATACTATGAAAAAAAAACAAGCAGATTGGTATGATCGAAGTTGAAAATCGGTCCATCCGTTCGGAAGTTAAGGCGATCTGAAGAATTCGAAAAAGTTCCAAGGGGGCCCCCTTTGATGCAATTTTTTTTCGATTTCGGTTTTTTTGATTGGAGAAATGGATTCCATAAAAAAAAACAAGCAAATTGGTATGCGCGAAGTTGAAAATCGGTCCATCCGTTCGGAAGTTAAGGCGATCTGAAGAATTCGAAAAAGTTTCAAGGGGGCCCCCTTTGATGCAAATTTTTTTTCGATTTCAATTTTTTTGATTGGAGAAATGGATTCTATGAAAAAAAACAAGCAGATTGGTATGATCGAAGTTGAAAATCGGTTCATCCGTTCGGAAGTTAAGGCGATCTGACGAATTCGAAAAAGTTCCAAGAAAACCCCCTTTGATGCAATTTTTTTTCGATTTCGGTTTTTTCGATTGTAGAAATGGATTCTATGAAGAAAAAAACAAGCAGATTGGTATGATCGAAGTTGAAAATCGGTATATCCGTTCGGAAGTTAAGGCGATCTGAAGAATTCG
The DNA here is from genome assembly GCA_029955515.1 of Chrysomela aeneicollis. Classification (NCBI taxonomy): domain Eukaryota; kingdom Metazoa; phylum Arthropoda; class Insecta; order Coleoptera; family Chrysomelidae; genus Chrysomela; species Chrysomela aeneicollis. Next base: position 27,130,587 of record JARUHQ010000003.1, read on the forward strand.
AAAAAGTTCCAAAGGGGGCCCCCTTTGATGCATTTTTTTTTTCGATTGGAGAAATGGATTCTATGAAAAAAAACAAGCAGATTGGTATGATCGAAGTTGAAAATCGGTCCATCCGTTCGGAAGTTAAGGCGATCTGAAGAATTCGAAAAAGTTCCAAGGGGGCCCCCTTTGATGCAATTTTTTTTTCGATTTCGGTTTTTTCGATTGGAGAAATGGATTCTATGAAAAAAAACAAGCAGATTGGTATGATCGAAGTTGAAAATCGGTCCATCCGTTCGGAAGTTAAGGCGATCTGAAGAATTCGAAAAAGTTCCAAGGGGACCCCCATTGATGCAATTTTTTTTTCGATTTCAGTTTTTTCGATTGGATAAATGGATTCTATAAAGAAAAACAAACAGATTGGTATGATCGAAGTTGAAAATCGGTCCATCCGTTCGGAAGTTAAGGCGATCTGAAGAATTCGAAAAAGTTCCAAGGGGCCCCCTCTGATGCAATTTTTTTTTCGATTTCGGTCTTTTTGATTGGAGAAATGGATTCTATGAAAAAAAACAAGCAGATTGGTATGATCGAAGTTGAAAATCGGTCCATCCGTTCGGAAGTTAAGGCGATATGAAGAATTCGAAAAAGTTCCAAGGGGACCCCCTTTGATGCAACTTTTTTTTCGATTTCGGTTTTTTCGATCGGAGAAATGAATTCTATGATAAAAAAACAAGCAAATTGGTATGCGTGAAGTTGAAAATCGGTCCATCCGTTCGGAAGTTAAGGCGATCTGAAGAATTCGAAAAAGTTCCATGGGGGCCCCCTTTGATGCATTTTATTTTTCGATTTCGGTTTTTTCGATTGGAGAAATGGATTCTATGAAAAAAAACAAACAGATTGGTATGATCGAAGTTGAAAATCGGTCCATCCGTTCGGAAGTTAAGGCGATCTGAAGAATTCGAAAAAGTTTCAAGGGGGCCCCCTTTGATGCATTTTTCTTTCGATTCCGGTTTTTTTGATTGGAGAAATGGACTCTATGAAAAAAAAACAAGCAGATTGGTATGATCGAAGTTGAAAATCGGTCCATCCGTTCGGAAGTTAAGGCGATCTGAAGAATTCGAAAAAGTTCCAAGGGGGTCCCCTTTGATGCAATTTGTTTTTCGATTTCGGTTTTTTCGATTGGAGAAATGGATTCTATGAAAAAAAACAAGCAGATTGGTATGATCGAAGTTGAAAATCGGTCCATCCGTTCGGAAGTTAAGCGATCTGAAGACTTCGAAAAAGTTCCAAGGGGGCCCCTTTTGATGCAATTTTTTTTTCGAATTCGGTTTTTTCGATTGGAGAAATGGATTCTATGAAAAAAAACAAGCAGATTGGTATGATCGAAGTTGAAAATCGGTCCATCCGTTCGGAAGTTAAGGCGATCTGAAGAATTCGAAAAAGTTCCAAGGGGACCCCCATTGATGCAATTTTTTTTTCGATTTCAGTTTTTTCGATTGGATAAATGGATTCTATAAAGAAAAACAAACAGATTGGTATGATCGAAGTTGAAAATCGGTCCATCTGTTCGGAAGTTAAGGCGATATGAAGAATTCGAAAAAGTTCCAAGGGGCCCCCTCTGATGCAATTTTTTTTTCGATTTCGGTTTTTTTGATTGGAGAAATGGATTCTATGAAAAAAACAAGCAGATTGGTATGATCGAAGTTGAAAATCGGTCCATCCGTTCGGAAGTTAAGGCGATATGAAGAATTCGAAAAAGTTCCAAGGGGACCCCCTTTGATGCAACTTTTTTTTCGATTTCGGTTTTTTCGATCGGAGAAATGAATTCTATGATAAAAAAACAAGCAAATTGGTATGCGTGAAGTTGAAAATCGGTCCATCCGTTCGGAAGTTAAGGCGATCGGAAGAATTCGAAAAAGTTCCAAGGGGGCCCCCTTTGATGCATTTTATTTTTCGATTTCGGTTTTTTCGATTGGAGAAATGGATTCTATGAAAAAAAAAACAAACAGATTGGTATGATCGAAGTTGAAAATCGGTCCATCCGTTCGGAAGTTAAGGCGATCTGAAGAATTCGAAAAAGTTTCAAGGGGGCCCCCTTTGATGCATTTTTTTTTTCGATTCCGGTTTTTTTGATTGGAGAAATGGACTCTATGAAAAAAAAACAAGCAGATTGGTATGATCGAAGTTGAAAATCGGTCCATCCGTTAGGAAGTTAAGGCGATCTGAAGAATTCGAAAAAGTTCCAAGGGGGTCCCCTTTGATGCAATTTGTTTTTCGATTTCGGTTTTTTCGATTGGAGAAATGGATTCTATGAAAAAAAACAAGCAGATTGGTATGATCGAAGTTGAAAATCGGTCCATCCGTTCGGAAGTTAAGCGATCTGAAGACTTCGAAAAAGTTCCAAGGGGGCCCCCTTTGATGCAATTTTTTTTTCGATTTCGGTTTTTTCGATTGGAGAAATGGATTCTATGAAAAAAAAACAAGCAGATTGGTATGATCGAAGTTGAAAATCGGTCCATCCGTTCGGAAGTTAAGGCGATCTGAAGAATTCGAAAAAGTTCCAAGGGGACCCTCTTTGATGTAATTTTTTTTTTGATTTCGGTTTTTCCGATTCGAGAAATAGATTCGATGAAAAAAACCAGCAGATTGGTATGATCGAAGATGAAAATCGGTCCATCCGTTCGGAAGTTAAGGCGATCTGAAGAATTCGAAAAAGTTCCAAGGGGACCCCCTTTGATGCAATTTTATTTTTCGATTTCGGTTTTTTCGATTGGAAAAATGGATTATATGAAAAAGAAAACAAGCAGATTGGTATGATCGAAGTTGAAAATCGGTCCATCCGTTCGGAAGTTTAGGCATTCTGAAGAATTCGAAAAAGTTCCAAGGGGACCCCCTTTGATGCAATTTTTTTTTCGATTTCGGTTTTTTCGATTGGAGAAATGGATTCTATGAAAAAAAAACAAGCAGATTGGTATGATCGAAGTTGAAAATCGGTCCATCCGTTCGGAAGTTGAGGCGATCTGAAGAATTCGAAAAAGTTCCAAGGGGACCCCCTTTGATGGAATTTTTTTTTCGATTTCGGTTTTTTCGATTGGAGAAATGGATTCTATGAAAAAAAACAAGCAGATTGGTATGATCGAAGTTGAAAATCGGTCCATCCGTTCGGAAGTTAAGGCGAACTGAAGAATTCGAAAAAGTTCCAAGGGGACCCCCTTTGATGCAATTTTTTTTTGATTTCGGTTTTTTCGATTGGAGAAATGGATTCTATGAAAAAAAAACAAGCAGATTGGTATGATCGAAGTTGAAAATCGGTCCATCCGTTCGGAAGTTAAGGCGATCTGAAGAATTCGAAAAAGTTCCAAGGGGACCCCCTTTGATGCAATTTTTTTTTCGATTTCGGTTTTTTTTATTGAAGAAATGGATTCTATGAAAAAAAAACAAGCAAATTGGTATGCGCGAAGTTGAAAATCGGTCCATCTGTTCGGAAGTTAAGGCTATCTGAAGAATTCGAAAAAGTTCCAAGGGGGCCCCTTTGATGAATTTTTTCTTCGAGTTCAGTTTTTTCGATTGAAAAAATGAATTCTATGAAAAAAAAACAAACAGATTGGTATGATCGAAGTTGAAAATCGGTCCATCCGTTCGGAAGTTAAGGCGATCTGAAGAATTCGAAAAAGTTCCAAGGGGGCCCCCTTTGATGCAATTTTTTTTTCGATTTCGTTTTTTTCGATTAGAGAAATGGATTCTATGAAAAAAAACAAGCAGATTGGTATGATCGAAGTTGAAAATCGGTCCATCCGTTCGGAAGTTAAGGCGATCTGAAGAAATCAAAAATGTTCCAAGGGAGCCCCCTTTGATGCATTTTTTTTTCCGATTTCGGTTTTTTCGATTGGAGAAATGGATTCTATGAAAAAAAAAACAAGCAGATTGGTATGATCGAAGTTGAAAATCGGTCCATCCGTTCGGAAGTTAAGGCGATCTGAAGAATTCGAAAAAGTTCCAAGGGGGCCCCCTTTGATGCTTTTTTTTTTTCGATTTCGGTTTTTTCGATTGGAGAAATGGATTCTATGAAAAAAACAAGCAGATTGGTATGATCGAAGTTGAAAATCCGTCCATCCGTTCGGAAGTTAAGGCGATCTGAAGAATTCGAAAAAGTTCCAAGGGGGCCCCCTTTGATGCATTTTTTTTCGATTGGAGAAATGAATTCTATGAAAAAAAACAAGCAGATTGGTTTGATCGAAGTTGAAAATCGGTCCATCCGTTCGGAAGTTAAGGCGATCTGGAGAATTCGAAAAAGTTCCAAGGGGGCCCCCTTTGATGCCTTTTTTTTTTTTCGATTTCGGTTTTTTCGATTGGAGAAATGGATTCTATGAAAAAAAAACAAGCAGATTGGTATGATCGAAGTTGAAAATCGGTCCATCCGTTCGGAAGTTAAGGCGATCTGAAGAATTCGAAAAAGTTCCAAGGGGGCCCCCTTTGATGCAATTTTTTTTTCTATTTCGGTTTTTTTGATTGGAGAAATGGATTCTATGAAAAAAAACAAGCAGATTGGTATGATCGAAGTTGAAAATTGGTCCATCCGTTCGGAAGTTAAGGCGATCTGAAGAATTCGAAAAAGTTCCAAGGGGGCCCCCTTTGATGCATTTTTTTTTTCGATTGGAGAAATGGATTTTATGAAAAAAAACAAGCAGATTGGTATGATCGAAGTTGAAAATCGGTCCATCCGTTCGGAAGTTAAGGCGATCTGAAGAATTCGAAAAAGTTCCAAGGAGGCCCCCTTTGATGAATTTATTTTTTCGATTGGAGATATGGATTCTATGAAAAAAAACAAGCAGATTGGTATGATCGAAGTTGAAAATCGGTCCATCCGTTCGGAAGTTAAGGCGATCTGAAGAATTCGAAAAAGTTTCAAGGGGGCCCCCTTCGATGCAATTTTTTTTTCGATTTCGGTTTTTTCGATTCGAGAAATGGATTCTATGAAAAAAAAAAAGCAGATTGGTATGATCGAAGTTGAAAATCGGTCCATCCGTTCGGAAGTTAAGGCGATCTGAAGAATTCGAAAAAGTTCCAAGGGGACCCCCTTTGATGCAACTTTTTTTTCGATTTCGGTTTTTTCGATCGGAGAAATGGATTCTATGATAAAAAAACAAGCAAATTGGTATGCGTGAAGTTGAAAATCGGTCCATCCGTTCGGAAGTTAAGGCGATCTGAAGAATTCGAAAAAGTTCCAAGGGGGCCCCCTTTGATGCAATTTTTTTTTCGATTTCGTTTTTTTCGATTGGAGAAATGGATTCTATGAAAAAAAACAAGCAGATTGGTATGATCGAAGTTGAAAATCGGTCCATCCGTTCGGAAGTTAAGGCGATCTGAAGAATTCGAAAAAGTTCCAAGGGGGCCCCCTTTGATGCAAGTTTTTTTTCGATTTCGGTTTTTTCGATTGGAGAAATGGATTCTATGAAAAAAAACAAGCAGATTGGTATGATCGAAGTTGAAAATCGGTCCATCCGTTCGGAAGTTAAGGCGATCTGAAGAATTCGAAAAAGTTCCAAGGGGGCCCCCTTCGATGCATTTTTTTTTTCGATTGGAGAAATAGATTCTATGAAAAAAAACAAGCAGATTGGTTTGATCGAAGTTGAAAATCGGTCCATCCGTTCGGAAGTTAAGGCGATCTGGAAAATTCGAAAAAGTTCCAAGGGGGCCCCCTTTGATGCATTTTTTTTTATTTCGGGTTTTTCGATTGGAGAAATGGATTCTATGAAAAATAACAAGCAGATTGGTATGATCGAAGTTGAAAATCGGTCCATCCGTTCGGAAGTTAAGGCGATCTGAAGAATTCGAAAAAGTTCCAAGGGGGTCCCCTTTGATGCAAGTTTTTTTTCGATTTCGGTTTTTTTGATTGGAGAAATGGATTCTATGAAAAAAAACAAGCAGATTGGTATGATCGAAGTTGAAAATCGGTCCATCCGTTCGGAAGTTAAGGCGATCTGAAGAATTCGAAATAGTTCCAAGGGGACCCCCTGTGATGCATTTTTTTTTCGATTTCGGTTTTTTCGATTGGATAAATGGATTCTATAAAGAAAAACAAACAGATTGGTATGATCGAAGTTGAAAATCGGTCCATCCGTTCGGAAGTTAAGGCGATCTGAAGAATTCGAAAAAGTTCCAAGGAGGCCCCCTTTGATGCAATTTTTTTTTCGATTTCGGTTTTTTCGATTGAAGAAATGGATTCTTAAAAAAAAACAAGCAGATTGGTATGATCGAAGTTGAAAATCGGTCCATCCGTTCGGAAGTTAAGGCGATCTGAAGAATTCGAAAAAGTTCCAAGGGGGCCCCCTTTGATGCATTTTTTTTTTCGATTGGAGAAATGTATTTTATGAAAAAAAACAAGCAGATTGTATGATCGAAGTTGAAAATCGGTCCATCCGTTCGGAAGTTAAGGCGATCTGAAGAATTCGAAAAAGTTCCAAGGGGGCCCCCTTTGATGCATTTATTTTTTCGATTGGAGATATGGATTCTATGAAAAAAAACAAGCAGATTGGTATGATCGAAGTTGAAAATCGGTCCATCCGTTCGGAAGTTAAGGCGATCTGAAGAATTCGAAAAAGTTCCAAGGGGGCCCCCTTTGATGAATTTTTTTTTTCGATTTCGGTTTTTTCGATTGGAGAAATGGATTCTATGAAAAAAACAAACAGATTGGTATGATCGAAGTTGAAAATCGGTCCATCCGTTCGGAAGTTAAGGCGATCTGAAGAATTCGAAAAAGTTCCAAGGGGGCCCCCTTTGATGCATTTTTTTTTCGATTCCGGTTTTTTCGATTGGAGAAATGGATTCTGTGAAAAAAAAACAACCAGATTGGTATGATCGAAGTTGAAAATCGGTCCATCCGTTCGGAAGTTAAGCGATCTGAAGACTTCGAAAAAGTTCCAAGGGGGCCCCCTTTGATGCAATTTTTTTTTCGATTCCGGTTTTTTCGATTGGAGAAATGGATTCTTTGAAAAAAAACGAGCAGATTGGTATGATCGAAGTTGAAAATCGGTCCATCCGTTCGGAAGTTAAGGCGATCTGAAGAATTCGAAAAAGTTCCAAGGGACCCCCTTTGATGCAACTTTTTTTTTCGATTTCGGTTTTGCCGATCCGAGAAATAGATTCTATGAAAAAAACCAGCAGATTGGTATGATCGAAGTTGAAAATCGGTCCATCCGTTCGGAAGTTGAGGCGATCTGAAGAATTCGAAAAAGTTCCAAGGGGACCCCCTTTGATGCAATTTTATTTTTCGATTTCGGTTTTTTCGATTGGAGAAATGGATTCTATGAAAAAAAAAACAAGCAGATTGGTATGATCGAAGTTGAAAATCGGTCCATCCGTTCGGAAGTTTAGGCGATCTGAAGAATTCGAAAAAGTTCCAAGGGGACCCCTTTGATGCAATTTTATTTTCGATTTCGGTTTTTTCGGTTGGAGAAATGGATTCTATAAAAAAAAACAAGCAAATTGGTATGCGCGAAGTTGAAAATCGGTCCATCCGTTCGGAAGTTGAGGCGATCTGACGAATTCGAAAAAGTTCCAAGGGGACCCCCTTTGATGCAATTTTTTTTCGATTTCGGTTTTTTCGATTGGCGAAATGGATTCAATGAAAAAAAACGAGCAGATTGGTATGATCGAAGTTGAAAATCGGTCCATCCGTTCGGAAGTTGAGGCGATCTGAAGAATTCGAAAAAGTTCCAAGGGGACCCCCTTTGATGAATTTTTTGTTCGATTTCGGTTTTTTCGATTGAAGAAATGGATTCTATGAAAAAAAAACAAACAGATTGGTATGATCGAAGTTGAAAATCGGTCCATCCGTTCGGAAGTTAAGGCGATCTGAAGAATTCGAAACAGTTCCAAGGGGGCCCCCTTTGATGCATTTTTTCTTCGATTTCGGTTTTTTCGATTGGAGAAATGGATTCTATGAAAAAAAAAACAAACAGATTGGTATGATCGAAGTTGAAAATCGGTCCATCCGTTCGGAAGTTAAGGCGATCTGAAGAATTCGAAACAGTTCCAAGGGGGCCCCCTTTGATGCATTTTTTTTTCGATTTCGGTTTTTTCGATTGGAGAAATGGATTCTATGAAAAAAACAAGCAGATTGGTATGATCGAAGTTGAAAATCGGTCCATCCGTTCGGAAGGTAAGGCGATCTGAAGAATTCGAAAAAGTTCCAAGGGGGCCCCCTTTGATGCAATTTTTTTTCGATTTCGGTTTTTTCGATTGAAGAAATGGATTCTATGAAAAAAAACAAGCAGATTGGTATGATCGAAGTTGAAAATCGGTCCATCCGTTCGGAAGTTAAGGCGATCTGAAGAATTCGAAAATGTTCCAAGGGAGCCCCCTTTGATGCATTTTTTTTTCCGATTTCGGTTTTTTCGATTGGAGAAATGGATTCTATGTAAAAAAAACAAGCAGATTGGTATGATCGAAGTTGAAAATCGGTCCATCCGTTCGGAAGTTAAGGCGATCTGAAGAATTCGAAAAAGTTCCAAGGGGGCCCCCTTTGATGCATTTTCTTTTTCGATTTCGGTTTTTTCGATTGGAGAAATGGATTCTATGAAAAAAACAAGCAGATTGGTTTGATCGAAGTCGAAAATCCGTCCATCCGTTCGGAAGTTAAGGCGATCTGAAGAATTCGAAAAAGTTCCAAGGGGGCCCCCTTTGATGCATTTTTTTCCTTCGATTGGAGAAATGGATTCTATGAAAAAAAACGAGCAGATTGGTTTGATCGAAGTTGAAAATCGGTCCATCCGTTCGGAAGTTAAGGCGTTCTGGAGAATTCGAAAAAGTTCCAAGGGGGCCCCCTTTGATGCATTTTTTTTTTCGATTTCGGTTTTTCCGATTGAAGAAATGGATTCTATGAAAAAAAACGAGCAGATTGGTATGATCGAAGTTGAAAATCGGTCCATCCGTTCGGAAGTTAAGGCGATCTGAAGAATTCGAAAAAGTTCCAAGGGGGCCCCCTTTGATGCAATTTTTTTTTCGATTTCGGTTTTTTTGATTGGAGAAATGGATTCTATGAAAAAAAAATAAGCAGATTGGTATGATCGAAGATGAAAATCGGTCCATCCGTTCGGAAGTTAAGGCGATCTGAAGAATTCGAAAAAGTTCCAAGGGGGTCCCCTTTGATGCAAGTTTTTTTTCGATTTCGGTTTTTTTGATTGGAAAAATGGATTCTATGAAAAAAAACAAGCAGATTGGTATGATCGAAGTTGAAAATCGGTCCATCCGTTCGGAAGTTAAGGCGATCTGAAGAATTCGAAATAGTTCCAAGGGGACCCCCTGTGATGCATTTTTTTTTCGATTTCGGTTTTTTCGATTGGATAAATGGATTCTATAAAGAAAAACAAACAGATTGGTATGATCGAAGTTGAAAATCGGTCCATCCGTTCGGAAGTTAAGGCGATCTGAAGAATTCGAAAAAGTTCCAAGGAGGCCCCCTTTGATGCAATTTTTTTTTCGATTTCGGTTTTTTCGATTGAAGAATTGGATTCTTAAAAAAAAACAAGCAGATTGGTATGATCGAAGTTGAAAATCGGTCCATCCGTTCGGAAGTTAAGGCGATCTGAAGAATTCGAAAAAGTTCCAAGGGGGCCCCCTTTGATGCATTTTTTTTTTCGATTGGAGAAATGTATTTTATGAAAAAAAACAAGCAGATTGTATGATCGAAGTTGAAAATCGGTCCATCCGTTCGGAAGTTAAGGCGATCTGAAGAATTCGAAAAAGTTCCAAGGGGGCCCCCTTTGATGCATTTATTTTTTCGATTGGAGATATGGATTCTATGAAAAAAAACAAGCAGATTGGTATGATCGAAGTTGAAAATCGGTCCATCCGTTCGGAAGTTAAGGCGATCTGAAGAATTCGAAAAAGTTCCAAGGGGGCCCCCTTTGATGAATTTTTTTTTTCGATTTCGGTTTTTTCGATTGGAGAAATGGATTCTATGAAAAAAACAAACAGATTGGTATGATCGAAGTTGAAAATCGGTCCATCCGTTCGGAAGTTAAGGCGATCTGAAGAATTCGAAAAAGTTCCAAGGGGGCCCCCTTTGATGCATTTTTTTTTCGATTCCGGTTTTTTCGATTGGAGAAATGGATTCTGTGAAAAAAAAACAACCAGATTGGTATGATCGAAGTTGAAAATCGGTCCATCCGTTCGGAAGTTAAGCGATCTGAAGACTTCGAAAAAGTTCCAAGGGGGCCCCCTTTGATGCAATTTTTTTTTCGATTCCGGTTTTTTCGATTGGAGAAATGGATTCTTTGAAAAAAAACGAGCAGATTGGTATGATCGAAGTTGAAAATCGGTCCATCCGTTCGGAAGTTAAGGCGATCTGAAGAATTCGAAAAAGTTCCAAGGGACCCCCTTTGATGCAACTTTTTTTTTCGATTTCGGTTTTTCCGATCCGAGAAATAGATTCTATGAAAAAAACCAGCAGATTGGTATGATCGAAGTTGAAAATCGGTCCATCCGTTCGGAAGTTGAGGCGATCTGAAGAATTCGAAAAAGTTCCAAGGGGACCCCCTTTGATGCAATTTTATTTTTCGATTTCGGTTTTTTCGATTGGAGAAATGGATTCTATGAAAAAAAAACAAGCAGATTGGTATGATCGAAGTTGAAAATCGGTCCATCCGTTCGGAAGTTTAGGCGATCTGAAGAATTCGAAAAAGTTCCAAGGGGACCCCTTTGATGCAATTTTATTTTCGATTTCGGTTTTTTCGATTGGAGAAATGGATTCTATAAAAAAAAACAAGCAAATTGGTATGCGCGAAGTTGAAAATCGGTCCATCCGTTCGGAAGTTGAGGCGATCTGACGAATTCGAAAAAGTTCCAAGGGGACCCCCTTTGATGCAATTTTTTTTCGATTTCGGTTTTTTCGATTGGCGAAATGGATTCAATGAAAAAAAACGAGCAGATTGGTATGATCGAAGTTGAAAATCGGTCCATCCGTTCGGAAGTTGAGGCGATCTGAAGAATTCGAAAAAGTTCCAAGGGGACCCCCTTTGATGAATTTTTTGTTCGATTTCGGTTTTTTCGATTGAAGAAATGGATTCTATGAAAAAAAAACAAACAGATTGGTATGATCGAAGTTGAAAATCGGTCCATCCGTTCGGAAGTTAAGGCGATCTGAAGAATTCGAAACAGTTCCAAGGGGGCCCCCTTTGATGCATTTTTTCTTCGATTTCGGTTTTTTCGATTGGAGAAATGGATTCTATGAAAAAAAAAACAAACAGATTGGTATGATCGAAGTTGAAAATCGGTCCATCCGTTCGGAAGTTAAGGCGATCTGAAGAATTCGAAACAGTTCCAAGGGGGCCCCCTTTGATGCATTTTTTTTTCGATTTCGGTTTTTTCGATTGGAGAAATGGATTCTATGAAAAAAACAAGCAGATTGGTATGATCGAAGTTGAAAATCGGTCCATCCGTTCGGAAGGTAAGGCGATCTGAAGAATTCGAAAAAGTTCCAAGGGGGCCCCCTTTGATGCAATTTTTTTTCGATTTCGGTTTTTTCGATTGAAGAAATGGATTCTATGAAAAAAAACAAGCAGATTGGTATGATCGAAGTTGAAAATCGGTCCATCCGTTCGGAAGTTAAGGCGATCTGAAGAATTCGAAAATGTTCCAAGGGAGCCCCCTTTGATGCATTTTTTTTTCCGATTTCGGTTTTTTCGATTGGAGAAATGGATTCTATGTAAAAAAAACAAGCAGATTGGTATGATCGAAGTTGAAAATCGGTCCATCCGTTCGGAAGTTAAGGCGATCTGAAGAATTCGAAAAAGTTCCAAGGGGGCCCCCTTTGATGCATTTTCTTTTTCGATTTCGGTTTTTTCGATTGGAGAAATGGATTCTATGAAAAAAACAAGCAGATTGGTTTGATCGAAGTCGAAAATCCGTCCATCCGTTCGGAAGTTAAGGCGATCTGAAGAATTCGAAAAAGTTCCAAGGGGGCCCCCTTTGATGCATTTTTTTCCTTCGATTGGAGAAATGGATTCTATGAAAAAAAACGAGCAGATTGGTTTGATCGAAGTTGAAAATCGGTCCATCCGTTCGGAAGTTAAGGCGTTCTGGAGAATTCGAAAAAGTTCCAAGGGGGCCCCCTTTGATGCATTTTTTTTTTCGATTTCGGTTTTTCCGATTGAAGAAATGGATTCTATGAAAAAAAACGAGCAGATTGGTATGATCGAAGTTGAAAATCGGTCCATCCGTTCGGAAGTTAAGGCGATCTGAAGAATTCGAAAAAGTTCCAAGGGGGCCCCCTTTGATGCAATTTTTTTTTCGATTTCGGTTTTTTTGATTGGAGAAATGGATTCTATGAAAAAAAAATAAGCAGATTGGTATGATCGAAGATGAAAATCGGTCCATCCGTTCGGAAGTTAAGGCGATCTGAAGAATTCGAAAAAGTTCCAAGGGGGCCCCCTTTGATGCATTTTTTTTTCGATTGGAGAAATGGATTTTATGAAAAAAAAACAAGCAGATTGGTATGATCGAAGTTGAAAATCGGTCCATCCGTTCGGAAGTTAAGGCGATCTGAAGAATTCGAAAAAGTTCCAAGGGGGCCCCCTTCGATGCATTTTTTTTTCGATTGGAGAAATAGATTCTATGAAAAAAAACAAGCAGATTGGTTTGATCGAAGTTGAAAATCGGTCCATCCGTTCGGAAGTTAAGGCGATCTGGAGAATTCGAAAAAGTTCCAAGGGGGCCCCCTTTGATGCATTTTTTTTTTCGATTTCGGTTTTTTCGATTGGAGAAATGGATTCTATGAAAAAAAACAAGCAGATTGGTATGATCGAAGTTGAAAATCGGTCCATCCGTTCGGAAGTTAAGGCGATCTGAAGAATTCGAAAAAGTTCCAAGGGGGCCCCCTTTGATGCAAGTTTTTTTTCGATTTCGGTTTTTTCGATTGGAGAAATGGATTCTATAAAAAAAACAAGCAGATTGGTATGATCGAAGTTGAAAATCGGTCCATCCGTTCGGAAGTTAAGGCGATCTGAAGAATTCGAAAAAGTTCCAAGGGGACCCCCTTTGATGCAATTTTTTTTCGATTTCGGTTTTTTCGATTGGATAAATGGATTCTATAAAGAAAAACAAACAGATTGGTATGATCGAAGTTGAAAATCGGTCCATCCGTTCGGAAGTTAAGGCGATCTGAAGAATTCGAAAAAGTTCCAAGGGGGCCCCCTTCGATGCAATTTTTTTTTCGATTTCGGTTTTTTCGATTGGAGAAATGGATTCTTTAAAAAAAAACAAGCAGATTGGTATGATCGAAGTTGAAAATCGGTCCATCCGTTCGGAAGTTAAGGCGATCTGAAGAATTCGAAAAAGTTCCAAGGGGGCCCCCTTTGATGCGTTTTTTTTTTCGATTGGAGAAATGTATTTTATGAAAAAAAAACAAGCAGATTGGTATGATCGAAGTTGAAAATCGGTCCATCCGTTCGGAAGTTAAGGCGATCTGAAGAATTCGAAAAAGTTCCAAGGGGGCCCCCTTTGATGCATTCATTTTTTCGATTGGAGATATGGATTCTATGGAAAAAAAAAGCAGATTGGTATGATCGAAGTTGAAAATCGGTCCATCCGTTCGGAAGTTAAGGCGATCTGAAGAATTCGAAAAAGTTCCAAGGGGGCCCCCTTTGATGCATTTTTTTTTTCGATTTCGGTTTTTTCGATTGGAGAAATGGATTCTATGAAAAAAACAAACAGATTGGTATGATCGAAGTTGAAAATCGGTCCATCCGTTCGGAAGTTAAGGCGATCTGAAGAATTCGAAAAAGTTCCAAGGGTGCCCCCTTTGATGCATTTTTTTTTCGATTCCGGTTTTTTCGATTGGAGAAATGGATTCTGTGAAAAAAAACAACCAGATTGGTATGATCGAAGTTGAAAATCGGTCCATCCGTTCGGAAGTTAAGCGATCTGAAGACTTCGAAAAAGTTCCAAGGGGGCCCCCTTTGATGCAATTTTTTTTCCGATTCCGGTTTTTTCGATTGGAGAAATGGATTCTTTGAAAAAAAACGAGCAGATTGGTATGATCGAAGTTGAAAATCGGTCCATCCGTTCGGAAGTTAAGGCGATCTGAAGAATTCGAAAAAGTTCCAAGGGACCCCCTTTGATGCAACTTTTTTTTTCGATTTCGGTTTTTCCGATCCGAGAAATAGATTCTATGAAAAAAACCAGCAGATTGGTATGATCGAAGTTGAAAATCGGTCCATCCGTTCGGAAGTTGAGGCGATCTGAAGAATTCGAAAAAGTTCCAAGGGGACCCCCTTTGATGCAATTTTATTTCCGATTTCGGTTTTTTCGATTGGAGAAATGGATTCTATAAAAAAAAACAAGCAAATTGGTATGCGCGAAGTTGAAAATCGGTCCATCCGTTCGGAAGTTAAGGCGATCTGAAGAATTCGAAAAAGTTCCAAGCGGGTCCCCTTTGATGCAATTTTTTTTTCGATTTCGGTTTTTTCGATTGGAGGAATGGATTCTATGAAAAAAAAAACAAGCAGATTGGTATGCGCGAAGTTGAAAATCGGTCCATCCGTTCGGAAGTTAAGGCGATCTGAAGAATTCGAAAAAGTTCCAAGGGGGCCCCCTTTGATGCATTTCTTTTTCGATTTCGGTTTTTTCGATTAAAGAAATGGATTCTATGAAAAAAAACAAGCAGATTGGTATGATCGAAGTTGAAAATCGGTCCATCCGTTCGGAAGTTAAGGCGATCTGAAGAATTCGAAAAAGTTCCAAGGGGGCCCCCTTTGATGCATTTTTTTTTCGATTTCGGTTTTTTCGATTGGAGAAATGGATTCTATTAGAGCTATATATCAAATTGATTACGAATTAGAGCAATATTCGACTTTATTCAACTTGACAAATATATAACATATGTTGAAATGAAGTTTTGGTAACCTTGTTAGCTGAAATCGAATACATAATCAACTCAAGGCCCTTAACACACATTTCTGTGGATCCGTGTGAGCCGGAAGCAATAACCCCGAATCATTTTTTGTTGCTGCGGCCAGGAAATGTCAAATCTTATGGCGATTTTCATTTTTCAAGTCGAAAACAGTGGCGGATCGCTCAGGCATTAGTAAATTCATATTGGAGGCGATGGGTACTCGAATATAGACCCACTCTCATCCAGAGGCAAAAGTGGCATGATGGAATAAATCCTGTCAAAATAGGGGACGTAGTTTTGATTGTTGATGAGAAGGCTCCAAGAAACCAATGGGTGATAGGACACATTGAAGAAACATACCCTGGGAAAGACGGTATTATAAGATTTGCGAAAATAATGACCAAAAAAGGAACATTTGTTAGACCTGTCACGAAGTTGTGCATACTACCTTTATCAAATAGTTGATGTTTTCAGATACACTTTGTCTAGGGTGGAGAATGTTGGAGACAGTTCAAGTATTAATGACACCCTATGAATCATTATATGTTATGTTGAAATGAAATATTATTTCTGACATATGTTATATATTTGTCAAGTTGAATAAAGTCGAATATTGCTTTAATTCGTAATCAATTTGATATATAGCTCTAATAGATTCTATGAAAAAAACAAGCAGATTGGTATGATCGAAGTTGAAAATCGGTCCATCCGTTCGGAAGTTAAGGCGATCTGAAGAATTCGAAAAAGTTCCACGGGGACCCCCTTTGATGCAATTTTTTTTCAATTTCGGTTTTTTCGATTAAAGAAATGGATTCTATGATAAAAACAAGCAAATTGGTATGCGCGAAGTTGAAAATCGGTCCATCCGTTCGGAAGTTAAGGCGATCTGAAGAATTCGAAAATGTTCCAAGGGGGCCCCCTTTGATGCATTTTTTTTTCGATTTCGGTTTTTTCGATTGGAGAAATGGATTCTATGGAAAGAACAAGCAGATTGGTATGATCGAAGTTGAAAATCGGTCCATCCGTTCGGAAGTTGAGGCGATCTGAAGAATTCGAAAAAGTTCCAAGGGGGCCCCCTTTGATGCATTTTTTTTTTCGATTTCGGTTTCTCCGATTGGAGAATTGGATTCTATGAAAAAAACAAGCAGATTAGAAAATCGGTCCATCCGTTCGGAAGTTTAGACGATCTGAAGAATTCGAAAAAGTTCCAAGAGGACCCCCTTTGATGCAAGTTTTTTTTCGATTTCGGTTTTTTCGATTGGAGAAATGGATTCTATAAAAAAAACAAGCAGATTGGTATGATCGAAGTTGAAAATCGGTCCATCCGTTCGGAAGTTAAGGCGATCTGAAGAATTCGAAAAAGTTCCAAGGGGACCCCCTTTGATGCAATTTTTTTTCGATTTCGGTTTTTTCGATTGGATAAATGAATTCTATAAAGAAAAACAAACAGATTGGTATGATCGAAGTTGAAAATCGGTCCATCCGTTCGGAAGTTAAGGCGATCTGAAGAATTCGAAAAAGTTCCAAGGGGGCCCCCTTTGATGCAATTTTTTTTTCGATTTCGGTTTTTTCGATTGGAGAAATGGATTCTTTAAAAAAAAACAAGCAGATTGGTATGATCGAAGTTGAAAATCGGTCCATCCGTTCGGAAGTTAAGGCGATCTGAAGAATTTGAAAAAGTTCCAAGGGGGCCCCCTTTGATGCGTTTTTTTTTCGATTGGAGAAATGTATTTTATGAAATAAAAACAAGCAGATTGGTATGATCGAAGTTGAAAATCGGTCCATCCGTTCGGAAGTTAAGGCGATCTGAAGAATTCGAAAAAGTTCCAAGGGGGCCCCCTTTGATGCATTTATTTTTTCGATTTGAGATATGGATTCTATGGAAAAAAAAAGCAGATTGGTATGATCGAAGTTGAAAATCGGTCCATCCGTTCGGAAGTTAAGGCGATCTGAAGAATTTGAAAAAGTTCCAAGGGGGCCCCCTTTGATGCATTTTTTTTTTCGATTTCGGTTTTTTCGATTGGAGAAATGGATTCTATGAAAAAAACAAACAGATTGGTATGATCGAAGTTGAAAATCGGTACATCCGTTCGGAAGTTAAGGCGATCTGAAGAATTCGAAAAAGTTCCAAGGGTGCCCCCTTTGATGCATTTTTTTTTCGATTCCGGTTTTTTCGATTGGAGAAATGGATTCTGTGAAAAAAAAACAACCAGATTGGTATGATCGAAGTTGAAAATCGGTCCATCCGTTCGGAAGTTAAGCGATCTGAAGACTTCGAAAAAGTTCCAAGGGGGCCCCCTTTGATGCAATTTTTTTTCCGATTCCGGTTTTTTCGATTGGAGAAATGGATTCTTTGAAAAAAAACGAGCAGATTGGTATGATCGAAGTTGAAAATCGGTCCATCCGTTCGGAAGTTAAGGCGATCTGAAGAATTCGAAAAAGTTCCAAGGGACCCCCTTTGATGCAACTTTTTTTTTCGATTTCGGTTTTTCCGATCCGAGAAATAGATTCTATGAAAAAAACCAGCAGATTGGTATGATCGAAGTTGAAAATCGGTCCATCCGTTCGGAAGTTGAGGCGATCTGAAGAATTCGAAAAAGTTCCAAGGGGACCCCCTTTGATGCAATTTTATTTTTCGATTTCGGTTTTTTCGATTGGAGGAATGGATTCTATGAAAAAAAAAACAAGCAGATTGGTATGATCGAAGTTGAAAATCGGTCTATCCGTTCGGAAGTTTAGGCGATCTGAAGAATTCGAAAAAGTTCCAAGGGGACCCCCTTTGATGCAATTTTATTTTCGATTTCGGTTTTTTCGATTGGAGAAATGGATTCTATAAAAAAAAAACAAGCAAATTGGTATGCGCGAAGTTGAAAATCGGTCCATCCGTTCGGAAGTTAAGGCGATCTGAAGAATTCGAAAAAGTTCCAAGGGGGCCCCCTTTGATGCATTTTTTTTTTCGATTTCGGTTTTTTCGATTGGAGAAATGAATTCTATGAAAAAAAAACAAGCAGATTGGTATGATCGAAGTTGAAAATCGGTCCATCCGTTCGGAAGTTAAGGCGATCTGAAGAATTCGAAAAAGTTCCAAGGGGGCCCCCTTTGATGCAATTTTTTTTTCGATTTCGGTTTTTTCGATTGAAGAAATGGATTCTATGAAAAAAAACAAGCAGATTGGTATGATCGAAGTTGAAAATCGGTCCATCCGTTCGGAAGTTAAGGCGATCTGAAGAATTCGAAAATGTTCCAAGGGAGCCTCCTTTGATGCATTTTTTTTCCGATTTCGGTTTCTTCGATTGGAGAAATGGATTCTATGAAAAAAAACAAGCAGATTGGTATGATCGAAGTTGAAAATCGGTCCATCCGTTCGGAAGTTAAGGCGATCTGAAGAATTCGAAAAAGTTCCAAGGGGGCCCCCTTTGATACATTTTTTTTCGATTTCGGTTTTTTCGATTGGAGAAATGGATTCTATTAGAGCTATATATCAAATTGATTACGAATTAGAGCAATATTCGACTTTATTCAACTTGACAAATATATAACATATGTTGAAATGAAGTTTTGGTAACCTTGTTAGCTGAAATCGAATACATAATCAACTCAAGGCCCTTAACACACATTTCTGTGGATCCGTGTGAGCCGGAAGCAATAACCCCGAATCATTTTTTGTTGCTGCGGCCAGGAAATGTCAAATCTTATGACGATTTTCATTTTTCAAGTCGAAAACAGTGGCGGATCGCTCAGGCATTAGTAAATTCATATTGGAGGCGATGGGTACTCGAATATAGACCCACTCTCATCCAGAGGCAAAAGTGGCATGATGGAATAAATCCTGTCAAAATAGGGGACGTAGTTTTGATTGTTGATGAGAAGGCTCCAAGAAACCAATGGGTGATAGGACGCATTGAAGAAACATACCCTGGGAAAGACGGTATTATAAGATTTGCGAAAATAATGACCAAAAAAGGAACATTTGTTAGACCTGTCACGAAGTTGTGCATACTACCTTTATCAAATAGTTGATGTTTTCAGATACACTTTGTCTAGGGTGGAGAATGTTGGAGACAGTTCAAGTATTAATGACACCCTTTGAATCATTATATGTTATGTTGAAATGAAATATTATTTCTGACATATGTTATATATTTGTCAAGTTGAATAAAGTCGAATATTGCTCTAATTCGTAATCAATTTGATATATAGCTCTAATAGATTCTATGAAAAAAACAAGCAGATTGGTATGATCGAAGTTGAAAATCGGTCCATCCGTTCGGAAGTTAAGGCGATCTGAAGAATTCGAAAAAGTTCCACGGGGACCCCCTTTGATGCAATTTTTTTTCAATTTCGGTTTTTTCGATTAAAGAAATGGATTCTATGATAAAAACAAGCGAATTGGTATGCGCGAAGTTGAAAATCGGTCCATCCGTTCGGAAGTTAAGGCGATCTGAAGAATTCGAAAATGTTCCAAGGGGGCCCCCTTTGATGCATTTTTTTTTCGATTTCGGTTTTTTCGATTGGAGAAATGGATTCTATGGAAAGAACAAGCAGATTGGTATGATCGAAGTTGAAAATCGGTCCATCCGTTCGGAAGTTGAGGCGATCTGAAGAATTCGAAAAAGTTCCAAGGGGACCCCCTTTGATGCAATTTTAATTTTCGATTTCGGTTTTTTCGATTGGAGAAATGGATTCTATGAAAAAAAAAAACAAGCAGATTGGTATGATCGAAGTTGAAAATCGGTCCATCCGTTCGGAAGTTTAGGCGATCTGAAGAATTCGAAAAAGTTCCAAGGGGACCCCCTTTGATGCAATTTTATTTTCGATTTCGGTTTTTTCGATTGGAGAAATGGATTCTATGAAAAAAAAAACAAGCAAATTGGTATGCGCGAAGTTGAAAATCGGTCTATCCGTTCGGAAGTTGAGGCGATCTGAAGAATTCGAAGAAGTTCCAAGGGGACCCCCTTTGATGCAATTTTTTTTTTGATTTCGGTTTTTTCGATCGGAGAAATGGATTCTATGAAAAAAACAAGCAGATTGGTATGATCGAAGTTGAAAATCGGTCCATCCGTTCGGAAGTTAAGGCGATCTGAAGAATTCGAAAAAGTTCCACGGGGACCCCCTTTGATGCAATTTTTTTTCAATTTTGGTTTTTTCGATTAAAGAAATGGATTCTATGATAAAAACAAGCAAATTGGTATGCGCGAAGTTGAAAATCGGTCCATCCGTTCGGAAGTTAAGGCGATCTGAAGAATTCGAAAAAGTTTCAAGGGGGCCCCCTTTGATGCATTTTTTTTTCGATTTCGGTTTTTTCGATTGGAGAAATGGATTCTATGGAAAGAACAAGCAGATTGGTATGATCGAAGTTGAAAATCGGTCCATCCGTTCGGAAGTTAAGGCGATCTGAAGAATTCGAAAAAGTTCCAAGGGGGCCCTCTTTGATGCAATTTTTTTTTCGATTCAGGTTTTTTCGATTGGAGAAATGGATTCTATGAAAAAAAAAACAAGCAGATTGGTTTGATCGAAGTTGAAAATCGGTCCATCCGTTCGGAAGTTAAGACGATCTGAAGAATTCGAAAAAGTTCCAAGGGGGCCCCCTTTGATGCATTTTTTTTTCGATTTCGGTTTCTCCGATTGGAGAATTGGATTCTATGAAAAAAACAAGCAGATTAGAAAATCGGTCCATCCGTTCGGAAGTTTAGGCGATCTGAAGAATTCGAAAAAGTTCCAAGGGGACCCCCTTTGATGCAATTTTTTTTTCGATTTCGGTTTTTTCGATTGGAGAAATGGATTCTATGACAAAATAAACAAGCAAATTGGTATGCGCGAAGTTGAAAATCAGTCCATCCGTTCGGAAGTTAAGGCGATCTGAAGAATTCGAAAAAGTTCCAAGGGGACCCCCTTTGATGCAATTTTTTTTTCGATTTCGGTTTTTTCGATTGGAGAAATGAATTCTATGAAAAAAAAACAAGCAGATTGGTATGATCGAAGTTGAAAATCGGTCCATCCGTTCGGAAGTTAAGGCGATCTGAAGAATTCGAAAAAGTTTCAAGGGGACCCCCTTTGATGCAATTTTTTTTTCGATCTCGGTTTTTTCGATTGGAGAAATGGATTCTATAAAAAAAACAAGCAGATTAGTATTATCGAAGTTGAAAATCGGTCCATCCGTTCGGAAGTTAAGGCGATCTGAAGAATTCGAAAAAGTTCCAAGGGGACCCCCTTTGATGCAATTTTTTTTCGATTCCGGTTCTTTTGATTGAAGAAATGGATTCTATGAAAAAAAAACGAGCAAATTGGTATGCGCGAAATTGAAAATCGGTCCATCTGTTCGGAAGTTAAGGCGATCTGAAGAATTCGAAAAAGTTCCAAGGGGGCCCCTTTGATGAATTTTTTTTTCGATTTCGGTTTTTTCGATTGAAGAAATGGATTCTATGAAAAAAAACAAACAGATTGGTATGATCGAAGTTGAAAATCGGTCCATCCGTTCGGAAGTTAAGGCGATCTGAAGAATTCGAAAAAGTTCAAATGGGGGCCCCTTCGATGCATTTTTTTTTCGATTTCGGTTTTTTCGATTAAAGAAATGGATTCTTTGAAAAAAAACGAGCAGATTGGTATGATCGAAGTTGAAAATCGGTCCATCCGTTCGGAAGTTAAGGCGATCTGAAGAATTCGAAAAAGTTCCAAGGGACCCCCTTTGATGCAACTTTTTTTTTCGATTTCGGTTTTTCCGATTCGAGAAATAGATTCTATGAAAAAAACCAGCAGATTGGTATGATCGAAGTTGAAAATCGGTCCATCCGTTCGGAAGTTGAGGCGATCTGAAGAATTCGAAAAAGTTCCAAGGGGACCCCCTTTGATGCAATTTTAATTTTCGATTTCGGTTTTTTCGATTGGAGAAATGGATTCTATGAAAAAAAAAAACAAGCAGATTGGTATGATCGAAGTTGAAAATCGGTCCATCCGTTCGGAAGTTTAGGCGATCTGAAGAATTCGAAAAAGTTCCAAGGGGACCCCCTTTGATGCAATTTTATTTTCGATTTCGGTTTTTTCGATTGGAGAAATGGATTCTATGAAAAAAAAACAAGCAAATTGGTATGCGCGAAGTTGAAAATCGGTCTATCCGTTCGGAAGTTGAGGCGATCTGAAGAATTCGAAAAAGTTCCAAGGGGACCCAATTTGATGCAATTTTTTTTTCAATTTCGGTTTTTTCGATTGGAGAAATGGATTCTATGAAAAAAAAACAAGCAGATTGGTATGATCGAAGTTGAAAATCGGTCCATCCGTTCGGAAGTTGACGCGATCTGAAGAATTCGAAAAAGTTCCAAGGGGACCCCCTTTGATGCAATTTTTTTTTCGATTTCGGTTTTTTCGATTGGAGAAATGGATTCTATGAAAAAAAAACAAGCAAATTGGTATGCGCGAAGTTGAAAATCGGTCTATCCGTTCGGAAGTTGAGGCGATCTGAAGAATTCGAAAAAGTTCCAAGAAGACCCCCTTTGATGCAATTTTTTTTTCGATTTCGGTTTTTTCGATTGGAAAAATGGATTCTATGAAAAAAAACAAGCAGTTTGGTATGATCGAAGTTGAAAATCGGTCCATCCGTTCGGAAGTTAAGGCGATCTGAAGAATTCGAAAAAGTTCCAAGGGGGCCCCCTTTGATGCATTTTTTTTTCGATTTCGGTTCTTTCGATTGGAGAAATGGATTCTATGAAAAAAAAACAAGCAGATTGGTATGATCGAAGTTGAAAATCGGTCCATCCGTTCGGAAGTTAAGGCGATCTGAAGAATTCGAAAAAGTTCCAAGGGGGCCCCCTTTGATGCAATTTTTTTTTCGATTTCGGTTTTTTCGATTAAAGAAATGGATTCTATGAAAAAAAACAAGCAGATTGGTATGATCGAAGTTGAAAATCGGTCCATCCGTTCGGAAGTTAAGGCGATCTGAAGAATTCGAAAATGTTCCAAGGGAGCCCCCTTTGATGCATTTTTTTTCCGATTTCGGTTTCTTCGATTGGATAAATGGATTCTATGAAAAATAAACAAGCAGATTGGTATGATCGAAGTTGAAAATCGGTCCATCCGTTCGGAAGTTAAGGCGATCTGAAGAATTCGAAAAAGTTCCAAGGGGGCCCCCTTTGATGCATTTTTTTTCGATTTCGGTTTTTTCGATTGGAGAAATGGATTCTATGAAAAAAACAAGCAGATTGGTATGATCGAAGTTGAAAATCGGTCCATCCGTTCGGAAGTTAAGGCGATCTGAAGAATTCGAAAAAGTTCCACGGGGCCCCCATTTTGATGCAATTTTTTTTCAATTTCGGTTTTTTCGATTAAAGAATTGGATTCTAAAAAAAAAACAAGCAAATTGGTATGCGCGAAGATGAAAATCGGTCCATCCGTTCGGAAGTTAAGGCGATCTGAAGAATTCGAAAAAGTTCCAAGGGGGCCCCTTTTGATGCATTTTTTTTTCGATTTCGGTTTTTTCGATTGAAGAAATGGATTCTATGAAAAAAACAAGCAAATTGGTATGCGCGAAGTTGAAAATCGGTCCATCCGTTCGGAAGTTAAGGCGATCTGAAGAATTCGAAAAAGTTCCAAAGGGGCCCCCTTTGATGTATTTTTTTTCGATTTCGGCTTTTTCGATTGGAGAAATGGATTCTATGGAAAAAAACAAGCAGATTGGTATGATCGAAGTTGAAAATCGGTCCATCCGTTCGGAAGTTAAGGCGATCTGAAGAATTCGAAAAAGTTCCAAGGAGGCCCCCTTTGATGCATTTTTTTTTTCGATTTCGGTTTTTTCGATTGGAGAAATGGATTCTATGAAAAAAACAAGCAAATTGGTATGCGCGAAGTTGAAAATCGGTCCATCCGTTCGGAAGTAAAGGCGATCTGAAGAATTCGAAAAAGTTCCAAGGGGACCCCCTTTGATGCAATTTTATTCTCGATTTCGGTTTTTTCGATTGGAGAAGTGGATCCTATGAAAAAAACAAGCAAATTGGCATTCGCGAAGTTGAAAATCGGTCCATCCGTTCGGAAGTTAAGGCGATCTGAAAAATTCGAAAAAGTTCCAAGGGGGCCCCCTTTGATGCATTTTTTTTCGATTTCGGTTCTTTCGATTGGAGAAATGGATTCTATGAAAAAAAACAAGCAGATTGGTATGATCGAAGTTGAAAATCGGTCCATCCGTTCGGAAGTTAAGACGATCTGAAGAATTCGAAAAAGTTCCAAGGGGGCCCTATTTGATGCAATTTTTTTTTCGATTTAGGTTTTTTCGATTGGAGAAATGGATTCTATGAAAAAAAACAAGCAGATTGGTATGATCGAAGTTGAAAATCGGTCCATCCGTTCGGAAGTTAAGGCGATCTGAAGAATTCGAAAAAGTTATAAGGGGGCCCCCTTTGATTCATTTTTTTTTCGATTTCGGTTTATTCGATTGAAGAAATGGATTCTATGAAAAAAAACAAGCAGTTTGGAATGATCGAAGTTGAAAATCGGTCCATCCGTTCGGAAGTTAAGGCGATCTGAAGAATTCGAAAAAGTTCCAAGGGGGCCCCTTTTGATGCAATTGTTTTTTTGATCTCGGTTTTTTCGATTGGAGAAATGGATTCTATGGAAAAAAACAGGCAGATTGGTATGATCGAAGTTGAAAATCGGTTCATCCGTTCGGAAGTTAAGGCGATCTGAAGAATTCGAAAAAGTTCGAAGGGGACCCCCTTCGATGCAAATTTTTTCTCGATTTCGGTTTTTTCGATTGGAGAAATGGATTCTATGAATAAAAACAAGCAGATTGGTATGATCGAAGTTGAAAATCGGTATATCCGTTCGGAAGTTAAGGCGATCTGAAAAATTTGAAAAAGTTCCAAGGGGACCCCCTTTGATGCAATTTTATTTTCGATTTCGGTTTTTTCGATTGGAGAAATGGATTCTATGAAAAAAAACAGGCAGTTTGGTATGATCGAAGTTGAAAATCGGTCCATCCGTTCGGAAGTTAAGGCGATCTGAAGAATTCGAAAAAGTTCCAAGGGGGCCTTCTTTGATGCAATTTTTTTTTTATTTAGGTTTTTTCGATCAGAGAAATGGATTCTATGAAAAAAACAAACAGATTGGTATGATCGAAGTTGAAAATCGGTCCATCCGTTCGGAAGTTGAGGCGATCTGAAGAATTCGAAAAAGTTCCAAGGGGGCCCCCTTTGATGCATTTTTTTTTTCGATTTCGGTTTTTTCGATTGAAGAAATGGATTCTATGAAAAAAACAAGCAGATTGGTATGATCGAAGTTGAAAATCGGTCCATCCGTTCGGAAGTTAAGGCGATCTGAAGAATTCGAAAATGTTCCAAGGGAGACCCCTTTGATGCATTTTTTTTTCCGATTTCGGTTTTTTCGATTGGAGAAATGGATTCTATGAAAAAAAACAAGCAGATTGGTATGATCGAAGTTGAAAATCGGTCCATCCGTTCGGAAGTTAAGGCGATCTGAAGAATTCGAAAAAGTTCCAAGGGGGCCCCCTTTGATGCATTTTCTTTTTCGATTTCGGTTTTTTCGATTGGAGAAATGGATTCTATGAAAAAAACAAGCAGATTGGTATGATCGAAGTTGAGAATCGGTCCATCCGTTCGGAAGTTAAGGCGATCTGAAGAATTCGAAAAGGTTCCAAGGGGGCCCCCTTTGATGCAATTTTTTTTTCGATTTCGGTTTTTTCGGAGAAATTGATTCTTTGAAAAAAAAACGAGCAGATTGGTATGATCGAAGTTGAAAATCGGTACATCCGTTCGGAAGTTTAGGCGATCTGAAGAATTCGAAAAAGTTCCAAGGGGACCCCCTTTGATGCAATTTTTTTTTCGATTTCGGTTTTTTAGATTGGAGAAATGGATTCTATGAAAAAAAACAAGCAGATTGGTATGATCGAAGTTGAAAATCGGTCCATCCGTTCGGAAGTTAAGGCGATCTGAAGAATTCGGAAAAGTTCCAAGGGGACCCCCTTTGATGCAATTTTTTTTCGATTTCGGTTTTTTCGATTGAAGAAATGGATTCTATGAAAAAAACAAGCAAATTGGTATGCGCGAAGTTGAAAATCGGTCCATCCGTTCGGAAGTTAAGGCGATCTGAAGAATTCGAAAAAGTTCCAAGGGGGCCCTCTTCGATGTATTTTTATTTCGATTTCGGCTTTTTCGATTGGAGAAATGGATTCTATGGAGAAAAACAAGCAGATTGGTATGATCGAAGTTGAAAATCGGTCCATCCGTTCGGAAGTTAAGGCGATCTGAAGAATTCGAAAAAGTTCCAAGGGGGCCCCCTTTGATGCATTTTTTTTTTCGATTTCGGTTTTTTCGATTGGAGAAATGGATTCTATGAAAAAAACAAGCGAATTGGTATGCGCGAAGTTGAAAATCGGTCCATCCGTTCGGAAGTAAAGGCGATCTGAAGAATTCGAAAAAGTTCCAAGGGGACCCCCTTTGATGCAATTTTATTTTCGATTTCGGTTTTTTCGATTGGAGAAATGGATCCTATGAAAAAAACAAGCAAATTGGCATTCGCGAAGTTGAAAATCGGTCCATCCGTTCGGAAGTTAAGGCGATCTGAAGAATTCGAAAAAGTTCCAAGGGGGCCCCCTTTGATGCATTTTTTTTTCCGATTTCGGTTCTTTCGATTGAAGAAATGGATTCTATGAAAAAAAAACAAGCAGATTGGTATGATCGAAGTTGAAAATCGGTCCATCCGTTCGGAAGTTAAGACGATCTGAAGAATTCGAAAAAGTTCCAAGGGGGCCCTATTTGATGCAATTTTTTTTTCGATTTAGGTTTTTTCGATTGGAGAAATGGATTCTATGAAAAAAATCAAGCAGATTGGTATGATCGAAGTTGAAAATCGGTCCATCCGTTCGGAAGTTAAGGCGATCTGAAGAATACGAAAAAGTTATAAGGGGGCCCCCTTTGATTCATTTTTTCTTCGATTTCGGTTTATTCGATTGAAGAAATGGATTCTATGAAAAAAAACAAGCAGTTTGGTATGATCGAAGTTGAAAATCGGTCCATCCGTTCGGAAGTTAAGGCGATCTGAAGAATTCGAAAAAGTTCCAAGGGGGCCCCTTTTGATGCAATTGTTTTTTCGATTTCGGTTTTTTCGATTGGAGAAATGGATTCTATGGAAAAAAACAAGCAGATTGGTATGATCGAAGTTGAAAATCGGTTCATCCGTTCGGAAGTTAAGGCGATCTGAAGAATTCGAAAAAGTAAGATAAGATAAGAGATAAGATCTTTATTTTCCAGCAGACAACACGACATTGTATAGGAATAGTCAAAAACTTATATCTAGGTAAATATAAAAACATGAAAAATTTAAAATTTCAGACAAAATCAAAATCTGAGACCACAGGATTGAAAACAAAAATATCAATCTCAGTGAGAATTGTCCTAAAAATATTCTAAAACATGTCGGAAAAAAAAATCTTACAAACAAGACGCTACGTTTCTACGACATAAACTCCTCAACACTGTACAGACACTTTTCTAGTAAAAATTCTCGCAATTGTTTCTTGAATAGTTCAATACATTTACTTTCTTTTATACATTTTGGCAATTTATTAAATACCCTGGGTGCCATTGAGGAAGGAGAGTTGAATGATACGCTTAATTTATTAAAAGGTACATGAAGGTCATTTTTGGTTCGGGTATCAAATTGATGTCTGACTTTATTGGCATTAAATAAAGTGCCTCTATTCTCGAATGAGTATACAGAGAGTTCAAAAATGAATAATGAAGGTAGTGTTAAAATTCTATGGTTTTTGTAGACATTACTGCAACTTGTACGGCTCGATATACCTGCGAGAGAACGCAAAACTCGCTTTTGGGCAAGAAAAACATCATGTGAGGATACAGATAAACCCCATAGGCATATTCCATATCGCAATCTACTGTCAGCTTGTGCATAATAGAGTGCAATTAGCTGATCCATTTCCAAAACTTTCCTCGTGGTTCTGAATTGATATGATAATGAATTCATTTTTGATATCAGTGATTGACAGTGAGTTTTCCAGTCCATACATGAATCAATTTGAAAACCTAGAAACGTTATAACGTTACTATTACTCGAAACATATAGCGTTGAAGCCTCATCTGATCCGAATGTTATATCCTGACATGATTTTTGACGATTATGAAACCTTATCGATTGTGTTTTTCCAACATTCAGAAACAGCTGATTTGCAGAATACCATTCGTGCAATCTGGAAAAAACTGTGTTGCATTTATCTCTCAAGGCTAAATCGCTTTTATCTGATATGATCACGGATGTATCATCTGCATAAAAAGTTAATGACGCCGGTATTGATAGAATACTCAGATCATTGATGAAAAGGATGAACAATACCGGTCCCAAAACTGAGCCTTGCGGCACACCAAGATCAATATCCTTCACTTCAGAATTTTTATTATTCACGGTGACATATTGTCTTCTATACATTAAATAATTCGATATCCATTTCAAAGGTAGTCCTCTGATACCATATTTATCCAATTTTTCGAGTAATATAGAATGATTGACGCAGTCGAATGCCCTGCTAAGATCACAAAAGATTCCCACAGGGCACTCGCCTGCCTCAATAAATTCGATTATTTTATCATAGTATGAATGAACTGCTGTTGTGGTCGATCTTTTACTAAGAAAACCATGTTGGCTTTTAGAGAAAATATTGAATTCATAACAAAATGAAAGAAGCCTGTTTAGGAACGCTTATTCAAAAACCTTCGAAAAACTTGATGGTACTGTTATCGGTCTATAGTTTTCTACTGAATGTTTGTCCTTCTTTTTAAATACTGGTGAAATTTTTCCAATTTTCAACATATTTGGAAAGTGGCCAGTGCAAAATGATAAGTTTACCAAATGTAAAAGTGGAGTGGATAGGATATGTAGTGTTTTTCTTAAGAGAAACATGGGTACTTCATCGTGACCTGAAGAAAACTTATTATTCATTTTAATTCGCAGTAGGTTATATAGCTCTGCTTGGTCATACGGGGTGAGGAAAAAAGAGTTACATGATGTTGCAATCTTTTGAATAAAGAAATCAGGATCAGGACCTTTACAGTCGATTTGGTTGACAATATTTCGGGGTTCTTCTATAAAATAATCGTTGAATAAGTTTGCTACAGTCACTGGTTCATTCACAAAATAATCCCCGACTCTTATTTCGATTTCTTCTCGAACAATTTCTTGTTTTTTATTTGTTAATTCAGCAACTACTTGCCATGCTGACTTTGTTGGATTGTCGGATTTATTGATTTTATTTTGGAAATACTCTTTTTTTGTTGTGATAATCAAATGTTCATGTTTTTGTTTTGCTTTTCTATACATATCTGTTAACTCCGGAAACTTCATTTTCAACATATGTAGATCTTTTAAATTTTGGCTGGACGATTTAACTTCCTGATTTATCCATTTATTGTTTGAGGAATCGATTTTATGGAACTTTTTAGGAAAATGGATGTCAAAATAAAATAAAAATATTTCAAAGAAGTACTCAAAAGCTTGATCAACTTCATTTATAACAAAAAGTCCTGTCCATTTCTCACTCTCAATGTCAGTTATAAATTTTTGAATCGCGTCATTACTGTATATACGTTTAGGATGCACAGCCTTCCGGTTGTAATATTTCGTCACTCCGAAATCAAACAAAACTGATTTGTGATCAGAAATGGTATTATCTACAACACAACATGTTCCATGATATGTGAAATTACTAAATATTTGATCAATAGTTGTGAACGTGTTTTGCGTTACTCTCGTTGGCCAATGAACCATAGGCTTCATATTGAAGGATTCAAACACATTATATAATTTTATTAGATCTCTAGAAGGATGACTACAATAACCATCCAAATTGAAATCCCCACATACCAACAAATTGAAATTTGGCTCAAAAATATCAGCAAGTAAGTCATACATCTTGTTCAAGAACATATTTATTTTACCGCAAGGGGATCTATAACAACATATAATAATTGTGTTAACTGAATTTAGTTTATATGAAATACCACAAACTTCGAAATCCCTGTCAATACAATAGTCATCTAAATCAAGTTTATTTATGCCACTTATATTTTTTGTCAGTATAGCAACGCCTCCACCCTTCATTTCACCTCTACAATAACTGCTACCTAGAGAAAAGCCGTTGAAATGGAATGAGTTAACTGACTCTCGTTTGCACCATGTTTCGGTAATACAAATGAAGTTCAAATGAAACTCATCAATGTCTGCATTTAAAACATTAATTTTTTCATCATTCAAACACTGAATGTTCAATAGTAAAAGATTCGGGTCGAAAACTAAATCAGTCATACCACTCGCCTGGCCGTCGTCCTGCGATCTAAAAAACGGCTTATACAAGCACCATAGGGCCACACCCTTGGATTCATTGCCTTCTTGAAATTTTCTTCCAGAATTCGTACCTTGAAAGATGAGTAGATCTCAGGAAATCGGGAATTTATGGATTCACATGTTGCTTCTGGAAAATTCTCCTTGAGCAACGCTGTGAGGGATGCAACTGTAGTTTCCTTGTCAACTCTGCAGACATGAAGAGTGACCTGTTTTGGTACTCCCTTGACAGCCACAGTTTCTCTGTTGTTTCCAGTTATCATCCGTCTTCTATTTCTATTCCTTCTGCTTTCAGCTTGTTTCCAATCATATTTTGAAGATATTGGATCACTAGGTGTTTGTGAATTTCTCGGAATCTCGCTATTCAAATTAATGTATTCGTTAAGCTTCAATGATGTTTCTTCATGCATGAGAGCAGCTGAGACATCATTTTGTTTTATTATTGGGGAATTCCCTTTGTTTTCATTCAAAAGTGGATTCACCTTCTTGCTCGTATTTGGAATCTCCTCTGGCTGGACACAAACACTTTTTTGTTTCATTTTGTCAGGTACTGCGTTATCGGCAACCTTATTTTTTATTGGAACTGATATCTGACCTTCTGAAGATAAGGAAACGGATTTGTTTTGTTTCAGGCTATTATTTTCGGTGATGAGTTCAATATGCTTATTTAGTAAATCAATTTTTCCTCTCAATTCGTTGATTATGATGTCTTTCTGACTTAATATATAATTGAAGATTTGTATATCTACCTTTTTATCTTGAATAACACCTGCATCATGTAAAATATCACTCTCGATGTCGTATTTGTCATTCTGCAGAGTTCCACAACACATCATTTGATTATTGTCAATATTAATGACATTTTTTAGGTATTTCATACAACCTGCATGTATTATTGTATCACAGTTCACACACTTTTTGCCAGTTAGGGCAACATTTTTGCATTTTTTACACACTTTAGTGGGAGCTACGTCTTCACTGGTTTTACCAGACGCCGCCATGTTGACTTTTGTTCTCTGCTTTGCCTTTATTGAGACTTTATATGTCCTTGCGTCCTGAAGGTACAAAACGATTTTTTTTGAGCTTCCGACAAAATAAATGTACAACTCAGCCAATTGGAAAGAATATGTTTGGCAAAATTCCCAGCAAAATCGCAATGTATTTAGGATTGCCAAACCCACTAACCTATACGGGACATTGCCTTCGTCGCACTTCTGCTACTCAGTTCCAAGGGGACCCCCTTCGATGCAATTTTTTTCTCGATTTCGGTTTTTTCGATTGGAAAAATGGATTCTATGAATAAAAACAAGCAGATTGGTATGATCGAAGTTGAAAATCGGTATATCCGTTCGGAAGTTAAGGCGATCTGAAAAATTCGAAAAAGTTCCAAGGGGACCCCCTTTGATGCAATTTTTTTTTCGATTTCGGTTTTTTCGATTGGAGAAATGGATTCTATGAAAAAAACAGGCAGTTTGGTATGATCGAAGTTGAAAATCGGTCCATCCGTTCGGAAGTTAAGGCGATCTGAAGAATTCGAAAAAGTTCCAAGGGGGCCTTCTTTGATGCAATTTTTTTTTTGATTCAGGTTTTTTCGATTAGAGAAATGGATTCTATGAAAAAAACAAACAGATTGGTATGATCGAAGTTGAAAATCGGTCCATCCGTTCGAAAGTTAAGACGATCTGAAGAATTCGAAAAAGTTCCAAGGGGGCCCCCTTTGATGCATTTATTTTTCGATTTCGGTTTTTTCGATTGGAGAAATGGATTCTATGAAAAAAAACAAGCAGATTGGTATGATCGAAGTTGAAAATCGGTCCATCCGTTCGGAAGTTAAGGCGATCTGAAGAATTCGAAAAAGTTCCAAGGGGACCCCCTTTGATGCAATTTTTTTTCGATTTCGGTTTTTTCGATTGAAGAAATGGATTCTATGAAAAAAACAAGCAAATTGGTATGCGCGAAGTTGAAAATCGGTCCATCCGTTCGGAAGTTAAGGCGATCTGAAGAATTCGAAAAAGTTCCAAGGGGGCCCCCCTTGATGCATTTTTTTTTTCGATTTCGGCTTTTTCGATTGGAGAAATGGATTCTATGGAAAAAAACAAGCAGATTGGTATGATCGAAGTTGAAAATCGGTCCATCCGTTCGGAAGTTAAGGCGATCTGAAGAATTCGAAAAAGTTCCAAGGGGGCCCTCTTTGATGCAATTTTTTTCTCGATTTGGGTTTTTTCGATTGGAGAAATGGATTCTATAAAAAAAAAAGCAGATTGGTTTGATCGAAGTTGAAAATCGGTCCATCCGTTCGGAAGTTAAGACGATCTGAAGAATTCGAAAAAGTTCCAAGGGGGCCCCCTTTGATACATTTTTTTTTCGATTTCGGTTTCTCCGATCGGAGAAATGGATTCTATGAAAAAAACAAGCAGATTAGTATGATCGAAGTTGAAAATCGGTCCATCCGTTCGGAAGTTAAGGCGATCTGAAGAATTCGAAAATGTTCCAAGGGGGCCCCCTTTGATGCATTTTTTTTTCGATTTCGGTTTTCTCGATTAGGGAAATGGATTCTATGAAAAAAACAAGCAGATTGGTATGATCGAAGTTGAAAATCGGTCCATCCGTTCGGAAGTTAAGACGATCTGAAGAATTCGAAAAAGATCCAAGGAGGCCCTATTTGATGCAATTTTTCTTTCGATTTAGGTTTTTTCGATTGAAGAAATGGATTTTATGAAAAAAAAACAAGCAGATTGGTATGATCGAAGTTGAAAATCGGTCCATCCGTTCGGAAGTTAAGGCGATCTGAAGAATTCGAAAAAGTTCCAAGGGGGCCCCCTTTGATGCATTTTTTTTTCGATTCCGTTTTTTTCGATTGGAGAAATGGATTCTATGAAAAAAAAACAAGAAGATTGGTATGATCGAAGTTGAAAATCGGTCCATCCGTTCGGAAGTTAAGGCGATCTGAAGACTTCGAAAAAGTTCCAAGGGGGCCCCCTTCGATGCATTTTTTCTTTCGATTTCGGTTTTTTCGATTGGAGAAATGGATTCTATGAAAAAAAACAAGCAGATTGGTATGATCGAAGTTGAAAATCGGTCCATCCGTTCGGAAGTTAAGGCGATCTGAAGAATTCGAAAAAGTTCCAAGGGGACCCCCTTTGATGCAATTTTCTTTCGATTTCGGTTTTTTCGATTGAAGAAATTGATTCTATGAAAAAAACAAGCAAATTGGTATGCGCGAAGTTGAAAATCGGTCCATCCGTTCGGAAGTTAAGGCGATCTGAAGAATTCGAAAAATTTCCAAGGATGCCCCCTTTGATGCATTTTTTTTTCGATTTCGGCTTTTTCGATTGGAGAAATGGATTCTATTGAAAAAAACAAGCAGATTGGTATGATCGAAGTTGAAAATCGGTCCATCCGTTTGGAAGTTAAGGCGATCTGAAGAATTCGAAAAAGTTCCTTTTTTTTCGATTTGGGTTTTTTCGATTGGAGAAATGGATTCTATAAAAAAAAAAGCAGATTGGTTTGATCGAAGTTGAAAATCGGTCCATCCGTTCGGAAGTTAAGACGATCTGAAGAATTCGAAAAAGTTCCAAGGGGGCCCCCTTTGATACATTTTTTTTTCGATTTCGGTTTCTCCGATTGGAGAAATGGATTCTATGAAGAAAACAAGCAGATTAGTATGATCGAAGTTGAAAATCGGTCCATCCGTTCGGAAGTTAAGGCGATCTGAAGAATTCGAAAATGTTCCAAGAGGGCCCCCTTTGATGCATTATTTTTTCGATTTCGAATTTCTCGATTGGGGAAATGGATTCTATGAAAAAAACAAGCAGATTGGTATGATCGAAGTTGAAAATCGGTCCATCCGTTCGGAAGTTAAGGCGATCTGAAGAATTCGAAAAAGTTCCAAGGGGGCCCCCTTTGATGCAATTTTTTTTTTCGATTTCGGTTTTTTCGATTGGAGAAATGGATTCTATGAAAAAAACAAGCAAATTGGTATGCGCGAAGTTGAAAATCGGTCCATCCGTTCGGAAGTAAAGGCGATCTGAAGAATTCGAAAAATTTCCAAGGAGACCCCCTTTGATGCAATTTTATCTTCGATTTCGGTTTTTGCGATTGGAGAAATGGATCCTATAAAAAAAAACAAGCAAATTGGCATTCGCGAAGTTGAAAATCGGTCCATCCGTTCGGAAGTTAAGGCGATCTGAAGAATTCGAAAAAGTTCCAAGGATGCCCTATTTGATGCAATTTTTCTTTCGATTTAGGTTTTTTTGATTGAAGAAATGGATTTTATGAAAAAAAACAAGCAGATTGGTATGATCGAAGTTGAAAATCGGTCCATCCGTTCGGAAGTTAATGCGATCTGAAGAATTCGAAAAAGTTCCAAGGGGGCCCTATTTGATGCAATTTTTTTTCGATTTAGGTTTTCTCGATTGGAGAAATGGATTCTATGGAAAAAAACAAGCAGATTGGTATGATCGAAGTTGAGAATCGGTTCATCCGTTCGGAAGTTAAGGCGATCTGAAAAATTCGAAAAAGTTCCAAGGGGACCCTCTTTGATGCAATTTTTTTTTCGATTTCGGTTTTTTCGATTGGAGAAATGGATTCTATGAAAAAAAACAGGCAGTTTGGTATGATCGAAGTTGAATATCGGTCCATCCGTTCGGAAGTTAAGGCGATCTGTAGAATTCGAAAAAGTTCCAAGGGGGCCTTCTTTGATGCAATTTTTTTTTTCGATTTAGGTTTTTTCGATTGGAGAAATGGATTCTATGAAAAAAACAAACAGATTGGTATGATCGAAGTTGAAAATCGGTCCATCCGTTCGGAAGTTAAGGCGATCTGAAGAATTCGAAAAAGTTCCAAGGGGACCCCCTTTGATGCATTTTTTTTTTTCGATTTCGGTTTTTTCGATTGGAAAAACGGATTCTACGAAAAAAAAAACAAGCAGATTGGTATGATCGAAGTTGAAAATCGGTCCATCTGTTCGGAAGTTATGACGATCTGAAGAATTCGAAAAAGTTTCAAGGGGGCCCTATTTGATGCAATTTTTCTTTCGATTTAGGTTTTTTCGATTGGAGAAATGGATTTTATGAAAAAAAAACAAGCAGATTGGTATGATCGAAGTTGAAAATCGGTCCATCCGTTCGGAAGTTAAGGCGATCTGAAGAATTCGAAAAAGTTCCAAGGGGGCCCTCTTTGATGCAATTTTTTTTTTATTCAGGTTTTTTCGATTGGAGAAATGGATTCTATGAAAAAAAACAAGCAGATTGGTTTGTTCGAAGTTGAAAATCGGTCCATCCGTTCGGAAGTTAAGACGATCTGAAGAATTCGAAAAAGTTCCAAGGGGGCCCCCTTTGATGCATTTTTTTCTTCGATTTCGGTTTTTTCGATTGGAGAAATGGATTCTATGAAAAAAAAAACAAGCAGATTGGTATGATCGAAGTTGAAAATCGGTCCATCCGTTCGGAAGTTATGGCGATCTGAAGAATTCGATTTCGGTTTTTTCGATTGGAGAAATGGATTCTATGAAAAAAAAACAAGCAGATTGGTATGATCGAAGTTGAAAATCGGTCCATCCGTTCGAAAGTTAAGACGATCTGAAGAATTCGAAAAAGTTCCAAGGGGGCCCTATTTGATGCATTTTTTTTTTCGATTTAGGTTTTCTCGATTGGAGAAATGGATTCTATAGAAAAAAACAAGCAGATTGGTATGATCGAAGTTGAGAATCGGTTCATCCGTTCGGAAGTTAAGGCGATCTGAAGAATTCGAAAAAGTTCCAAGGGGACCCCCTTCGATGCAATTTTTTTCTCGATTTCGGTTTTTTCGATTGGAGAAATGGATTCTATGAATAAAAACAAGCAGATTGGTATGATCGAAGTTGAAAATCGGTATATCCGTTCGGAAGTTAAGGCGATCTGAAAAATTCAAAAAAGTTCCAAGGGGACCCCCTTTGATGCAATTTTTTTTTCGATTTCGGTTTTTTCGATTGAAGAAATGGATTCTATGAAAAAAAACAGGCAGTTTGGTATGATCGAAGTTGAATATCGGTCCATCCGTTCGGAAGTTAAGGCGATCTGTAGAATTCGAAAAAGTTCCAAGGGGGCCTTCTTTGATGCAATTTTTTTTTTCGATTTGGGTTTTTTCGATTGGAGAAATGGATTCTATGAAAAAAACAAACAGATTGGTATGATCGAAGTTGAAAATCGGTCCATCCGTTCGGAAGTTAAGGCGATCTGAAGAATTCGAAAAAGTTCCAAGGGGACCCCCTTTGATGCATTTTTTTTTTCGATTTCGGTTTTTTCGATTGGAAAAACGGATTCTACGAAAAAAAAACAAGCAGATTGGTATGATCGAAGTTGAAAATCGGTCCATCCGTTCGGAAGTTAAGGCGATCTGAAGAATTCGAAAAAGTTCCAAGGAGACCCCCTTTGATGCATTTTTTTTTCGATTTCGGTTTTTTCGATTGGAAAAACGGATTCTACGAAAAAAAAACAAGCAGATTGGTATGATCGAAGTTGAAAATCGGTCCATCCGTTCGGAAGTTATGGCGATCTGAAGAATTCGATTTCGGTTTTTTCGATTGGAGAAATGGATTCTATGAAAAAAAAAACAAGCAGATTGGTATGATCGAAGTTGAAAATCGGTCCATCCGTTCGGAAGTTAAGACGATCTGAAGAATTCGAAAAAGTTCCAAGGGGGCCTTCTTTGATGCAATTTTTTTTTTCGATTTAGGTTTTTTCGATTGGAGAAATGGATTCTATGAAAAAAACAAACAGATTGGTATGATCGAAGTTGAAAATCGGTCCATCCGTTCGGAAGTTAAGGCGATCTGAAGAATTCGAAAAAGTTCCAAGGAGACCCCCTTTGATGCATTTTTTTTTCGATTTCGGTTTTTTCGATTGGAAAAACGGATTCTACGAAAAAAAAACAAGCAGATTGGTATGATCGAAGTTGAAAATCGGTCCATCCGTTCGGAAGTTAAGACGATCTGAAGAATTCGAAAAAGTTTCAAGGGGGCCCTATTTGATGCAATTTTTCTTTCGATTTAGGTTTTTTCGATTGGAGAAATGGATTTTATGAAAAAAAAACAAGCAGACTGGTATGATCGAAGTTGAAAATCGGTCCATCCGTTCGGAAGTTAAGGCGATCTGAAGAATTCGAAAAAGTTCCAAGGGGGCCCTCTTTGATGCAATTTTTTTTTATTCAGGTTTTTTCGATTGGAGAAATGGATTCTATGAAAAAAAACAAGCAGATTGGTTTGTTCGAAGTTGAAAATCGGTCCATCCGTTCGGAAGTTAAGACGATCTGAAGAATTCGAAAAAGTTCCAAGGGGGCCCCCTTTGATGCATTTTTTTTTTCGATTTCGGTTTTTTCGATTGGGGAAATGGATTCTATGAAAAAAAAAAACAAGCAGATTGGTATGATCGAAGTTGAAAATCGGTCCATCCGTTCGGAAGTTATGGCGATCTGAAGAATTCGATTTCGGTTTTTTCGATTGGAGAAATGGATTCTATAAAAAAAAACAAGCAGATTGGTATGATCGAAGTTGAAAATCGGTCCATCCGTTCGGAAGTTAAGACGATCTGAAGAATTCGAAAAAGTTCCAAGGGGGCCCTATTTGATGCAATTTTTTTTTCGATTTAGGTTTTTTCGATTGGAGAAATGGATTCTATGAAAAAAAACAAGCAGATTGGTATGATCGAAGTTAAAAATCGGTCCATCCGTTCGGAAGTTAAGGCGATCTGAAGAATTCGAGAAAGTTATAAGGGGGCCCCCTTTG
This sequence comes from Chrysomela aeneicollis, assembly GCA_029955515.1. Classification (NCBI taxonomy): domain Eukaryota; kingdom Metazoa; phylum Arthropoda; class Insecta; order Coleoptera; family Chrysomelidae; genus Chrysomela; species Chrysomela aeneicollis. The sequence continues at coordinate 27,168,572 of JARUHQ010000003.1, forward strand.
ATTCATTTTTTTCTTCGATTTCGGTTTATTTGATTGAAGAAATGGATTCTATGAAAAAAAACAAGCAGTTTGGTATGATCGAAGTTGAAAATCGGTCCATCCGTTCGGAAGTTAAGGCGATCTGAAGAATTCGAAAAAGTTCCAAGGTGGCCCCTTTTGATGCAATTTTTTTTCCGATTTCGGTGTTTCCGATTGGAGAAATGGATTCTATGGAAAAAAACAAGCAGATTGGTATGATCGAAGTTGAAAATCGGTTCATCCGTTCGGAAGTTAAGGCGATCTGAAGAATTCGAAAAAGTTCCAAGGGGACCCCCTTCGATGCAAATTTTTTCTCGATTTCGGTTTTTTCGATTGGAGAAATGGATTCTATGAATGAAAACAAGCAGATTGGTATGATCGAAGTTGAAAATCGGTATATTCGTTCGGAAGTTAAGGCGATCTGAAAAATTCGAAAAAGTTCCAAGGGGACCCCCTTTGATGCAATTTTTTTTTCGATTCCGGTTTTTTTGATTGGAGAAATGGATTCTATGAAAAAAAACAGGCAGTTTGGTTTGATCGAAGTTGAAAATCGGTCCATCCGTTCGGAAGTTAAGGCGATCTGAAGAATTCGAAAAAGTTCCAAGGGGGCCTTCTTTGATGCAATTTTTTTTTTCGATTTAGGTTTTTTCGATTGGAGAAATGGATTCTATGAAAAAAACAAACAGATTGGTATGATCGAAGTTGAAAATCGGTCCATCCGTTCGGAAGTTAAGGCGATCTGAAGAATTCGAAAAAGTTCCAAGGGGACCCCCTTTGATGCATTTTTTTTTTCGATTTCGGTTTTTTCGATTGGAAAAACGGATTCTACGAAAAAAAAACAAGCAGATTGGTATGATCGAAGTTGAAAATCGGTCCATCCGTTCGGAAGTTATGACGATCTGAAGAATTCGAAAAAGTTTCAAGGGGGCCCTATTTGATGCAATTTTTCTTTCGATTTAGGTTTTTTCGATTGGAGAAATGGATTTTATGAAAAAAAAACAAGCAGATTGGTATGATCGAAGTTGAAAATCGGTCCATCCGTTCGGAAGTTAAGGCGATCTGAAGAATTCGAAAAAGTTCCAAGGGGGCCCTCTTTGATGCAATTTTTTTTTTTATTCAGGTTTTTTCGATTGGAGAAATGGATTCTATGAAAAAAAACAAGCAGATTGGTTTGTTCGAAGTTGAAAATCGGTCCATCCGTTCGGAAGTTAAGACGATCTGAAGAATTCGAAAAAGTTCCAAGGGGGCCCCCTTTGATGCATTTTTTTCTTCGATTTCGGTTTTTTCGATTGGAGAAATGGATTCTATGAAAAAAAAAACAAGCAGATTGGTATGATCGAAGTTGAAAATCGGTCCATCCGTTCGGAAGTTATGGCGATCTGAAGAATTCGATTTCGGTTTTTTCGATTGGAGAAATGGATTCTATGAAAAAAAAACAAGCAGATTGGTATGATCGAAGTTGAAAATCGGTCCATCCGTTCGAAAGTTAAGACGATCTGAAGAATTCGAAAAAGTTCCAAGGGGGCCCTATTTGATGCAATTTTTTTTTCGATTTAGGTTTTCTCGATTGGAGAAATGGATTCTATGGAAAAAAACAAGCAGATTGGTATGATCGAAGTTGAGAATCGGTTCATCCGTTCGGAAGTTAAGGCGATCTGAAGAATTCGAAAAAGTTCCAAGGGGACCCCCTTCGATGCAATTTTTTTCTCGATTTCGGTTTTTTCGATTGGAGAAATGGATTCTATGAATAAAAACAAGCAGATTGGTATGATCGAAGTTGAAAATCGGTATATCCGTTCGGAAGTTAAGGCGATCTGAAAAATTCGAAAAAGTTCCAAGGGGACCCCCTTTGATGCAATTTTTTTTTCGATTTCGGTTTTTTCGATTGAAGAAATGGATTCTATGAAAAAAAACAGGCAGTTTGGTATGATCGAAGTTGAATATCGGTCCATCCGTTCGGAAGTTAAGGCGATCTGTAGAATTCGAAAAAGTTCCAAGGGGGCCTTCTTTGATGCAATTTTTTTTTTCGATTTAGGTTTTTTCGATTGGAGAAATGGATTCTATGAAAAAAACAAACAGATTGGTATGATCGAAGTTGAAAATCGGTCCATCCGTTCGGAAGTTAAGGCGATCTGAAGAATTCGAAAAAGTTCCAAGGGGACCCCCTTTGATGCATTTTTTTTTCGATTTCGGTTTTTTCGATTGGAAAAACGGATTCTACGAAAAAAAAACAAGCAGATTGGTATGATCGAAGTTGAAAATCGGTCCATCCGTTCGGAAGTTAAGACGATCTGAAGAATTCGAAAAAGTTTCAAGGGGGCCCTATTTGATGCAATTTTTCTTTCGATTTAGGTTTTTTCGATTGGAGAAATGGATTTTATGAAAAAAAACAAGCAGATTGGTATGATCGAAGTTGAAAATCGGTCCATCCGTTCGGAAGTTAAGGCGATCTGAAGAATTCGAAAAAGTTCCAAGGGGGCCCTCTTTGATGCAATTTTTTTTTATTCAGGTTTTTTCGATTGGAGAAATGGATTCTATGAAAAAAAACAAGCAGATTGGTTTGTTCGAAGTTGAAAATCGGTCCATCCGTTCGGAAGTTAAGACGATCTGAAGAATTCGAAAAAGTTCCAAGGGGGCCCCCTTTGATGCATTTTTTTTTTCGATTTCGGTTTTTTCGATTGTGGAAATGGATTCTATGAAAAAAAAAACAAGCAGATTGGTATGATCGAAGTTGAAAATCGGTCCATCCGTTCGGAAGTTATGGCGATCTGAAGAATTCGATTTCGGTTTTTTCGATTGGAGAAATGGATTCTATGAAAAAAAAAACAAGCAGATTGGTATGATCGAAGTTGAAAATCGGTCCATCCGTTCGGAAGTTAAGACGATCTGAAGAATTCGAAAAAGTTCCAAGGGGGCCTTCTTTGATGCAATTTTTTTTTTCGATTTAGGTTTTTTCGATTGGAGAAATGGATTCTATGAAAAAAACAAACAGATTGGTATGATCGAAGTTGAAAATCGGTCCATCCGTTCGGAAGTTAAGGCGATCTGAAGAATTCGAAAAAGTTCCAAGGGGACCCCCTTTGATGCATTTTTTTTTCGATTTCGGTTTTTTCGATTGGAAAAACGGATTCTACGAAAAAAAAACAAGCAGATTGGTATGATCGAAGTTGAAAATCGGTCCATCCGTTCGGAAGTTAAGACGATCTGAAGAATTCGAAAAAGTTTCAAGGGGGCCCTATTTGATGCAATTTTTCTTTCGATTTAGGTTTTTTCGATTGGAGAAATGGATTTTATGAAAAAAAAACAAGCAGATTGGTATGATCGAAGTTGAAAATCGGTCCATCCGTTCGGAAGTTAAGGCGATCTGAAGAATTCGAAAAAGTTCCAAGGGGGCCCTCTTTGATGCAATTTTTTTTTATTCAGGTTTTTTCGATTGGAGAAATGGATTCTATGAAAAAAAACAAGCAGATTGGTTTGTTCGAAGTTGAAAATCGGTCCATCCGTTCGGAAGTTAAGACGATCTGAAGAATTCGAAAAAGTTCCAAGGGGGCCCCCTTTGATGCATTTTTTTTTTCGATTTCGGTTTTTTCGATTGGGGAAATGGATTCTATGAAAAAAAAAACAAGCAGATTGGTATGATCGAAGTTGAAAATCGGTCCATCCGTTCGGAAGTTATGGCGATCTGAAGAATTCGATTTCGGTTTTTTCGATTGGAGAAATGGATTCTATGAAAAAAAAACAAGCAGATTGGTATGATCGAAGTTGAAAATCGGTCCATCCGTTCGGAAGTTAAGACGATCTGAAGAATTCGAAAAAGTTCCAAGGGGGCCCTATTTGATGCAATTTTTTTTTCGATTTAGGTTTTTTCGATTGGAGAAATGGATTCTATGAAAAAAAACAAGCAGATTGGTATGATCGAAGTTAAAAATCGGTCCATCCGTTCGGAAGTTAAGGCGATCTGAAGAATTCGAGAAAGTTATAAGGGGGCCCCCTTTGATTCATTTTTTTCTTCGATTTCGGTTTATTTGATTGAAGAAATGGATTCTATGAAAAAAAACAAGCAGTTTGGTATGATCGAAGTTGAAAATCGGTCCATCCGTTCGGAAGTTAAGGCGATCTGAAGAATTCGAAAAAGTTCCAAGGGGGCCCCTTTTGATGCAATTTTTTTTCCGATTTCGGTTTTTCCGATTGGAGAAATGGATTCTATGGAAAAAAACAAGCAGATTGGTATGATCGAAGTTGAAAATCGGTTCATCCGTTCGGAAGTTAAGGCGATCTGAAGAATTCGAAAAAGTTCCAAGGGGACCCCCTTCGATGCAAATTTTTTCTCGATTTCGGTTTTTTCGATTGGAGAAATGAATTCTATGAATGAAAACAAGCAGATTGGTATGATCGAAGTTGAAAATCGGTATATTCGTTCGGAAGTTAAGGCGATCTGAAAAATTCGAAAAAGTTCCAAGGGGACCCCCTTTGATGCAATTTTTTTTTCGATTCCGGTTTTTTTGATTGGAGAAATGGATTCTATGAAAAAAAACAGGCAGTTTGGTTTGATCGAAGTTGAAAATCGGTCCATCCGTTCGGAAGTTAAGGCGATCTGAAGAATTCGAAAAAGTTCCAAGGGGGCCTTCTTTGATGCAATTTTTTTTTCGATTTAGGTTTTTTCGATTGGAGAAATGGATTCTATGAAAAAAACAAACAGATTGGTATGATCGAAGTTGAAAATCGGTCCATCCGTTCGGAAGTTAAGGCGATCTGAAGAATTCGAAAAAGTTCCAAGGGGGCCCCCTTCGATGCATTTTTTTTTTCGATTTCGGTTTTTTCGATTGGAGAAACGGATTCTATGAAAAAAAACAAGCAGATTGGTATGATCGAAGTTGAAAATCGGTCCATCCGTTCGGAAGTTAAGACGATCTGAAGAATTCGAAAAAGTTCCAAGGGGGCCCTATTTGATGCAATTTTTCTTTCGGTTTGGGTTTTTTTGATTGGAGAAATGGATTCTATGGAAAAAAACAAGCAGATTGGTATGATCGAAGTTGAAAATCGGTCCATCCGTTCGGAAGTTAAGGCGATCTGAAGAATTCGAAAAAGTACCAAGGGGGCCCTATTTGATGCAATTTTTCTTTCGATTTAGGTTTTTTCGATTGGAGAAATGGATTTTATGAGAAAAAAACAAGCAGATTGGTATGATCGAAGTTGAAAATCGGTCCATCCGTTCGGAAGTTAAGGCGATCTGAAGAATTCGAAAAAGTTCCAAGGGGGCCCTCTTTGATGCAATTTTTTTTTCGATTCAGGTTTTTTCGATTGGAGAAATAGATTCTATGAAAAAAAAACAAGCAGATTGGTTTGTTCGAAGTTGAAAATCGGTCCATCCGTTCGGAAGTTAAGACGATCTGAAGAATTCGAAAAAGTTCCAAGGGGGCCCCCTTCGATGCATTTTTTTTTCGATTTCGGTTTTTTCGATTGGAGAAATGGATTCTATGAAAAAAAAAACAAGCAGATTGGTATGATCGAAGTTGAAAATCGGTCCATCCGTTCGGAAGTTAAGGCGATCTGAAGAATTCGATTTCGGTTTTTTCGATTGGAGAAATGGATTCTATATGAAAAAAAAAAACAAGCAGATTGGTATGATCGAAGTTGAAAATCGGTCCATCCGTTCGGAAGTTAAGACGATCTGAAGAATTCGAAAAAGTTCCAAGGGGGCCCTATTTGATGCAATTTTTTTTCGATTTAGGTTTTTTCGATTGGAGAAATGGATTCTATGAAAAAAAACAAGCAGATTAGTATGATCGAAGTTGAAAATCGGTCCATCCGTTCGGAAGTTAAGGCGATCTGAAGAATTCGAAAAAGTTATAAGGGGGCCCCCTTCGATTCATTTTTTTTTCGATTTCGGTTTATTCGATTGAAGAAATAGATTCTATGGAAAAAAACAAGCAGTTTGGTATGATCGAAGTTGAAAATCGGTCCATCCGTTCGGAAGTTAAGGCGATCTGAAGAATTCGAAAAAGTTCCAAGGGGGCCTTCTTTGATGCAGTTTTTTTTTTCGATTTAGGTTTTTTCGATTGGAGAAATGGATTCTATGAAAAAAACAAACAGATTGGTATGATCGAAGTTGAGAATCGGTTCATCCGTTCGGAAGTTAAGGCGATCTGAAGAATTCGAAAAAGTTCCAAGGGGACCCCCTTCGATGCAATTTTTTTCTCGATTTCGGTTTTTTCGATTGGAGAAATGGATTCTATGAATAAAAACAAGCAGATTGGTATGATCGAAGTTGAAAATCGGTATATCCGTTCGGAAGTTAAGGCGATCTGAAAAATTCGAAAAAGTTCCAAGGGGACCCCCTTTGATGCAATTTTTTTTTCGATTTCGGTTTTTTCGATTGGAGAAATGGATTCTATGAAAAAAACAGGCAGTTTGGTATGATCGAAGTTGAATATCGGTCCATCCGTTCGGAAGTTAAGGCGATCTGAAGAATTCGAAAAAGTTCCAAGGGGGCCTTCTTTGATGCAATTTTTTTTTTCGATTTAGGTTTTTTCGATTGGAGAAATGGATTCTATGAAAAAAACAAACAGATTGGTATGATCGAAGTTGAAAATCGGTCCATCCGTTCGGAAGTTAAGGCGATCTGAAGAATTCGAAAAAGTTCCAAGGGGACCCCCTTTGATGCATTTTTTTTTTCGATTTCGGTTTTTTCGATTGGAAAAACGGATTCTACGAAAAAAAAACAAGCAGATTGGTATGATCGAAGTTGAAAATCGGTCCATCCGTTCGGAAGTTAAGACGATCTGAAGAATTCGAAAAAGTTCCAAGGGGGCCCTATTTGATGCAATTTTTCTTTCGATTTAGGTTTTTTCGATTGGAGAAATGGATTTTATGAAAAAAAAAACAAGCAGATTGGTATGATCGAAGTTGAAAATCGGTCCATCCGTTCGGAAGTTAAGGCGATCTGAAGAATTCGAAAAAGTTCCAAGGGGGCCCTCTTTGATGCAATTTTTTTTTGATTCAGGTTTTTTCGATTGTAGAAATGGATTCTATAAAAAAAAAAAACAAGCAGATTGGTATGATCGAAGTTGAAGATCGGTCCATCCGTTCGGAAGTTAAGGCGATCTGAAGAATTCGATTTCGGTTTTTTCGATTGGAGAAATGGATTCTATGAAAAAAAAAACAAGCAGATTGGTATGATCGAAGTTGAAAATCGGTCCATCCGTTCGGAAGTTAAGACGATCTGAAGAATTCGAAAAAGTTTCAAGGGGGCCCTATTTGATGCAATTTTTTTTCGATTTAGGTTTTTTCGATTGGAGAAATGGATTCTATGAAAAAAAACAAGCAGATTAGTATGATCGAAGTTGAAAATCGGTCCATCCGTTCGGAAGTTAAGGCGATCTGAAGAATTCGAAAAAGTTCCAAGGGGACCCCCTTTGATGCAATTTTTTTTTTCGATTCCGGTTTTTTCGATTGAAGAAATGGATTCTATGGAAAAAAACAAGCAGATTGGTATGATCGAAGTTGAAAATCGGTTCATCCGTTCGGAAGTTAAGGCGATCTGAAGAATTCGAAAAAGTTCCAAGGGGACCCCCTTCGATGCAAATTTTTTCTCGATTTCGGTTTCTTCGATTGGAGAAATGGATTCTATGAATAAAAACAAGCAGATTGGAATGATCGAAGTTGAAAATCGGTATATCCGTTCGGAAGTTAAGGCGATCTGAAAAATTCGAAAAAGTTCCAAGGGGACCCCCTTTGATGCAATTTTTTTTTTCGATTCCGGTTTTTTCGATTGAAGAAATGGATTCTATGAAAAAAAACAGGCAGTTTGGTATGATCGAAGTTGAAAATCGGTCCATCCGTTCGGAAGTTAAGGCGATCTGAAGAATTCGAAAAAGTTCCAAGGGGGCCCCCTTCGATGCATTTTTTTTTCGATTTCGGTTTTTTCGATTGGAGAAATGGATTCTATGAAAAAAAAAACAAGCAGATTGGTATGATCGAAGTTGAAAATCGGTCCATCCGTTCGGAAGTTAAGGCGATCTGAAGAATATGATTTCGGTTTTTTCGATTGGAGAAATGGATTCTATGAAAAAAACAAACAGATTGGTATGATCGAAGTTGAGAATCGGTTCATCCGTTCGGAAGTTAAGGCGATCTGAAGAATTCGAAAAAGTTCCAAGGGGACCCCCTTCGATGCAATTTTTTTCTCGATTTCGGTTTTTTCGATTGGAGAAATGGATTCTATGAATAAAAACAAGCAGATTGGTATGATCGAAGTTGAAAATCGGTATATCCGTTCGGAAGTTAAGGCGATCTGAAAAATTCGAAAAAGTTCCAAGGGGACCCCCTTTGATGCAATTTTTTTTTCGATTTCGGTTTTTTCGATTGGAGAAATGGATTCTATGAAAAAAAACAGGCAGTTTGGTATGATCGAAGTTGAATATCGGTCCATCCGTTCGGAAGTTAAGGCGATCTGAAGAATTCGAAAAAGTTCCAAGGGGGCCTTCTTTGATGCAATTTTTTTTTCGATTTAGGTTTTTTCGATTGGAGAAATGGATTCTATGAAAAAAACAAACAGATTGGTATGATCGAAGTTGAAAATCGGTCCATCCGTTCGGAAGTTAAGGCGATCTGAAGAATTCGAAAAAGTTCCAAGGGGACCCCCTTTGATGCATTTTTTTTTTCGATTTCGGTTTTTTCGATTGGAAAAACGGATTCTACGAAAAAAAAACAAGCAGATTGGTATGATCGAAGTTGAAAATCGGTCCATCCGTTCGGAAGTTAAGACGATCTGAAGAATTCGAAAAAGTTCCAAGGGGGCTCTATTTGATGCAATTTTTCTTTCGATTTAGGTTTTTTCGATTGGAGAAATGGATTTTATGAAAAAAAAACAAGCAGATTGGTATGATCGAAGTTGAAAATCGGTCCATCCGTTCGGAAGTTAAGGCGATCTGAAGAATTCGAAAAAGTTCCAAGGGGGCCCTCTTTGATGCAATTTTTTTTTGATTCAGGTTTTTTCGATTGGAGAAATGGATTCTATAAAAAAAAAAACAAGCAGATTGGTATGATCGAAGTTGAAGATCGGTCCATCCGTTCGGAAGTTAAGGCGATCTGAAGAATTCGATTTCGGTTTTTTCGATTGGAGAAATGGATTCTATGAAAAAAAAAACAAGCAGATTGGTATGATCGAAGTTGAAAATCGGTCCATCCGTTCGGAAGTTAAGACGATCTGAAGAATTCGAAAAAGTTTCAAGGGGGCCCTATTTGATGCAATTTTTTTTCGATTCAGGTTTTTTCGATTGGAGAAATGGATTCTATGAAAAAAAACAAGCAGATTAGTATGATCGAAGTTGAAAATCGGTCCATCCGTTCGGAAGTTAAGGCGATCTGAAGAATTCGAAAAAGTTCCAAGGGGACCCCCTTTGATGCAATTTTTTTTTTCGATTCCGGTTTTTTCGATTGAAGAAATGGATTCTATGGAAAAAAACAAGCAGATTGGTATGATCGAAGTTGAAAATCGGTTCATCCGTTCGGAAGTTAAGGCGATCTGAAGAATTCGAAAAAGTTCCAAGGGGACCCCCTTCGATGCAAATTTTTTCTCGATTTCGGTTTTTTCGATTGAAGAAATGGATTCTATGAATAAAAACAAGCAGATTGGAATGATCGAAGTTGAAAATCGGTATATCCGTTCGGAAGTTAAGGCGATCTGAAAAATTCGAAAAAGTTCCAAGAAGACCCCCTTTGATGCAATTTTTTTTTTCGATTCCGGTTTTTTCGATTGAAGAAATGGATTCTATAAAAAAAAACAGGCAGTTTGGTATGATCGAAGTTGAAAATCGGTCCATCCGTTCGGAAGTTAAGGCGATCTGAAGAATTCGAAAAAGTTCCAAGGGGGCCCCCTTCGATGCATTTTTTTTTTCGATTTCGGTTTTTTCGATTGGAGAAATGGATTCTATGAAAAAAAAAACAAGCAGATTGGTATGATCGAAGTTGAAAATCGGTCCATCCGTTCGGAAGTTAAGGCGATCTGAAGAATTCGATTTCGGTTTTTTCGATTGGAGAAATGGATTCTATGAAAAAAAAAACAAGCAGATTGGTATGATCGAAGTTGAAAATCGGTCCATCCGTTCGGAAGTTGAGACGATCTGAAGAATTCGAAAAAGTTCCAAGGGGGCCCTATTTGATGTAATTTTTTTTCGATTTAGGTTTTTTCGATTGGAGAAATGGATTCTATGAAAAAAAACAAGCAGATTAGTATGATCGAAGTTGAAAATCGGTCCATCCGTTCGGAAGTTAAGGCGATCTGAAGAATTCGAAAAACTTATAAGGGGGCCCCCTTTGATTCATTTTTTTTTTCGATTTCGGTTTATTCGATTGAAGAAATGGATTCTATGAAAAAAAACAAGCAGTTTGGTATGATCGAAGTTGAAAATCGGTCCATCCGTTCGGAAGTTAAGGCGATCTGAAGAATTCGAAAAAGTTCCAAGGGGGCCCCTTTTGATGCAATTTTTTTTTTCGATTTCGGTTTTTTTGATTGAAGAAATGGATTCTATGGAAAAAAACAAGCAGATTGGTATGATCGAAGTTGAAAATCGGTTCATTCGTTCGGAAGTTAAGGCGATCTGAAGAATTCGAAAAAGTTCCAAGGGGACCCCCTTCGATGCAATTTTTTTCTCGATTTCGGTTTTTTCGATTGGAGAAATGGATTCTATGAATAAAAACAAGCAGATTGGAATGATCGAAGTTGAAAATCGGTATATCCGTTCGGAAGTTAAGGCGATCTGAAAAATTCGAAAAAGTTCCAAGGGGACCCCCTTTGATGCAATTTTTTTTTCGATTCCGGTTTTTTCGATTGGAGAAATGGATTCTATGAAAAAAAACAGGCAGTTTGGTATGATCGAAGTTGAAAATCGGTCCATCCGTTCGGAAGTTAAGGCGATCTGAAGAATTCGAAAAAGTTCCAAGGGGGCCTTCTTTGATGCAATTTTTTTTTCGATTTAGGTTTTTTCGATTATAGAAATGGATTCTATGAAAAAAACAAACAGATTGGTATGATCGAAGTTGAAAATCGGTCCATCCGTTCGGAAGTTAAGGCGATCTGAAGAATTCGAAAAAGTTCCAAGGGGGCCCCCTTTGATGCATTTTTTTTTCGATTTCGGTTTTTTCGATTGGAGAAACGGATTCTATGAAAAAAAACAGGCAGTTTGGTATGATCGAAGTTGAAAATCGGTCCATCCGTTCGGAAGTTAAGGCGATCTGAAGAATTCGAAAAAGTTCCAAGGGGGCCTTCTTTGATGCAATTTTTTTTTCGATTAAGGTTTTTTCGATTGGAGAAATGGATTCTATGAAAAAAACAAACAGATTTGTATGATCGAAGTTGAAAATCGGTCCATCCGTTCGGAAGTTAAGGCGATCTGAAGAATACGAAAAAGTTATAAGGGGGCCCCCTTCGATTCATTTTTTTTTTCGATTTCGGTTTATTCGATTGGAGAAATGGATTCTATGAAAAAAAATAAGCAGTTTGGTATGATCGAAGTTGATAATCGGTCCATTCGTTCGGAAGTTGAGGCGATCTGAAGAATTCGAAAAAGTTCCAAGGGGGCCCCCTTTGATGCAATTTTTTTTTCGTTTTCATTTTTTTTGATTGGAGAAATGGATTCTATGAAAAAAAAACAAGCAGATTGGTATGATCGAAGTTGAAAATCGGTTCATCCGTTCGGAAGTTAAGGCGATCTGAAGAATTAGAAAAAGTTACAAGGGGACCCCCTTTGATGCAATTTATTTTCGATTTCGGTTCTTTCGATTGGAGAAATGGATTCTATGAATAAAAACAAGCAGATTGGTATGATCGAAGTTGAAAATCGGTATATCCGTTCGGAAGTTAAGGCGATCTGAAAAATTCGAAAAAGTTCCAAGGGGACCCCCTTTGATGCAATTTTTTTTTTGATTTCGGTTTTTTCAATTGAAGAAATGGATTCTATGAAAAAAAACAAGCAGTTTGGTATGATCGAAGTTGAAAATCGGTCCATCCGTTCGGAAGTTAAGGCGATCTGAAGAATTTGAAAATGTTCCAAGGGGCAGTTTTCTGTAGGTTGAATATCGCCAGATGTTGTATGTAATATTACATTTGTTTTCGGAGTTCGGGGGTGCTGAAGAGTCATAGTGAAAGTTTTCGAACTATTGAGAAGAAGTTTGGTGAGTATAACTATATAAACATAATCGAATACAACTCAGATACGATGATTGTTCAATCTATCCATTCAACTTTCTGCTCGATTTGGTCGCTCGTATGTAAAACGGAAGGACAGTTACCTGGTGGGTATTGCTATATAAACATCATCACGATATCATCGAATACAACTCAGAAACAACTATCGTTTCGTCAAACCATTTAACCTTCTGTTCGATTCAGTCGCTAGTATGTGTAACGGAAGTACCATCACCTGGTAAGTATCACTATATATACAGTATTGCGATATAATCGGATACCACCCAGATACATCGATTGTTCAGTCTATCCATTCAACTTTCTGTTCGTTTCGGTCGCTCGTATGTGAATCGGGAATACCGTCACCTAGTGTGTATAACTATATACACAGCATAACATCATAATCGAATACAACCCAGATACTATCCATTCAACCTTCTGTTCGATTCGGTTGCTCGTATGTATAACGAAAGAACAGTCACCTGGTGAGTATTACTATATAAACATCACCACGATATAATCGAATACAACTCAGTAACAATTATCATTATGTCTAACCATCCAACCTTATGTTCGATTCAGACGCTCGTATGTATAACGCAAGAACAGTCACCTGGTGAGTATTACTATATAAACATCACCACGATACAATCGAATACAACTCAGTTACAATTATCGTTCCGTCTAACCATCCAACCTAATGTTCGATTCAGACACTCGTATGTGTAACGAAAGAACCGTTACATGGTAGGTGTAACTAAATATACAGCATAACGATAAAATCGGAGACAACCCAGATACAATGATTGTTCAATTTATCCATCCAACCTTATATTCGATTCGGTTGCTCGTATGTTTAACGGAAGAACTGTTACCTGGTTAGACATACTATATGATAATCATCACGAAATAATCGAATACAACCCAGATACGATGATTGTTCAGTCTATCCATTCAACCTTCTGTTCAGTTCAGTCGCTCTTATGTATAACTGGAGAACAGTTACCTGGTGAGTATAACTATATAAACATCATCACGATATACTCGAATACAACCCCAGATACCGTTATTGTTTAGTCTAACCACTTAACCCTCTGTTCAATTTAGTCGCTCGTATGTATAACGGAAGAACAGTTACCTGGTGAGTATAACTATATAAACATTATCGAATACAACCCAGATACGATGATTGTTCAATCTATCCATTCAACCTTCTGCTCGATTCAGTCGCTAGTATGTGTAACGGAAGTACCGTCACCTGTTAAGTATCACTATATATACAGTATCGCGATATAATCGGATACCAACCAGATACATTGATTGTTCAGTCTATCCATTCAACTTTCTGTTGGTTTCGGTCGCTCGTATGTAGAACGGGAATACCGTCACCAAGTGTGTATAATTATATACACAGCATAACATCATAATCGAATACAACCCAGAGACTATCAATTCAACCTTCTGTTCGATTCGGTTGCTCGTATGTATAACGAAAGAACAGTAACCTGGTGAGTATTTCTATACGAACGTCATCACGATATAATCGAATACAACTCGGATACAATTATCATTCCGTCTATCCATCCAACCTTCTGTTCGATTGGGTCGCTCGTATGTATAACGCAAGAACAGTCACCTGGTGAGTTTTACTATATGAACATCACCACGATATAATCGAATACAACTCAGTTACAATTATCGTTCCGCCAAACCATCCAACCTTATGTTCGATTCAGACGCTCGTATGTGTAACGAAAGAACCGTTACATGGTAGGTGTAACTAAATATACAGCATAACGATATATCCGGATACAACCCAGATACGATGATTGTTCAATCTATCCATTCAACCTTATGTTCGATTCGGTTGCTCGTATGTATAACGGAAGATTTGTTACTTGGTTAGACATACTATATGATAATCATCACGATATAATAGAATACAACCCAGAAAGGATGATTGTACAGTCTATCTGCTCTACCTTCTCTTCGATTCGTTCGCTCTTACGTATAACGAAAGGACAGTTACCTGGTGAGTATAACTATAAAAACATCATCACGATATAATCGAATACAACCCCAGATACGATTATTGTTAAGTCTATCCATTCAACCTCCTGTTTAATTCAGTCGCTCGTATGTATAACGGAAAAACAGTTACCTGGTGAGTATAACTATATAAACATTATCGAATACAATTCAGATACGATGATTGTTCAATCTATCCATTCAACCTTCTGCTCGATTCGGTCGCTTGTATGTAAAACGGAAGAACAGTTACCTGGTGAGTATTGCTATATAAACATCATCAAGATATCATCGAATACAACTCAGATACAATTATCGTTTCGTCTAACCATTTAACCTTCTGTTCGATTCAGTCGCTAGTATGTGTAACGGAAGTACCGTCACCTGGTAAGTATCACTATATATACAGTATTGCGATATAATCGGATACCACCCAGATACATTGATTGTTCAGTCTATCCATTCAACTTTCTGTTCGTTTCGGTCGCTCGTATGTGAATCGGGAATACCGTCACCTAGTGTGTATAACTATATACACAGCATAACATCATAATCGAATACAACCCAGATACTATCCATTCAACCTTCTGTTCGATTCGGTTGCTCGTATGTATAACGAAAGAACAGTCACCTGGTGAGTATTACTATATAAACATCACCACGATATAATCGAATACAACTCAGTAACAATTATCATTATGTCTAACCATCCAACCTTATGTTCGATTCAGACGCCCGTATGTATAACGCAAGAACAGTCACCTGGTGAGTATTACTATATAAACATCACCACGATACAATCGAATACAACTCAGTTACAATTATCGTTCCGTCTAACCATCCAACCTAATGTTCGATTCAGACACTCGTATGTGTAACGAAAGAACCGTTACATGGTAGGTGTAACTAAATATACAGCATAACGATATAATCGGAGACAACCCAGATACAATGATTGTTCAATCTATCCATCCAACCTTATGTTCGATTCGGTTGCTCGTATGTTTAACGGAAGAACTGTTACCTGGTTAGACATACTATATGATAATCATCACGAAATAATCGAATACAACCCAGATACGATGATTGTTCAGTCTATCCATTCAACCTTCTGTTCAGTTCAGTCGCTCTTATGTATAACTGGAGAACAGTTACCTGGTGAGTATAACTATATAAACATCATCACGATATACTCGAATACAACCCCAGATACCATTATTGTTTAGTCTAACCACTTAACCTTCTGTTCAATTCAGTCGCTCGTATGTATAACGGAAGAACAGTTACCTGGTGAGTATAACTATATAAACATTATCGAATACAACCCAGATACGATGATTGTTCAATCTATCCATTCAACCTTCTGCTCGATTCAGTCGCTAGTATGTGTAACGGAAGTACCGTCACCTGTTAAGTATCACTATATATACAGTATTGCGATATAATCGGATACCAACCAGATACATTGATTGTTCAGTCTATCCATTTAACTTTCTGTTAGTTTCGGTCGCTCGTATGTAGAACGGGAATACCGTCACCAAGTGTGTATAATTATATACACAGCATAACATCATAATCGAATACAACCCAGAGACTATCAATTCAACCTTCTGTTCGATTCGGTTGCTCGTATGTATAACGAAAGAACAGTAACCTGGTGAGTATTTCTATACGAACGTCATCACGATATAATCGAATACAACTCGGATACAATTATCATTCCGTCTATCCATCCAACCTTCTGTTCGATTGGGTCGCTCGTATGTATAACGCAAGAACAGTCACCTGGTGAGTTTTACTATATAAACATCACCACGATATAATCGAATACAACTCAGTTACAATTATCGTTCCGCCAAACCATCCAACCTTATGTTCGATTCAGACGCTCGTATGTGTAACGAAAGAACCGTTACATGGTAGGTGTAACTAAATATACAGCATAACGATATATCCGGATACAACCCAGATACAATGATTGTTCAATCTATCCATTCAACCTTATGTTCGATTCGGTTGCTCGTATGTATAACGGAAGATTTGTTACTTGGTTAGACATACTATATGATAATCATCACGATAAAATAGAATACAACCCAGAAAGGATGATTGTACAGTCTATCTGCTCTACCTTCTCTTCGATTCGTTCGCTCTTACGTATAACGAAAAGACAGTTACCTGGTGAGTATAACTATAAAAACATCATCACGATATAATCGAATACAACCCCAGATACGATTATTGTTTAGTCTATCCATTCAACCTCCTGTTTAATTCAGTCGCTCGTATGTATAACGAAAAAACAGTTACCTGGTGAGTATAACTATATAAACGTTATCGAATACAATTCAGATACGATGATTGTTCAATCTATCCATTCAACCTTCTGCTCGATTCGGTCGCTTGTATGTAAAACGGAAGAACAGTTACCTGGTGAGTATTGCTATATAAACATCATCAAGATATCATCGAATACAACTCAGATACAATTATCGTTTCGTCTAACCATTCAACCTTCTGTTCGATTCAGTCGCTAGTATGTGTAACGGAAGTACCGTCACCTGGTTAGTATCACTATATATACAGTATTGCGATATAATCGGATACCACCCAGATACATTGATTGTTCAGTCTATCCATTCAACTTTCTTTTCGTTTCGGTCGTTCGTATGTAAAACGGGAATACCGTCACCTAGTGTGTATAACTATATACACAGCATAACATCATAATAGAATACAACCCATATACTATCCATTCAATCTCCTGTTCAATTCAGTCGCTCGTATGTATAACGGAAGAACAGTTACCTGGTGAGTATAACTATATAAACATAATCGAATACAACTCAGATACGATGATTGTTTAATCTATCCATTCAACCTTATGTTCGATTGGGTTGCTCGTATGTACAACGGAAGAACAGGTACCTGGTGAGTATAACTATATAAACATAATCGAATACAACTCAGATACGATGATTGTTCAATCTATCCATTTAACCTTCTGCTCGATTCGGTAGCTTGTATATAAAACGGAAGGACAGTTACCTGGTGAGTATTGCTATATAAACATCATCACGATATCATCGAATTCAACTCATATACAATTATCGTTTCGTCTAACCATTCAACATTCTGTTCGATTCAGTCGCTAGTATGTGTAACGGAAGTATCGTCACCTGGTAAGTATCACTATATATACAGAATTGCGATATAATCGGATACCACCCAGATACATTGATTGTTCAGTCTATCCATTCAACTTTCTGTTCATTTCGGTCGCTCGTATGTGAAACGGGAATACCGTCACCTAGTGTGTATAAATATATACACAGCATAGCATCATAATCAAATACAACCCAGATACTATCCATTCAACCTTTTGTTCGATTCGGTTGCTCGTATGAATAACGAAAGAACAGTAACCTGGTGAGTATTTCTACATGAACGTCATCACGATATAATCGAATACAACTCAGATACAATGATCATTCCGTCTATCCATCCAACCTTATGTTCGATTGGGTCGCTCGTATGTATAACGCAAGAACAGTCACCTGGTGAGTTTTACTATATAAACATCACCACGATATAATCGATTACAACTCAGTTACAATTATCGTTCCGTCTAACCATCCAACCTTATGTTCGATTCAGACGCTCGTATGTGTAACGAAAGAACCGTTACATGGTAGGTGTAAATAAATATACAGCATAACGATATAATCGGAGACAACCCAGATACAATGATTGTTCAATCTATCCATTCAACCTTATGTTCGATTCGGTTGCTCGTATGTATAACGGAAGAACTGTTACCTGGTTAGACATACTATATGATAATAATCACGATATAATCAAATACAACCCAGATACTATCCATTCAACCTTCGGTTCGATTCGGTTGCTCATATGTATAACGAAAGAACAGTAACCTGGTGAGTATTTCTATATGAACGTCATCACGATATAATCGAATACAACTCAGATACAATGATCTTTCCGTCTATCCATCTAACCTTTTGTTCGATTGGGTCGCTCGTATGTATAACGCAAGAACAGTCACCTGGTGAGTATTACTATATAAACATCACCACGATATAATAGAATACAACTTAGTTACAATTATCGTTCCGTCTAACCATCCAACCTTATGTTCGATTCAGACGCTCGTATGTGTAACGAAAGAACCGTTACATGGTAGGTGTAACTAAATATACAGCATAACGATAAATCCGGATACAACCCAGATACAATGATTGTTCAATCTATCCATTCAACCTTATGTTCGATTCGGTTGCTCGTATGTATAACGGAAGAACTGTTACCTTGTTAGACATACTATATGATAATAATCACGATATACTCGAATACAACCCCAGATACGATGAATTTTCAATCTATCCATTCAACCTCCTGCTCGATTCGGTCGCTTTTATGTGAAACGAAAGAACAGTTACCTGGTGACTATTGCTATATAAACATCATCACGATATCATCGAATACAACTCAGATACAATTGTCGCTTCGTCTAACCATTCAACCTTTTATTCGATTCAGTCGCTAGTATGTGTAACGGAAGTACCGTCACCTGGTGAGTATCACTATATATACAGTATTGCGATATAATCGGATACCGACCAGATACATTGATTGTTCAGTCTATCCATTCAACTTTCTGTTCGTTTCGGTCGCTCGTATGTGAAACGGGAATACCGTCACCTAGTGTGTATAACTATATACACAGCATAACATCATAATCGAATACAACCCAGATACCCAGAAATGTGCTATACCGATACGGGCTCATTTTGACCACTTTTCCCATGTTATTTCCCATAAGAAAATTTAAGCTCGAAAATAGCAAAAAATTGTCTCATTTTCATCCGTCAGTCGGCAGAGTATCGTCGAGGTGGGATGAGGAGGGTAACGGATTATAGGAAGGGTGACTAACCTTCATCATTATCCTGAGGAGGAGGGAGGAAAGAAATATAAAAAACATGTTATATATATATATATTTATTCATTCAAAATAAGATATAATATTATTCTAGAGATATATCATTCAAATCCTCGGATGATCATCAATTGAATAGTGTCCCCACGGTAAAGTTTCATCAGTTCCAGGAATGATATACCTTTTATCATCGTTTGGGCTGAGAGCAATCTTCTTTTGCATGATGGAATAAACTTGATGTTTATCAGACCTTATTAAATTTTGAGTAATAGTTTTCTGCTTCCAATTATCCAAACACTCAACGTAATCAGCAAAGGTTATTCTCGTTTCTACTACAGATGACTTTACACCTTTTGCCTTTTTAGTTACACCGAGATTTTTCAAAATATTCTCGATTTCAAAATCATCATATTCCCTTTCCGTTAAATCGTTCTGTATCTTCATTACGCTATCTTCGGTTATTGAAATTTTAGTAGAATACAGCTTAGATCTCAAACCAACGTAACCAATCATCGGGACTCCATTGTGTTCGTCCTTCATCATTCCCAGTACCTTCTTATTAACTTGTGGAATATTGAAAATGTTGGCTGGATGATAATCGGAAGTATCGAAACGTTGATGACAATCTCTCCTAATTATTTTATATGGATCTTGACTCCATATTTCATAGATTAGGCTATCAGTATCGGTGTAGAGAACAGAGCAATCAGGAAATACGCTAGCCATATAGTCGTAGTGGAAGTTGTATAAGGTAGTCTTTGCTAGATCCAAAATAGCTTGACCAACGTAAATGGGTTTGTTGAGATATGTTTCCAGCTTCCTCAGCTCAACAGCAATCAAACTCTCATTGAAAACAGTACAATTCCTAAACTCCGGTTTCGAGATATATGCCTCTGCCCCATATCTTCCACCCCACTGTGTCAGAAGCCTAACATTCACCCTTTTCCTAATATTTTCCATCGTCTTTCCAAAGACAGCATTATTCATGAGCTTGAAAAGATTTTTTTCGAATTCATTTTTTGCTTGCTTACGGAGGTCTGTGTTCAGAACAATGTAGGATTTCAGCCATGGAGCTTGCCTGAATCGAAGAACCCGATGGATCTTCTTCAACACCAAACCATGTGCTAACGCTTGTTTCAGTGCTCGATAGTGGATAACATATTTCTCTTTAGAGCGAAGGGTTGCCATCAATTTGATGTTTCCTCGCACCGACTTCGAAGGCATTCCAGTTTTAAGATCAATATGTTGAGGGCAGAAGGGTATATCTTTATGCATATCGTGGAGGTTTTGAGGATATTCTAAATCCACTTCAAACATATATCCCTCATGAGCATCGTCCGCAATTGACATCACATCGATGTTATCATCCACCCATTCAAACCGGCCATATGGTAAGTACTGGCTCATAGCCCAACCATACTGGTTGTTCACATCAAAATACATCAAGAATGTTTCAGGCTTCATAGGGTCATAGCCGTCAATATACCTATTATTAGCTTCGGCACGTCTTTTGGAACATACTTGACTGAGCCCTCCCCGAATACCTTGTTCAACAAAGAGAAACATATCTGGATCCGTTATGAGCTCCAACTCCTGATTTGTATACTTCAACATGGCATCCCACGTAAATCCTGGTAGGGTGTAATAGTGGGCGGGGTCAAGGTCGTATGTCCTGATACAGCTTGAACGAAACTGTTCGAATACGTCTGCGAGGAGGAGAATATCAGTCATCATATATAGATTCACATATTGACCTAAGTTTTGACAGTTGAATTCGCTCCATACAAGCTAAGCGCGGATATAGAATCTGCGAGGACATGGATTATCATCCAGTTTATTGTAGAAAGCATGAATTGGTGGAAGACAGGTTTCGGTGAAACGTTCAAACGAGTCGATATAATCATACGGCATAACTCCTTTCTTAGTTAAAAGTTGGAATTGCTCTTCAGAGATGTCATGGAATTGAGACCTCAAATTCGGAAATTCTACTAAATACGATGCCAACTTGTCAAGGGAGGAACCCATAAATCGGAAACTGTCTATGAATCGGAACTGAATAGAAGTCCCATCAACGTGCTTAGTAAAGGAAATGTACTTTTCTTTGTTGATAGGTAGTAAATCAATACGACCAACCATTTTAGATGCAATATCTCCAATGATGAAATTGGCGTCATACCCACTCAAGTTGTGAAAAACAACAGGTACCACATGACTATCCTGGTATTTTATGTTACAGCCTTCATGTGCAGGACCTCTATAATTATTTTCAGGAATAAGGTGATTATGGTCTCTGACTTTCTTATCTGCATGCCCAAAATGCTGTCCACAAATATGACAATGTGTTGCCTTTTTAAACTCCACTTCTTGTACTTCCGTCATATGGATATTGAATGGACACCAGAATACAGTTGTTATATCTTCAGCCAGTTGCTTGAGCTCATTGGCAGACCATTTCATGCAGTTTTCTCCACGATGAAAGCGATAAAATGATAGAGAATTATCGTAGGAGCACTTGAGATAGTATCCGACAGCAGCAGGAATGTGATGTTGGGGCTTCTTAGGATCCTCTGTTGGTTTCAAAACAGACTCCATATCAGCGTAAACAACAAATGGTACTTTCTCCTTGTTCCTATGATTTTTGAATTTCAAAATATTTCTTCCAACTGCGGGCATTTTGATTGCAGTCTCGTTCATCTTAACACAGTCGATAGAATGCGCAGCAAGTTTCTTTTCTGAATGAAAGTAGTGAAGGCAGCGATCGCAGAAATATTTTTTATGACCCTCTTTGTTTAGTTGAGTAGAAAGAAGTCTAGAGAGATCCTTGATCCATACATAGTGGTACTTGATTGGGAAAGTCTCAATTCCATTATAGTCACCATATTCATTGAAGTATTGATCTTGGATGAGAAGGAGATTGACGTGCTTATCTTTATAATTCTTGGTATTCTATGTAGGTAGCGTATTCATTCGTTTAGATTTCTTCTGAAGAATGTAAACGTTAATCGATATATCATTTTGCTTCTCGAATCGAGATATCTGATTGGTGGTTATCGGAAAGTGAATCCCCTTGAGGTTCAAAATTGAAGAAGGATGAGGGTATGATGAAGTTCTATCAGTATTCTCGTTTGTAGGATATAACGCTGATGTAACAGCCCAAGCAAAACAAGCTTGATCGTTATTCTTAACATTTATACAAGCTTGTCTGTTTTTTATTTCATGCGGCAACTCAATATATGAAGAGCCAAGCTGTGGAGTGAACTTATTGATATTGACACCCAAGTTTATGACTGCCTTCAACGCCCAACCACTGTCACGCTCCAGAAACTCCTCTAACTCCTTCATGATAGGATCGATTACTTTATTATTGAACCAATCATTGATGTCGGTATCCCTATAGATAGGATAGTTCGAGGTAGTGAAATATTTGTACTCAGTAAGTACACGGTCTCCCCTAGTAATCTCAAATTCTCCACAAAACGTAGCGTTAACTTTAAGTGCATTCTGAATTCGAATTTTGGAGAGAGCTCTACAGTCAATCAAAAATGCTGCAGGATCCTTGTGTTTCAAATTTGATATAACTCCAGTTCTGATGCGAGACTGAAATGCTGATTCGGAATCATCCCAGCTAACTCTATCTAGTGCAGTTTCCTTCCTAGATTTGAGTCCAGCTCCTTTCTTCTGAATCGCTTTGAACTGGTTCCGCAAGCTTTTCAAATTCCTAAGGCAAGCTTCCAGATGTTGCTTCTCACCGAGGTTTTTTGCACATCTCATTGCATTATGTATACGTTTTATCCCCTTCTGACATTCCCGAAGCCCTTTTCTCTCACGATTTTCGTCATAAGAGGACGTTTGAAGACCAAGTAGGGATGCGATTTGACTAATCAAATTAGCGAAGAGTGACGTTTTCACCATCTTGTAGTTTGCCTCTACAGTACAACTATCTGCGAATGAATGAGAAAAATTGAAGATTGTGGGGGTATAAGTAAAATTCAGGTCGGACGGAAGACTGAACGCTATCACCAAATAACATGAAAGGCCCCGGACTGATGAAAATTTGTGCATGTTTTCCATAAGAACCATTGTTAATTAATTCGATATTGATATATCACATATCAATTATGTTGACACAAATATATAGAGTAACACATCAGGTTAGCCGTCAAGTTATTTATAGCCGAAAGGCCCCTCGGAATTCGAAGGCGCTACACAGAGGCCCGAGGTAGACGGCGTTCAAGAAAGAAAATGGTTCTTTGATAACCTATAGGTGACAATTTCTCCTGAACATGTTCAATTGAACAAACGAAAACAATGTTTATACCTGACTCCTTAATGGAGACGACCTCCGTTGTAGAGAGGAAATTAAAGACTCCAGAGTCGGTACACTCCCCTCCTAAGAGGGTACCTAGCGTGTATCGTGCGAGAAAAAGTCGTCCATTTTCGTTCAACCTGAAGCGTACACTATATCAAACTCAAGAATAGGACTAAACCAGTTTAAGACTGAATTATTTAACATTGTTTTCCTTCCTTCAAGAATTGGGAGGTATTGAACAAATATCTAAGGGAAGTAGCAAGAAACACATCAGGACAGCCGTCAAGTTATTTATAGCCAAAAGGCCCCTCGGAATTCAAAGGCGCTACACAGAGGCCCGAGGTAGACGGCGTTCAAGAAAGAAAATGGTTCTTTGATAACCTATAGGTGACAATTTCTCCTGAACATGTTCAATTGAACAAACGAAATCACTGTTTATACCTGACTCCTTGATGGAGACGACCTCCGTTGTAGAGAGGAAATTAAAGACTCCAGAGTCGGTACACTCCCCTCCTAAGAGGGCACCTGGCGTGTTTCGTGCGAGAAAAAGTCGTCCATTTTCGTTCAACCTGAAGCGTACACAATATCAAACTCAAAAATAGGACTAAACCAGTTTAAGACTGAATTATTTAACATTGTTTTCCTTCCTTCAAGAATTGGGAGGTATTAAACGAATATCTGAGGGAAGTAGCAAGAAACACATCAGGACAGCCGTCAAGTTATGTATAGCCAAAAGGCCCCTCGGAATTCAAAGGCGCTACACAGAGGCCCGAGGTAGACGGCGTTCAAGAAAGAAAATGGTTCTTTGATAACCTATAGGTGACAATTTCTCCTGAACATGTTCAATTGAACAAACGAAAACACTGTTTATACCTGACTCCTTGATGGAGACGACCTCCGTTGCAGAGAGGAAATTACAGACTCCAGAGTCGATACACTCCCCTCCTAAGAGGGTACCTTGCGTGTTTCGTGCGAGAAAAAGTCGTCCATTTTCGTTCAACCTGATGCGTACACAATAACAAACTCAAAAATAGGACTAAACCAGTTTAAGACTGAATTATTTAACATTGTTTTCCTTCCTTCAAGAATTGGGAGGTATTGAACAAATATCTAAGGAAAGTAGCAAGAAACACATCAGGACAGCCGTCAAGTTATTTATAGCCAAAAGGCCCCTCGGAATTCGAAGGCGCTACACAGAGGTTCGAGGTAGACGGCGTTCAAGAAAGAAAATGGTTCTTTGATAACCTATAGGTGACAATTTCTCCTGAACATGTTCAATTGAACAAACGAAAACACTGTTTATACCTGACTCCTTGATGGAGACGACCTCCGTTGTAGTGAGGAAATTACAGACTCCAGAGTCGATACACTCCCCTCCTAAGAGGGTACCTTGCGTGTTTCGTGCGAGAAAAAGTCGTCCATTTTCGTTCAACCTGATGCGTACAATAAATCAATCCCAAAAATAGGATCATTTTTTGAGAAGTATCCAAATACTGCTTATCAAATGGAATAAAATCAGAGCGGGTATCACAAAAAACAAAGGAAATGACATAGTTGTGAATTCATCATGTAAAAATCAATTTCAGAAAAGTTTATATACACGTAGTTGAAATTGCAATAATCACTTAACTGTACTGAAATTCGATATTTTAATATTTCAATGAGAAATATTGAAGTCTAATTATACTCACTCTCTATCGTAAATGGACATCTCTATCGAAATTTTCCAATGGCCAATAATAACTATTTCAACAAATATTTCACGAACGGCACGAAATATCGAAAATTATAGTCCCCGCCAATCCACCTTATCGTGTTTGACTAAATTCTAACGGTGGGTCAACATCTGCAATTGATATCACTAGAAAGAAAAGAATTCATAGGGCGACAATCTCATAAAAAACTATTATATCATGATTTTCAGTGAAATTACAAATAACTAGAAAACGACTTTAAATATCAAAAATCTGAACCAAAAATCACCCCCCGCCAACGCCCCCTGTCGCGTTTGACAACATCCTAACGAAAGGTCAACATTTGAAGTTGATATCACCAGAAAGAAAAAAATTCATGAGGTGACATTCTCACGACAAACTATCATATCTCATGATTTTCACCGAAAATATTACAAGTCCAAAAGGTATCATATTTTCGCAAATAACTCGAAAACGGCTTGAAATATCGAAAATCTGAATCGAAAATCACCCCCCGCCAACCCCCCTGTCGCGTTTGACGAAATCCTAACGAAAGGTCAACATTTGAAGTTGATATCACCAGAAAGAAAAAAAATCATAAGGTGACATTCTCACAAAAACTATCATACCTCATGATTTTCGCCGAAAATATTACAAGTCCAAAAGGTATCATATTTTGGCAAATAACTCGAAAATGGCTTGAAATATCGAAAATCTGAATCGAAAAACACCCCCCGCCAACCCCCCTGTCGCGTTTGACGAAATCCTAACGAAAGGTCAACATTTGAAGTTGATATCACCAGAAAGAAAAAAAATCATAAGGTGACATTCTCACAAAAACTATCATACCTCATGATTTTCGCCGAAAATATTACAAGTCCAAAAGGTACCATATTTTCGCAAATAACTCGAAAACGGCTCGAAATATCGAAAATCTGAATCGAAAAACACCCCCCGCCAACGCCCTGTCGCGTTTGACGAAATCCTAACGAAAGGTCAACATTTGAAGTTGATATCACCAGAAAGAAAAAAATTCATAAGGTGACATTCTCACAAAAACTATCATACCTCATGATTTTCGCCGAAATTATTACAAGTCCAAAAGGTATCATATTTTCCAGAATAAGACGAAAATAGCTTCAAATATCGAAAATTTTAATCAAAACCACCCCCCCCTTCCTTGGCCACAGGCCCCTGTCGTATTCGATAACAGACTAACAAATTAAAAAATATTTAGTCTACCACAAAAAAGCCTCAAAAGTGTCGTCATCACGAAAAAATCATACCTGAATGTTCTGGAGTCTGGTAAAGTTAATCACTGGAAGGCACTTCCATTCACCACTGTTAACATCACAATAACATTTTCGTCTCCATGTTCATAATTTATCAGTACTTGGTCGGACCGACGACTGAACGCCTCAATAGAATCAAACACCACCACACCAAAGACCCCTCTATACACCGTCAGTTTTATATTCAATGAAGTCGTTTTCTAGTTATTTGTAATTTCACTGAAAATCATGATATAATAGTTTTTTATGAGATTGTCGCCCTATGAATTATTTTCTTTCTAGTGATATCAATTGCAGATGTTGACCTACCGTTAGAATTTAGTCAAACACGATAAGGTGGATTGGCGGGGACTATAATTTTCGATATTTCGTGCCGTTCGTGAAATATTTGTTGAAATAGTTATTATTGGTCATTGGAAAATTTCGATAGAGATGTCCATTTACGATAGAGAGTGAGTATAATTAGACTTCAATATTTCTCATTGAAATATTAAAATATCGAATTTCAGTACAGTTAAGTGATTATTGCAATTTCAACTACGTGTATATAAACTTTTCTGAAATTGATTTTTACATGATGAAGTCACAACTATGTCATTTCCCTTGTTTTTTGTGATACCCGCTCTGATTTTATTCCATTTGATAAGCAGTATTTGGATACTTCTCAAAAAATGATCCTATTTTTGGGATTGATTTATTGTACGCATCAGGTTGAACGAAAATGGACGACTTTTTCTCGCACGAAACACGCAAGGTACCCTCTTAGGAGGGGAGTGTATCGACTCTGGAGTCTGTAATTTCCTCTATACAACGGAGGTCGTCTCCATCAAGGAGTCAGGTATAAACAGTGTTATCGTTTGTTCAATTGAACATGTTCAGGAGAAATTGTCACCTATAGGTTATCAAAGAACCATTTTCTTTCTTGAACGCCGTCTACCTCGGGCCTCTGTGTAGCGCCTTTGAATTCCGAGGGGCCTTTTGGCTATAAATAACTTGACGGCTGTCCTGATGTGTTTCTTGCTACTTCCCTTAGATATTTGTTCGATACCTCCCAATTCTTGAAGGAAGGAAAACAATGTTAAATAATTCAGTCTTAAACTGGTTTAGTCCTATTTTTGAGTTTGATATTGTGTACGCATCAGGTTGAACGAAAATGGACGACTTTTTCTCGCACGAAACACGCAAGGTACCCTCTTAGGAGGGGAGTGTATCGACTCTGGAGTCTGTAATTTCCTCTCTGCAACGGAGGTCGTCTCCATCAAGGAGTCAGGTATAAACAGTGTTTTCGTTTGTTCAATTGAACATGTTCAGGAGAAATTGTCACCTATAGGTTATCAAAGAACCATTTTCTTTCTTGAACGCCGTCTACCTCGGGCCTCTGTGTAGCGCCTTTGAATTCCGAGGGGCCTTTTGGCTATAAATAACTTGACGGCTGTCCTGATGTGTTTCTTGCTACTTCCCTCAGATATTCGTTTAATACTTCCCAATTCTTGAAGGAAGGAAAACAATGTTAAATAATTCAGTCTTGAACTGGTTTAGTCCTATTTTTGAGTTTGATATTGTGTACGCTTCAGGTTGAACGAAAATGGACGACTTTTTCTCGCACGAAACACGCCAGGTACCCTCTTAGGAGGGGAGTGTACCGACTCTGGAGTCTTTAATTTCCTCTCTACAACGGAGGTCGTCTCCATCAAGGAGTCAGGTATAAACAGTGATTTCGTTTGTTCAATTGAACATGTTCAGGAGAAATTGTCACCTATAGGTTATCAAAGAACCATTTTCTTTCTTGAACGCCGTCTACCTCGGGCCTCTGTGTAGCGCCTTTGAATTCCGAGGGGCCTTTTGGCTATAAATAACTTGACGGCTGTCCTGATGTGTTTCTTGCTATTTCCCTTAGATATTTGTTCAATACCTCCCAATTCTTGAAGGAAGGAAAACAATGTTAAATAATTCAGTCTTAAACTGGTTTAGTCCTATTCTTGAGTTTGATATAGTGTACGCTTCAGGTTGAACGAAAATGGACGACTTTTTCTCGCACGATACACGTTAGGTACCCTCTTAGGAGGGGAGTGTACCGACTCTGGAGTCTTTAATTTCCTCTCTACAACGGAGGTCGTCTCCATTAAGGAGTCAGGTATAAACAGTGTTTTCGTTTGTTCAATTGAACATGTTCAGGAGAAATTGTCACCTATAGGTTATCAAAGAACCATTTTCTTTCTTGAACGCCGTCTACCTCGGGCCTCTGTGTAGCGCCTTCGAATTCCGAGGGGCCTTTCGGCTATAAATAACTTGACGGCTAACCTGATGTGTTACTCTATATATTTGTGTCAACATAATTGATATGTGATATATCAATATCGAATTAATTAACAATGGTTCTTATGGAAAACATGCACAAATTTTCATCAGTCCGGGGCCTTTCATGTTATTTGGTGATAGCGTTCAGTCTTCCGTCCGACCTAAATTTTACTTATACCCCCACATTCTTCAATTTTTCTCATTCATTCGCAGATAGTTGTACTGTAGAGGCAAACTACAAGATGGTGAAAACGTCACTCTTCGCTAATTTGATTAGTCAAATCGCATCCCTACTTGGTCTTCAAACGTCCTCTTATGACGAAAATCGTGAGAGAAAAGGGCTTCGGGAATGTCAGAAGGGGATAAAACGTATACATAATGCAATGAGATGTGCAAAAAACCTCGGTGAGAAGCAACATCTGGAAGCTTGCCTTAGGAATTTGAAAAGCTTGCGGAACCAGTTCAAAGCGATTCAGAAGAAAGGAGCTGGACTCAAATCTAGGAAGGAAACTGCACGAGATAGAGTTAGCTGGGATGATTTCGAATCAGCATTTCAGTCTCGCATCAGAACTGGAGTTATATCAAATTTGAGACACAAGGATCCTGCAGCATTTTTGATTGACTGTAGAGCTCTCTCCAAAATTCGAATTCAGAATGCACTCAAAAAGGATGAGGCAGTTAAAGTTAACGCTACGTTTTGTGGAGAATTTGAGATTACTAGGGGAGACCGTGTACTTACTGAGTACAAATATTTCACTACCTCGAACTATCCTATCTATAGGGATACCGACATCAATGATTGGTTCAATAATAAAGTAATCGATCCTATCATGAAGGAGTTAGAGGAGTTTCAGGAGCGTGACAGTGGTTGGGCGTTGAAGGCAGTCATAAACTTGGTTGTCAATATCAATAAGTTCACTCCACAGCTTGGCTCTTCATGTATTGAGTTGCCGCATGAAATAAAAAACAGACAAGCTTGTATAAATGTTAAGAATAACGATCAAGCTTGTTTTGCTTGGGCTGTTACATCAGCGTTATATCCTACAAACGAGAATACTGATAGAACTTCATCATACCCTCATCCTTCTTCAATTTTGAACCTCAAGGGGATTCACTTTCCGATAACCACCAATCAGATATCTCGATTCGAGAAGCAAAATGATGTATCGATTAACGTTTACATTCTTCAGAAGAAATCTAAACGAATGAATACGCTACCTACATATCTCACCAAGAATTATAAAGATAAGCACGTCAATCTCCTTCTCATCCAAGATCAATACTTCAATGAAGATGGTGACTATAATGGAATTGAGACTTTCCCAATCAAGTACCACTATGTATGGATCAAGGATCTCTCTAGACTTCTTTCTACTCAACTAAACAAAGAGGGTCATAAAAAATATTTCTGCGATCGCTGCCTTCACTACTTTTATTCAGAAAAGAAACTTGCTGCGCATTCTATCGACTGTGTTAAGATGAACGAGACTGCAATCAAAATGCCCGCAGTTGGAAGAAATATTTTGAAATTCAAAAATCATAGGAACAAGGAGAAAGTACCATTTGTTGTTTACGCTGATATGGAGTCTGTTTTGAAACCAACAGAGGATCCTAAGAAGCCCCAACATCACATTCCTGCTGCTGTCGGATACTATCTCAAGTGCTCCTACGATAATTCTCTATCATTTTATCGCTTTCATCGTGGAGAAAACTGCATGGAATGGTTTGCCAATGAGCTCAAGCAACTGGCTGAAGATATAACAACTGTATTCTGGTGTCCATTCAATATCCATATGACGGAAGTACAAGAAGTGGAGTTTAAAAAGGCAACACATTGTCATATTTGTGGACAGCATTTTGGGCTTGCAGATAAGAAAGTCAGAGACCATAATCACCTTATTCCTGAAAATAATTATAGAGGTCCTGCACATGAAGGCTGTAACATAAATTACCAGGATAGTCATGTGGTACCTGTTGTTTTTCACAACTTGAGTGGGTATGACGCCAATTTCATCATTGGAGATATTGCATCTAAAATGGTTGGTCGTATTGATTTACTACCTATCAACAAAGAAAAGTACATTTCCTTTACTAAGCACGTTGATGGGACTTCTATTCAGTTCCGATTCATAGACAGTTTCCGATTTATGGGTTCCTCCCTTGACAAGTTGGCATCGTATTTAGTAAAATTTCCGAATTTGAGGTCTCAATTCCATGACATCTCTGAAGAGCAATTCCAACTTTTAACTAAGAAAGGAGTTATGCCGTATGATTATATCGACTCGTTTGAACGTTTCACCGAAACCTGTCTTCCACCAATTCATGCTTTCTACAATAAACTGGATGATAATCCATGTCCTCGCAGATTCTATATCCGCGCTGAGCTTGTATGGAGCGAATTCAACTGTCAAAACTTAGGTCAATATGTGGATCTATATATGATGACTGATATTCTCCTCCTCGCAGACGTATTCGAACAGTTTCGTTCAAGCTGTATCAGGACATACGACCTTGACCCCGCCCACTATTACACCCTACCAGGATTTACGTGGGATGCCATGTTGAAGGATACAAATCAGGAGTTGGAGCTCATAACGGATCCAGATATGTTTCTCTTTGTTGAACAAGGTATTCGGGGAGGGCTCAGTCAAGTATGTTCCAAAAGACGTGCCGAAGCTAATAATAGGTATATTGACGGCTATGACCCTATGAAGCCTGAAACATTCTTGATGTATTTTGATGTGAACAACCAGTATGGTTGGGCTATGAGCCAGTACTTACCATATGGCCGGTTTGAATTGGTGGATGATAACATCGATGTGATGTCAATTGCGGACGATGCTCATGAGGGATATATGTTTGAAGTGGATTTAGAATATCCTCAAAACCTCCACGATATGCATAAAGATATACCCTTCTGCCCTCAACATATTGATCTTAAAACTGGAATGCCTTCGAAGTCGGTGCGAGGAAACATCAAATTGATGGCAACCCTTCGCTCTAAAGAGAAATATGTTATCCACTATCGAGCACTGAAACAAGCGTTAGCACATGGTTTGGTGTTGAAGAAGATCCATCGGGTTCTTCGATTCAGGCAAGCTCCATGGCTGAAATCCTACATTGATCTGAACACAGACCTCCGTAAGCAAGCAAAAAATGAATTCGAAAAAAATCTTTTCAAGCTCATGAATAATGCTGTCTTTGGAAAGACGATGGAAAATATTAGGAAAAGGGTGAATGTTAGGCTTCTGACACAGTGGGGTGGAAGATATGGGGCAGAGGCATATATCTCGAAACCGGAGTTTAGGAATTGTACTGTTTTCAATGAGAGTTTGATTGCTGTTGAGCTGAGGAAGCTGGAAACATATCTCAACAAACCCATTTACGTTGGTCAAGCTATTTTGGATCTAGCAAAGACTACCTTATACAACTTCCACTACGACTATATGGCTAGCGTATTTCCTGATTGCTCTGTTCTCTACACCGATACTGATAGCCTAATCTATGAAATAAGGAGTCAAGATCCATATAAAATAATTAGGAGAGATTGTCATCAACGTTTCGATACTTCCGATTATCATCCAGCCAACATTTTCAATATTCCACAAGTTAATAAGAAGGTACTGGGAATGATGAAGGACGAACACAATGGAGTCCCGATGATTGGTTACGTTGGTTTGAGATCTAAGCTGTATTCTACTAAAATTTCAATAACCGAAGATAGCGTAATGAAGATAGAGAACGATTTAACGGAAAGGGAATATGATGATTTTGAAATCGAGAATATTTTGAAAAATCTCGGTGTAACTAAAAAGGCAAAAGGTGTAAAGTCATCTGTAGTAGAAACGAGAATAACCTTTGCTGATTACGTTGAGTGTTTGGATAATTTGAAGCAGAAAACTATTACTCCAAATTTAATGAGGTCTAATAAACATCAAGTTTATTCCATCATGCAAAAGAAGATTGCTCTCAGCCCAAACGATGATAAAAGGTATATCATTCCTGGAACTGATGAAACTTTACCGTGGGGACACTATTCAATTGATGATCATCCGAGGATTTGAATGATATATCTCTAGAATAATATTATATCTTATTTTGAATGAATAAATATATATATATATATATATATATATAACATGTTTTTTATATTTCTTTCCTCCCTCCTCCTCAGGATAATGATGAAGGTTAGTCACCCTTCCTATAATCCGTTACCCTCCTCATCCCACCTCGACGATACTCTGCCGACTGACGGATGAAAATGAGACAATTTTTTGCTATTTTCGAGCTTAAATTTTCTTATGGGAAATAACATGGGAAAAGTGGTCAAAATGAGCCCGTATCGGTATAGCACATTTACTTATCCATTCAACCTTCTTTTCGATTCGGTTGCTCGTATGTATAACGAAAGAACAGTAACCTGGTGAGTATTTCCATATGAACTTCATCACGATATAATCGAATACAACTCAGATACAATGATCATTCCGTCTATCCATCCAACCTTCTGTTCGATTTGGTCGCTCGTACGTATAACGCAAGAACAGTCACCTGGTCAGTATTACTATATAATCATTACCACGATATAATCGAATACAACTCAGTTACAATTATCATTCCGTCTATGCATTCAACCTTCTGTTCAGTTCAGCCGCTCTTATGTATAACTGGAGAACAGTTACCTGGTGAGTATAACTATATAAACATCATCACGATATAATCGAATACAACCCCAGATAGGATCATTGTTTAGTCTATCCATTCAACCTTCTGTTCAATTCAGTCGCTCGTATGTATAACGGAAGAACAGTTACCTGGTGAGTATAACATTTTAAACATAATCGAATACAACTCAGATACGATGATTGTTCAATCTATCCATTTAACCTTCTGCTCGATTCGGTCGCTTGTATGTAAAACGGAAGGACAGTTACCTGGTGAGTATTGCTATATAAACATCATCACAATATCATCGAATTCAACTCAGATACAATTATCGTTTCGTCCAAACATCCAACATTTTGTTCGATTCAGTCGCTAGTATGTGTAACGGAAGTATCTTCACCTGGTAAGTATTACTATATATACAGAATTGCGATATAATCGGATACCACCCAGATACATTGATTGTTCAGTCTATCCATTCAACTTTCTGTTCGTTTCGGTCGCTCGTTTGTGAACCAGGAATACCGTCACCTAGTGTGTATAAATATATACACAGCATAACATCATAATCGAATACAACCCAGATACTATCCATTCAACCTTCTGTTCGATTCGGTTGCTCGTATGTATAACGAAAGAACAGTAACCTGGTGAGTATTTCTACATGAACATCATCACGATATAATCGAATACAACTCAGATACAATGATCATTCCGTCTATTCATCCAACCTTATGTTCGATTGGGTCGCTCGTATGTATAACGCAAGAACAGTCACCTGGTGAGTTTTACTATATGAACATCACCACGATATAATCGAATACAACTCAGTTACAATTATCGTTCCGTCTAACCATCCAACCTTATGTTCGATTCAGACGCTCGTATGTGTAACGAAAGAACCGTTACATGGTAGGTGTAACCAAATATACAGCATAACGATATAATCGGAGACAACCCAGATACAATGATTGTTCAATCTATCCATTCAACCTTATGTTCGATTCGGTTGCTCGTATGTATAACGGAAGAACTGTTACCTGGTTAGACATACTATATGATGATAATCACGATATAATCAAATACAACCCAGATACGATGATTGTGCGGTCTATCCATTCAACCTTCTGTTCAGTTCAGCCGCTCTTATGTATAACTGGAGAACAGTTACCTGGTGAGTATAACTATATAAACATCATCACGATATAATCAAATACAACCCAGATACGATGATTGTGCGGTCTATCCATTCAACCTTCTGTTCAGTTCAGCCGCTCTTATGTATAACTGGAGAACAGTTACCTGGTGAGTATAACTATATAAACATCATCACGATATAATCGAATACAACCCCAGATAGGATCATTGTTTAGTCTATCCATTCAACCTTCTGTTCAATTCAGTCGCTCGTATGTATAACGGAGGAACAGTTACCTAGTGAGTATAACTATATAAACGTAATCGAATACAACTCAGATACGATGATTGTTTAATCTATCCATTCAACCTCATGTTCGATTGGGTTGCTCGTATGTATAACGGAAGAACAGGTACCTGGTGAGTATAACTATATAAACATAATCGAATACAACTCAGATACGAAGAATGTTCAATCTATTCATTTAACCTTCTGCTCGATTCGGTCGCTTTTATGTAAAACGGAAGGACAGTTACCTGGTGAGTATTGCTATATAAACATCATCACAATATCATCGAATTCAACTCAGATGCAATTATCGTTTCGTCTAACCATTCAACATTCTGTTCGATTCAGTCGCTAGTATGTGTAACGGAAGTATCTACACCTGGTAAGTATCACTATATATACAGAATTGCGATATAATCGGATACCACCCAGATACATTGATTGTTCAGTCACTCCATTCAACTTTCTGTTCGTTTCGGTCGCTCGTATGTGAAACGGGAATACCGTCACCTAGTGTGTATTAATATATACACAGCATAACATCATAATCGAATACAACCCAGATACTATCCATTCAACCTTCTGTTCGATTCGGTTGCTCGTATGTATAACGAAAGAACAGTAACCTGGTGAGTATTTCTACATGAACATTATCACGATATAATCGAATACAACTCAGATACAATGATCATTCCGTCTATCCATCCAACCTTATGTTCGATTGGGTCGCTCGTATGTATAACGCAAGAACAGTCACCTGGTGAGTTTTACTATATGAACATCACCACGATATAATCGAATACAACTCAGTTACAATTATCGTCCCGTCTAACCATCCAACCTTATGTTCGATTCAGACTCTCGTATGTGTAACGAAAGAACCGTTACATGGTAGGTATAACTAAATATACAGCATAACGATATAATCGGAGACAACCCAGATACAATGATTGTTCAATCTATCCATTCAACCTTATGTTCGATTCGGTTGCTCGTATGTATAACGGAAGAACTGTTACCTGGTAAGACATACTATATGATAATAATCACGATATAATCAAATACAACCCAGACACGATGATTGTGCGGTCTATCCATTCAACCTTCAGTTCAGTTCAGTCGCTCTTATGTATAACTGGAGAACAGTTTCCTGGTGAGTATAACTATATAAACATCATCAAGATATAATCGAATACAAACCCAGATACGATTATTGTTTAGTCTATCCATCCAACCTTCTGTTCAATTCAGTCGCTCGTATGTATAACGGAAGAACAGTTACCTGGTGAGTATAACTATATGAACATAATCGAATACAACCCAGATACGATGATTGTTCAATCTATACTGAATTTGAGCTTCTGCTCGATTCGGTCGCTTGTATGTAAAACGGAAGAACAGTTACCTGGTGAGTATTGCTATATAAACATCATCACGATATCATCGAATACAACTCAGATACAATTATCGTTTCGTCTAACCATTTGTCCTTCTGTTCGATTCAGTCGCTAGTATGTGTAACGGAAGTACCGTCACCTGGTAAGTATCACTATATATACAGTATTGCGATATAATCGGATACCACCCAGATACATTGATTGTTCAGTCAATCCATTCAACTTTCTGTTCGTTTCGGTCGCTCGTATGTAAAACGGGAATACCGTCACCTTATGTGTATAACTATATACACAGCATAACATCATAATCGAATACAACCCAGATACTATCCATTCAACCTCCTGTTCGATACGGTTGCTCGTATGTATAACGAAAGAACAGTAACCTGGTGAGTATTTCTATATGAACGTCATCACGATATAATCGAATACAACTCAGATACAATTATCATTCCGTCTATCCATCCAACCTTCTGTTCGATTGGGTCGATCGTATGTATAACGCAAGAACAGTCACCTGGTGAGTATTACCATATAAACATCACCACGATACAATCGAATACAACTCAGTTTTAATTATCGTTCCGTCTAACCATCCAACCTTATGTTCGATTCAGACACTCGTATGTGTAACGAAAGAACCGTTACATGGTAGGTGTAACTAAATATACAGCATAACGATATAATCGGAGACAACCCAGATACAATGATTGTTCAATCTATCCATCCAACTTATGTTCGATTCGGTTGCTCGTATGTTCAACGGAATAACTATTACCTGGTTAGACAAACTATATGATAATTATCACGATATAATCGAATACAACCAAGATACGATGATTGTTCAGTCTATCCATTCAACCTTCTGTTCAGTTCAGTCGCTCTTATGTATAACTGGAGAACAGTTACCTGGTGAGTATAACTATATAAACATCATCACGATATACTCGAATACAACCCCAGATACCATTATTGTTTAGTCTAACCATTCAACCTTCTGTTCAATTCGGTCGCTCGTATGTATAACGGAAGAACAGTTACCTGGTGAGTATAACTATATAAACATTATCGAATACAATTCAGATACGATGATTGTTCAATCTATCCATTCAACCTTCAGCTCGATTCGGTCGCTTGTATGTGAAACGGAAGAACAGTTACCTGGTGAGTATTGCTATATAAACATCATCACGATATCATCGAATACAACTCAGATACAATTATCGTTTCGTCTAACCATTTAACTTTCTGTTCGATTCAGTCACTAGTATGTGTAACGGAGGTACCGTCACCTGGAAAGTAACACTATATATACAGTATTGCGATATAATCGGATACCACCCAGATACATTGATTGTTCAGTCTATCCATTCAACTTTCTTTTCGTTTCGGTCGTTCGTATGTAAAACGGGAATACCGTCACCTAGTGTGTATAACTATATACACAGCATAACAGCATAATAGAATACAACCCATATACTATCCATTCAACCTTCTGTTCAATTCAGTCGCTCGTATGTATAACGGAAGAACAGTTACCTGGTGAGTATAACTATATAAACATAATCGAATACAACCCAGATACGATGATTGTTCAATCTATACTGAATTCAACCTTCTGCTCGATTCGGTCGCTTGTATGTAAAACGGAAGAACAGTTACCTGGTGAGTATTGCTATATAAACATCATCACGATACCATCGAAAACAAATCAGATACAATTATCGTTTCGTCTAACCATTTAACCTTCTGTTTGATTCAGTCGCTAGAATGTGTAACGGAAGTACCGTCACCTGGTAAGTATCACTATATATACAGTATTGCGATATAATCGGATACCACCCAGATACATTGATTGTTCAGTCTATCCATTCAACTTTCTGTTCGTTTCGGTCGCTCTCATGTAAAACGGGAATACCGTCACCTTATGTGTATAACTATATACACAGCATAACATCATAATCGAATACAACCCAGATACTATCCATTCAACCTTCTGTTCGATCCGGTTGCTCATATGTTTAACGAAAGAACAGTAACCTGGTGAGTATTTCTATATGAACGTCATCACGATATAATCGAATACAACTCAGATACAATGATCTTTCCGTCTATCCATCCAACCTTTTGTTCGATTGGGTCGCTCGTATGTATAACGCAAGAACAGTCACCTGGTGAGTATTACTATATAAACATCACCACGATATAATCGAATACAACTCAGTTACAATTATCGTTCCGTCTAACCATCCAACCTTATGTTCGATTCAGACGCTCGTATGTGTAACGAAAGAACCGTCACATGGTAGGTGTTTAGATTTAAGTGTGTTTACCCTGTATGTATGTTATGTGAATGACTTTGTATATATTTTTCTGAATGACATATAATCATGTAACATAGGGAAAAAGTTGAAAGGAGAAGTTGTTGATTAAAAAAAAAAAAAGACAAGATTCGTATTATTTCTGGAAGATCAAGAAAAAGGAAAATTGCAGAATAATTCGCTGATCCTCCGGCCGGATTACTAATACGAACCTATTCTAGGTAAGTTGACGCACTTTCAAACATTGTGCTGGTCCTTCGAGCCGGATTACTAATACGAACCTATTCTAGGTAAGTTGACGCACTTTCAAACATTGTGCTGGTCCTTCGCCGTTAAACGAAAGCCAAGATATGGAAAAACAAGACAAAGAAGGAGTTGTTACAAGAAGTAAGCAGAGAATGATGACCAAAGATGAGCAAACTTCAGGTGATGGAAATAAGGATGCCAATCAGCCGTTACAAAAAGGAAGTCATTGCTCAAAAACCAAGAAAACAAGGTCTTCGTTCTCAAGAACAAGTTCGACAAGACGAAAAATGTTAGAAGCACAAGTGAAGGCGGATGAAGAGATAGCAAGACTCTTAGCTCTGGAACAAGAAGTGAAATTGAAAACTCTGGAACACGAGAAGCAGATGATCCTAAATAAACTGGCTCTGGATGAGGCAAGATTCGAAGAGGAGTCAGAAGGTAGCACAAATACTGAGGAAGGTCAAATAGAGGTATTACCTGTAGAACAGATTTCGCAGAGAGGTAAGGTTGAACATTGGTTGTCGAATCATTCTGATATTCAATACGAAAGCAATGAAGGTCATGCTAGGAAAGGAGACATTAGTAATAATGACAATTATAATAGTATTAGACATTTGCTGTCAAGGCAGAATATTGACAAAGATCTCCCAATATTCTTTGGTGATATAAAAGACTGGCCTCATTTCTACACGCAGTTTACATCGACTACACAATTGTTGGGTTTATCTGATGAAGAAAACATATGCCGTTTGAGGAAGTGTTTAAAAGGAAATGCCAGAAGAGCAGTGGAAGGACTTTTGATCTCGAATTCATCGGTGAGTGAAATAATTCGTATTCTAAAAAGTAGATTTGGTAGATCAGATCTCATAATACGAACTCTCATTACTGATGCCAACAATTTGCCTTTAGTAAAACAAAATGATTTTTCAAGTCTGACACATTTTGCTGATGTAGTTTCCAATTTGGTAACTACAATTGAAACCATGAATATGAACAGCTATTTGAGTTGTCCTCATTTGTTGACAGAATTATTACAAGAATTACCATATAGTTTAGAATTAACTTGGGGTGAAAAGGTTGCCAGAAATGAAGGAGAATTCTCACTCAAACATTTTAAAAATTGGATATGGGAAAAATCAGAAGGGGCAAATTACACTCAAATGCTTACGTCGAAAGGGTCAAATCATGTAGGATTTCAACAAAAGGACAAATACAAGACGTCCCTAGTGACAACACAGGAAAAAAATAATATAAACAAAATATGCATTTTTTGTAAGGGACATCACGAGGTAGTAGAGCTAAGCCGGTACGAGCTCACTTTGACCTCAAGTAACCCCGTGGATGACATGTCCATCAGCAGTGACCATACAGTAGGGGGGTCTAGTGAAGGTCACGAAGACATCTTCAATCTGAAGACATCTTCCATCTGAAGACATCTTGCAGACCACACCCTCAACTGACACTACCCCCTTAGGCCTTTTACGCTGTACCCCCCTTTGGACCCTTAGCGCTGCGCAATCCGAAGACATCTTGTGACGTCATATTCCATTTAAAAAAAAGCCAGTACAATCAGGATTCGAACCCACACCAATACGGTGCAAAGTTTCAAGACCAAACGCTTCGTCCACGCGGCCACTGCGGGACATATCAATTAACATTTCTAAAAATAAACCGATGCGGTTATTTGTGCTTTGTGGAACGTAGCAACCTCGGCAAGCGGGGAGCAGGGGAAACGAACAATGGCTTATTTATTCATTATACATCAGTGTATGAATAGTGATAATCGCATTCAAGGTCAGGTTCGCTGCATTCCAATGATGACTCAACATATCACGCCATGATGCAACAGCGTGATGTATTCGAGCAGATCCATGGAGCAGGGAAATGAACAATGGCTTATTCATTCAATAAACATCAGTGTATTAATAGACATAATTGCATTCAAGGTCAGGTTCGCTGCATTCCATTGATGATTCAACATGATACAATATTTCGCGTAACGTTACAAAGATAAGAGACGACAAAGCGACTGCCACTGTTGCCAGACGTTTGAAAATATAATGCATTGATTCCAGACGTTTGAAAATATCTGAAGATATCCCATAACGTACCTACCAAAGTAGAATCCGAACCACCACGTGGATACTTGATGGATAACGGGGTGTGGCTGCCCGAAGTTAGGCGTCTGACATCTAACGCTCGGCAGCCAACTGTCAAATGTCAAATGTCAAATGTCAAATGTTAAACGTCAGTTCTATGGTTCATAAAGTTGAAATATGATGATGAAAGCAGATTCATGTTAGTATCACAATGACTTCAGACGAGTACAGAAGGAAACTAGAAGAATTCGGTGAACGTGTCCGTCAGTTGAGTAGAGATATAACTTTCTACGAAGAGAAAACTAGAGTATTGAAGAAGTTGGAGTATCTGAGTTTGTGGGATAAACTTTTCAGTTGTGAGAGTAGAAGACCTGTGACAAATATAGATAACTCTAAAAATGTCACGACTATCATTAATCATTCTGACAGCCGTTTTGAATGATGTATTCTATACAAACGTACCCACTGATATAAAGATTTCAAAGATATGCTTCAACGATGAAAGAAAAATCTGCAGTCAATCGTCATGGGCAATAATGAAACATAAAGTAAGTAGTTAAACAACAGGGCTAGTACCATAGGTATAGGAAAAACCATGTGTTAGAGAGAGAACATGGGGATATCCATGTGTTAGAGAGAGAAGGTATCAAATATGATGCGTTAGATAGAGAGAGTACTAGAGGGAGATGGCACGTGATTTGATGTGTCAGACACAGATAATGTCGGAACTCGAATATGATGGAAAATGACGTAATCAACGTCAGCGCTTGCTGAATTTGATTAATTAAAAAAAGTATAATCAGACTGGGAATAGAACCGTGGACCTGTCGTTTTTGGATCGCGCATCTTGTGCACTACGCCACCGTTCCCACAAGTATTTGCATTGATGTTATTGATAGGAGTGCGTACATTGTGATCAACAAATGAGCACTTATGTCTCAGTTTCGATACAAAATCCATGTCTATGGTTGTAGAAGTATATGAACAAGAATCGACTCAATAATATACATATTTTCTACATGCTTTCAGAAATGATAAACAATAAAAGTTAACCGACGTAGATTCTGCTCTGCCATCGAATGAATAATGATTCAGCTGTCTCGCGGCCCGCTGCGAAATAATACCATTGAGTTTATGTAGGTATATATATACGGGGGGCGCATGAATATTTTTAGCGTTAGCAATCATGGTTTCTGAGGCTGTGAAAACATATCATTGATAGAAATCTGTGTAGAGTGTTCGTAAAAAACAGGTGCATACGAGTTACATATACAGGTAACATAAAAAACAACTAATTGATGACATATTAGGTATCTTGTCTGATGGAGTAGAAATGATTGGCCATAGCGATATTATGAATGTGATTTCCAGCGACAGGACAGAGGTGATCTACGTGGTAGCTAACAAAAAAAAATGACTATGTAGATGATATAAGTTCATCATGATATTGTTCATTCAGAAGAAAAATGATTGAATGCAAGAAATTCAATGGTACTTTCAGATACGGGTGGGTCAGAGGTTATCCTCGTGGAAGCAAATATGATGTGTGGATGAAATATATGTATAATATAATATTGTTTATTCAAAGAATAATAAGTATAATCGGTCTTTCTCAATATGGAGGTGACTTTCAGAGACGGGTGGGTCAGAGGTGATCCTCGTGGAAGCAAATATGATATGTACATGAGATGATTATGATATGATATTGTTTCTTGAAAAAATAATTGAACGCAGAAATTACAATTGGACTTTTAATAACCGATGTCATTGCTAACATGGAATATCAA
Organism: Chrysomela aeneicollis; assembly: GCA_029955515.1. Classification (NCBI taxonomy): domain Eukaryota; kingdom Metazoa; phylum Arthropoda; class Insecta; order Coleoptera; family Chrysomelidae; genus Chrysomela; species Chrysomela aeneicollis. The sequence continues at coordinate 27,211,296 of JARUHQ010000003.1, forward strand.
GTGACATTGACACAAGTTTGACCTGATGATTCAGGAATGCTTAAATCTACGTTTCTATGGAAGATGCATTATAAACAATGATTCTTTATCACGTGGTGATGGTAAGAAAACCATATTTAAAGGCGAGTAAAGCAACTAGAACATCATTCTGCAACCTGCATTCGAATCTGTGTTGTTGTGGTTGGTGTTCTGAAAACTGAAAAGTGAGTACTTTTTTTTAATAATCATCTCCCCATTCCCGAATTCACATATCATGCTTTGCAAGTGTAACAATATTATTTTGAATTTACTGGTGAAGATAAATGTACAGTTTGACCTTATTATTAATTTGTTTCTTTAATTATCATGAATCATGAAAATTGCTGTTATGTGGTATTTCGTTCTTCGTTTTAGATGAATCTGTCAGAACTAAATAAAGTTTCTTTGATAGAGGAGAAAAAACCAATAGCCAAGTTGGTTGATCTACCGATAGGACAACCGCATATCATCAAGGGGGCCAAACAAGTCAACACGAAGTTTGGGAAGACTATTCTGATAGAATTAGAGGAATTCGTTGTGTTCCTACCCTGTCGAGTTCTGCAGACATACGCCCCCTATGTTGATCAGTTCTCGAACGAGAAATTCTCACTAGTGTTCCGGGGAACGCGAGAAGTTGGAAAGCAAAATCCGGCAGCATCATTTGAAATAATCGAAAACTGAAGAAAATATAGTTGGTGAGAATATTATTTTTTTAATCGTACTTACATCCCATATAATGAAAACTGATAATATTGTGAAACAATCTGAAAATCTCATATTAGCTATAAGAAAACAAAAGAAAATCCTTTTCGATAGTTTCACAGCTAGAGATATTGGAATTTGGTTGAATCGCTTGCAATCACAAATAAGGTCATGCAGCAAATTGCTTCATAAATGTAATAATTTGAATTTGTCGATTGGTATGATAAGAAAACTTCAGACTAACATTGGACATTTAAAACACTTCAAGAGTTTAATGCTGAATAATCATATTGGATCGGGATTACATTTTGATCTGAGACATAGAGTGAAATGGGTAAATGTGGTCTCATGTTTCTCTGGTAGAGTCAAAACAGGTTCGATAGTGAATTTGAAACATAAGGATTTGGGCTCATTTTTATCAGATGCATTTATTGTTTTCAAAAGCAAAATCAACGAAGTTTTGAAAAAATTTCCAATGATTAAGGTTAATTTAAATTTTTGTGGAGAATTCATCAAGAAATGTGGAGATAGCGAAATCACAGATTTAAAATATTTCAATACTAGAAATACTATTATAGACGTAGCGACAGACATTAAACATTGGTTTACTGATAATGTACGTGATAAAATTATAACTAAATTATCGGAATTCCAAGAACGAGGTTCTGGGTGGGCATTAAATAAAGTTATTTCTTTAGAGGTGGATATCAATAAATTTGAGATGGGAAACGGCTCATCTTTCATTAAGCTTCCAGAACAAATCAAAAAGAAACATGCTTGTATAAATATCAAGAATACTGACCAAGCTTGTTTTTATTGGTCGATCGTAAGTTCTATGTATCCCGCTAAGACGAATACAGAGCTCACTTCTTCATATCCATACTACAGTACAGTTCTAGATACAGTGGATTTGGAAGAACCAATGCCGCTACACAAAATTTCCAAGTTTGAAAAATCAAATAATATTTCTGTCAATGTTATCGAATTAATGATTCATTTTCAGCAGGAAGTTTCCCTGATATTTTAAAAATGGCAATCATTCAACCGATTCATAAAAAAGGGGATGTTCACGATATTTCTAATTATAGGGGGGTGACCTTGTTATCAGTATTCTCCAAAATTTTTGAAAAAGCATTCTACCAGAGACTGGTGACATTTCTTGATAATAATACATTTTTCAGTCCCTTTCAATTCGGTTTTAGAAGAGGACTGTCTACCAATCAAGCAATCATAGCATTGTATAATGAAGTTCTTCAAAACTTAGATAAAAGTAGGTTTGCAGCATGTATTTTTTTCGATTTACAGAGAGCATTCGAAGTAATTAACATCGAACTACTACTTCAAAAGTTAGAAAGCTATGGGATACGAGGAAATGCTTTACAGTGGCTTGAGGGATTTCTTTCGAATCGTACACAACGTGTTAGATTGCGATATAACGATATTTCGTATTACTCTGAAGTAAAAGCGGTAAACAGTGGCGTCCCTCAAGGGAGCTTGCTGGGGCCTCTGTTATTTATAATTTTCGTAAATGACATAACATACAAAAGCATGTCTGGAACTTATATATCGTTGTACGCAGATGACACTTCTGTTGTCTGCTCTGGTGAATCACTAGAAAATCTTAACAACACGTGTACTGAGGCTGCAAATTATATCAATTACTATTGTCAAAAGAACGCCCTTATATTAAATCAAAGCAAGACTGAGTTAATCAGGTTCTCTTTGAAGGATTTGAATAAAAGTTTTATGATAAAATTAAATGATGAATCTATTGAACAAAAGCAAGTAGTAAAATACTTGGGAGTATTAATAGACTCTAAACTTTCATGGACGTATCAAATCGATAACGTTCTGAAAAGATTAGCGAGCCATTGTTTTGTAATCTGGCAACTTCGATCAAGAATTGATCACAATCTCTTGAAATTGTATTATTATTCATACGTTTATTCAACCATGAATAATGGGATTCTAGCCTGGGGGACCAGCTCTAGGTCCAATGAAGTTTTTATTCAACAAAAAATATTGTTCGTAATATGATGTTCAAGCCCAGAACGTTTTCATGTCGCCAGTTGTTTAAACAACTTGAGCTTTTAACGTTTCCTTCTCTCTTCATTTATAATTGCATATTATATATAAAAAATAACCCAGCTATTCTTAATCAGTCTCGTAAGAATATTGTACACAACTTAAGACAAAACTTCAATATCAATATACCATCCCATCGTTTGTCAACTGTGGCTAACAGTCCGTTGGTTTTGCCGATCAAATTATACAACCACTTACCCACTAGGCTTAAAATATTATCAAATGTGAAGAAATTCAAATATGAAGTTCGAAAACTTTTAGTTAATGGAGTTTTTTATTCGGTTCCAGAATATATGTGTTGTAACCTGGTATAACCACTTTTACATGTACACTTTTTATACACTATCTTTTATATACCTTTTTATACAATTTTTTGTCTTCATACACTGTTTTTTTTTTATATATATATATATTATATTATTATTTAATTGTGTACTGTAATGTACTAAAATTTTAACTGACAATATCCTATACTTATGTATTTATAAGTCTGACTGGAAATAAAGTAATTGAATTGAATTGAATTGAATTGAATGTTTTCGCTCTGGAATTGGAAGAAACTTCAAATGAATCTACTTTTTACAAGGTAGTTCCAGCTAGATTAACAAAAAACAAATTGGATCGACATGTCAATTTGCTTTTGATTCAAAATATTTACTTCCCCAAATTAAACGATTACGAAGCTCCTCCAGTGGATGATGATGATTCAGAAATTAAATTTCATTATTGTTGGATAAAAAATATGTCTGGATTATTCAGTGGACAATTGAATAGAATGAAGAATAAAAAATTTTTGTGTGATAGGTGCATAAACTATTTCTCATGTGAATCTAAATTGAAGGAACATGAGAAATTGTGCTCAGAACTGAATGATTATAAATTTTCTTTTCCAAAATATGATCGAGTAGAATTCAGAAATTTCGTTTATAAACAAACAACTCCGTTCGTAATATTTGCTGATTTTGAATGTATGCTGAAGAATTTCGATGATACCAACTCAAAACCTATAAAAACTAAGAAATATCAACAGCATATAGCTTATAGCGCTGGATACTATGTCAAATGCAGTTTCGATGATAACTTGTCTTCTTTCAAAAGCTTTCGTGGTGAAAATTGTATGGATTGGTTTTCAAACGAGATGTCGAATGTTGCTAAATCAATTCAATCAAGAATCAAAAATATAAAGCCATTAACCGAATTTCCTGAAAAGGTTGGTGTTAGACATTGTCATATATGTGAGAAACCATTCAAGGACAAGGAAACAATCGTCAAAGACCATTGCCATTTCACGGGAACTTTTAGGGGGTGGGCGCACCAAGCATGCAATTTGAATTTCAAAAAATTATTCGTTGTGCCAGTCATTTTCCACAACCTCAGTGGTTATGATTCTCATTTTATGATTTCTAGTTTATGTAAAAAAGGTCGTTTGAGCATACTTCCCGTGAACAAGGAAAAATATATATCCTTCACTCTGTTTGACGAACATACTGATATAAAATTCAGATTTATAGACTCATTTCGGTTCATGGGTACATCTTTAGATCAATTAGCTTCTCTCATGTCACCAAATGATTTCGTAATATCAAAGAGGGAATTCAATTCTGTAGATGATGAGAAATTCAAATTATTAACCATGAAAGGTGTATTCTGTTATGATTATATAGATAGTTTGGAAAAATTGAATGAGAATTCACTGCCTCCCATAGATTGCTTCTATAATGAACTGAATGATGAAAATATCAGTGAAGATAAGTATACCCATGCGCAGAACGTTTGGCATGCATTTCAAATTGAAAATTTAGGATTATACTCGGATTTGTATTTGAAAACAGATATCTTGATTTTGGCTGATGTATTCGAACAATTTAGAAAAAAATGTTCTGCAACTTATGGCCTAGACCCAGCATGGTATTTCACAATGCCGGGATATGCCTGGGATTGCATGCTCAAGTACACCAAATGTAAATTAGAATTATTGCATGATGTAGATATGATAATGTTTATAGAAAAAGCAATCCGTGGTGGAATTTCCGTTTGTAGTAGCAGATTTTCAGAAGCTAACAATAAACACATGATTGAGTATGATCATAGCAAACCTTCCAAGTATCTGATGTATCTTGATGTTAATAATTTATATGGGTGGGCAATGTGTGAACCTCTACCCTACAGAGACTTCGAATGGGTTGATGACATCACTAATTTCGATATAATGTCAATTCACGATGATTCTCCCGAAGGTTATATATTACAAGTGGATTTGGAGTACCCTCATAATTTACATGATTTGCATAAAGATTTTCCATTCGCTGCCGAACACCGCATACCTCCGGGGTCAAAATTACCAAAATTAATGACAACTCTGTACGATAAGAAAGAATATACGACACATTATCGGAATTTAAAACAAATGTTAGCTAATGGAATGATATTAACTAGAATTCATAAAATTCTCAAATTCAAACAATCAGCGTGGTTGAAATCCTATATCGACCTAAACACGAAATTACGAAAAGCCGCCGAAAATGATTTCGAGAAAAATCTGTACAAGCTGGCAAATAACTCGGTGTTCGGCAAAACCATGGAAAACATCAGAAAACATCGGGTAGTGAAGTTGGTCAATTCTTGGAATGGACGCTATGGAGCTAAAAATTTGATATCTAGTTTTAGATTTCATAGTCGTACAATTTTCGATCATGATTTGATGGCTATTGAACTGAAAAAAACTGAACTGATATTCAACAAACCTTTATATGTGGGAATGGTAGTCCTAGATCTTTCCAAATTATGCATGTACAATTTTCATTATGATCATATGATGACCAAATTAGGTCCCGAAAAATGTAAACTCATGTACATGGATACTGACAGTTTCATATATGAACTGAATTGTGATGATGCTTATGAAGAAGTGATAAAAGCTGATCTTGCAAAATTTGATACTTCAGATTATCCTGAGAATAACCGCTATAATATTCCTCGAGTAAATAAAAAAGTTCTGGGCATAATGAAAGACGAGGCAAAAGGTACAGTCATCACCCATTTTGTTGGATTGAGATCCAAAATGTACACTTATAAATTGGAAGTGACAGATGAAGATAGGAGAAATAAGAAAACATGTTTGAAGCTAAAGAAATTAAGTAGGGATAGGATAGACTTTGAATTGAATGATATGGGTGTAATCAAAAAATCCAAAGGTATCAAACACAATGTGGTGAAGAACAAAATCACTTTTGAAGATTATGTGAATTGCTTGAAGGATTTTAAAAGCCAAACTGCAAAACAACGCTGTATACGTTCGTATGCTCACGATGTTTTCAGTATCGAACAAACAAAAATTAGCTTGAGTCCTCATGATGACAAACGGTATTTATTGCCTGGGATCATCGATACTCTTCCTTGGGGTCATTATAGTTTAAATGAAAATAATATTACTGTTTTTCAGCCTAGCACATCTCTATAGTTAAAGGAATGAATAGTTTGAAGGAATTTTGTATCAAAGCAATTTGTGAAAAAATGCAGAGAGTCACAACTCTTATATTGTTCTCTCCTCTACCATGGACTTTAACAGAAGAAGTCATCAAAAGTTATAGCAAATATAAGTGGCTTCAAATTTTACAGGAATCATTAGAATATGATGATTTCAACCTCCTAGATTTCGAGTATGAATATGATATTTCACCAGAAATTAGGAGAGCTCTAATAGGTATTGATTGCTTGGAACCATTCACTCATAATGATTCTTATTGTGTTTGGGAAAGTTATTTCAAGATACACAATTATAACCTCATTTTATGTAAGCATTGCTTTTCATACTTTCGAGAACTTTTATCTGAAAAAAATAAAAATGTGATTGCGAGTCATGATCACTATCACCAATTTTTGTGGGCTCATCAGTTATCGCAAATTTATAGAAAAAAATCCTCTTGGTGTCATAATGGATTTCATACAGTCCTGTTCGATCTTAAAGAAAGATACGACTGTGATCATGACTTACACAGTAGTAATAAGAAAATGAGATTTTCAGATTGAAAAAAAAATCATATTCTCCATGTCTATCTTGTAATACATCTTCATGTATATGTAACATTGTGATAATAACAGAATAATATTTTCAAATTGAGAAATTGTACGATTGAAGAAATCATATTCTCCATGTATATCTTGAAATACATATTTATGTTTATATATATTTTTAATGAATATGTTCAAATATATTTCAATAAAGAAAACAATGTATTTATTTTTTTCATTATGATCATTCGAAAATATGATGCATGAATTTTTTGTATTCGAAACGTGTATGAAAATACGTCAAATGTTTGAGACGTGTGTCGAACGTTACTTCCAAAAATAATTGAAACGAAAGGATATTCATCCATTTCCTTTATTTAAGATTAAAATATTTCAGAACATTGCTTTTATGGAAAAACAAATATTCTCTCAATGCATTACGACTATTTTCATCATCATGGAAACTAGATCTAATTAAATCTACAATATTATGAAAATAAGCACTAAAGTTCATGTCCTCCAGCATGGCCACCCGATGAATCACTACACCTCGATGAACTTCGAGGATTTGATTGGCATCCTTATCATCGATGTAGAAGTCGACACCAAATTTGCTCACCATTAGAAATTTCACTTCGCCGTACACCATCTGTGTAACTTTACAGTAATCACCACATGGAAACATGACAGCTTCACACTCTTGGCTGGTTGGTACATTGAAGAATTTTTCCAATTGTTGTTGCAGCAAATCAGTGAATACAGACCACTCCATCAATCCAAAAGATATTCTGTTTGATGCACATGTTAGAATAATGGCTGGACTAAATGATCTGGCTGGGCTTAAACCAACCCCGATATTGAAACAACCTGACGAGAATGATGTGTGGAGTAGGTAATACATCTCTTCTTTGGTTGCATTCTCGAACATTTCCAACAGCTCGTCCAGTTCTCCATCAGATTCTTCTGTACTGAATGATGCTGTTGGTGGTGGCGGTGGTGTCATCTCGACGTCACTTACATCTAACATACTAGCGTAACCACTATCTTGAATTGACATAGCTGAATACAAACTTGACCGAGACTGAAATCAACTTCATGCAGATATTTATATCCCCCTCCTACTCTCGCAGACTTATCCGAACTTGAACTGTGATTCTGTTCTTGATGATGCAGATGAAAAGGCCCCCATGACTGCAGAATTTTGTGCGTGTTTTCCATAAGATTCTATACCAAATCGACGTCTTCTATCCAACTATTATGTTTTTTGTCGAGTCCTAACCACTTGACGTACATTTTCTTTCCCTTTCTTCTCAATACTTTTTCTATGAGGTAAATGTCAGGATTTTTGGTTTTCTGCAATTCCTCCTCATAGAAAGCACCGCTGATTGGCTGACCATGCATGTCTTCGAGTAAGTATGTTACAGGATTGGTTATTTTAACTTTAATGATTTTGAATAACTCTGTCGTCCAATTTGGCGTGTACCCTTTTTCGAAAATATGTTTAGACTTGGATCCGCACGATATCACCAACTTTGAGCTTACGTGGACCAGCAATTTTCAAATGACTATATCTCTGACGTAAAATCTCTTTCTCGTTAGACTTGTTCACTTCAGAAGGTTTCAATCTAGTCCTACTGTGCTTGGTGTCATTATATTGTTTGGTAATTTTTGGCAATACATCAATCCATCTGTATTTTCCATTCAGACTGAAATACTTGTAGAGTTCATTTTTGAGTGTTCTTATCACCCGTTCAGCAATGGCAGCCTTTTTCACAGTGAATGTATTATAGTGGTTTATATTATATTTTTTCATCAAGGTCTGGAATTTAATATTGAAAAATTCTGTTCCTTGATCTGATTGCAGATTTTTTGGTATACGATTAGCTTGGTGCAGTATATCCGCAAAAGATTTAGTGATCTCTTCACCCGTCTTAGTTTTGAGTGGGCGTGTCCATAGGTATTTAGAAAAGCAGTCGATGACTACTAAAATCATTTTGAAACCTTTATTTTGGTGTGCATATGGTCTCATTTCAGCCAAGTCAATTTGCCATAAATCATCTAAGCCCTTGATGATGGTTCGTCGTCTAGGGTAAGTTTTGCGGGCTGATGCATGAAGCTCATCAACGAGTTGAATCTTGTCTGTTGAAGCCATACTATCAATTTTTACTATTGAGTCTATTTATTGATCCTTCGATATTTTTTAAGGCATTGATCATTTGATTTTGTAGTACATCGATGCGGTTTGTGGTACTGTTTGCGTGACTACTGATTCTTTCATCAAGTTTCGTATTGAGCTTATCAATTTCAACTTTACTCACTTATCCATCGAGTACCCCTCGCACTTTTTTGGTATAATTATCAATGGCCAACTTGAAATCAAATTTAATTTGTGAAATCACATCATCTACATACTTTTTTGTTGACATATGTTCACTGGCCGTCGGAGGGTTCCTCGAAATGAATTCTTCAAATTTATCTATTTTGTTGTCAATCAAATTCAATGCATCAGTTGAATTCTTTATCATAATATCATGTGATACAAATTGTTTTTTCAAATGAGTCAATTCAATTCTGTTATTGCTACCTTCATGTGGAGCATATCTGTGTCCGAACTTGTTCAGACTCATTGTTCAAATGACTCATCATTATCAGTGTTATCAATATATATAGCCAGCTTCCCGTAGTTCATTGATTATGGAAACTATTTCATTATCGAGGGAGGTGTTTCCAGCTGCCTTGGAAGCTATCAACAGCTTCAGACGATCAACGAGTTCATTTGGATCATCCCCATAAATATACTCCACCGGTTTCTCATTGTACGTTAATTTCAAACCATTACCAGTCGTTGAACGTCTTCTACCTTTTCGCAACTCTATTATGAGTGGTTTTATGATTTCTGTGTATTTCCATCTCGTAGAACCTTTAAGTCTTCCATCTTTATTGATATAGCGATCACTCAATTTCAATAGCTCCTTGTAAGCTTGCACATCTTCTTCGTTAAAATCCGTAGAATCATCATAGAAGATGAGCTTATACAGTCCTGGAGTTCCTCGTATCTGTTTACCACCAATCTTAATGAAGCCAGTCCTTTTATCAAAGTCAATTTCTTGTGTTCCTAGATGCCATTTCGATGTTTGAGGATCATATGTTGGTCCATACATTGTATCTATTTTTTCACTATATGACCAATGATCTTTGATATATGGATGTGACATGACTGGATATTGATCTAGATATTCATCCATAACATTATCAGAAATATTTTGTTCAGGTATATTTTCGTGAAATACTTCATCATCATCATCTCGTCCACTCGTGTTCGCACTTATTCTGCCTACTTCTTTCATTAGGAGAAATTGTGTTTGTTCATGTCTTCCTCTTTTCTTTTCTTCTACCTCTTCTTCTTCCTTAAGTTCAGGTGATTCTTCTTTCTTTATGCTTTTCAATGAATTAGTGATCTTCGAGGATTTGACAATCTCATGTAGTGGCTCCGAAATGGGTTTGAACATTCTGATGAGCGATTCATCTTTTTCCGATCTACCCAGTTTCAATGCCAAGTACTTTTTCCTAATGGAACGGGTGAGCTCTGCAATTTTGCGTTTGCGTGCAGCTATTTGATCGTCTATGTTCAAATCAGTGGGGGACGCAGCACGTTTAATCAGTTTGCTGCGCTTTTTGTGTGTGCCAACACGACTTGATGACATCATGATGGGAAATGATGTGATGATGATAGATACTCATATTTTTATATATTTATCAAACCCTTGACGATATCTACCATCATTCATATCGAAATCTTTGACGATCACAAAAGTACCATATGCAACATTCCAACATTTCGAACACAGACGTTTAAAGTCTTCGAAACTCAAGTCTGGAGATACGTGTTCATCAAATACGTGCTTCAAATTGATTTCATCTTGTTTGAATAATACAATCAGGTTACAGTTGTCTTGTATGAGCTGTTTAGGTATTTTTGAGTAGGTCTGACAAAGGTAGGCAGCATCAATATCTTTGTGTCTACACATTGAGAAATATTCCCGGATTTTCTGTTGGGAATCACACGCTACATCATCGAATAGGAATATAGAGTTGGGTTTTGCATCTGATGGACTTATAATCTCATCATTATCCTTGAATGGGAAGTAGCCAACCTCTTTCACTCCATTCAATACCTCTTGGAGTAGTTGATATTTCGGTTGATACAATGACTTGGAGTACACGTAAACATTTTCAAATTTCGCACCATTTGGATTGAAAATTAGTGACAACATGACGTTCGTCTTACCACAACCACTCGGCCCACATACTATTGCCCGAAATGAATTGGGTAATAATTTACCATGTTTACCAAGGGGCGTTGATGATGTGTGAAAATCCAAATTTTCAATAGGTAACGACTGTTCTTGTTGAATGACCTTCATCTTGTGACATGATTGACGTTTATGTTAGCCTATAAATATAGGTGTAACAGTTCCACTTTATCAGTTTCGATGTCTTCGTACAAGGGAGAAGGTGTTTTGAATTCCCTGATAAACAAATTACCTTTTGAGCTCCATTTACCTGGAGGCTATCAGTATTGTGGGCGTAAGTCGGATTACTATAGACGATGTGAACGATAACCAACATTTCATTTATTTTACAGCTGGAACTAAACTACAAAAACGATTGGCTCGTGGAGATCCTGGCATTAATCCTCTAGACGCTGCATGCAAACAACACGACATTGCATACTCGCAGCACAAGTCTCTGGAAGATCGTCACAAAGCCGATTCAGTATTGGAAGACGCTGCTTGGCAACGAGTGAAATCAGCAGACGCCAAGTTTGGTGAGCGTGCTGCAGCCTTATTAGTTACTTCCGGAATGAAAGCGAAGCGTAAGCTTGGTATGGGATGCTCATTCCAAAGACACATTGTGGGTAAAATTGGAAAATCTTTGAAGAAGAATCCCCCGACCAATCTGAAGAAGACTGCTTCGATTGCTCTGAAAGCTGCTAGACTTGTCATCAAGCAAGCTGGTGGAAAAAAGAAAATTAGAATACCACGCATCATACCTTTCGATGCGAAATCTGGAGGTATTCTACCACTATTACCAATTTTTGCAGCCCTTGGTGCTCTCGGTAGCATTGCAGGTGGAAGTGGTGCGATAGCGAAGACAATTATCGATGCAAAAAATGCGAAAAAGAAATTAGAAGAAGATCATCGACACAATAAAGCCATGGAAGCTATTGGTAAAGGACTGTACTTGCGTAAAAACGCCAAAGGAGGCTTTGGTTTATATTTAAAAAAACAAAAAAACTCCCAATGAAGCTACCCAATAGACCGTTGTACGATACCGAGTTGTTAGAGTATGTGAAATGCTTGAAGATACCATATTTTCGAGGTGTTTTCATGCGAGACAATTTGCCAAGCAGTGGTCCTCGTCAACGTGAAACTGCAATTCTAAATTTAGATGTGTCGAAGAATCAAGGCACTCATTGGGTAGCTTATAGAAAGATAAATGATGTCGTTGAATATTTTGATTCATTTGGGTGTCTGAAACCACCGAAAGAACTTGTCCGATATCTAGGTAAAATCAAACTATACTACAATAACGACCAGTTTCAAAACTATAATCAGTTCAACTGTGGACATCTCTGCTTGAAGTTTTTATACAATAATGGAAGCCGTTTTAGCATTCCTACATAGTGAGAAGAGGTTGCAAGACTTTTCCGAAGATGAATTGAAAGAATTTCCAATCAAATATTTGATACAACATGCTAGACCATGGGAGCTGTTGAATGTTTGGCATAAATTACCAAACGATTATCAGTGTAATTTCGATTTGAGAATTCGTCTACCATGTTACATTCATTATAATAGGCCAGATGCTCAAACACATGTGGATGGCCCTGTCAGTTCACAGTACGATTGTCACGGTTGTAATTATTTTTTGAAATGTAGAGGGGCCGTAATCTATTAATAAATAATATGAGGTTACATCGATGATGGTTTTATTATAAATATTCCTGTACCACTGGTAATGCCATCAGTCATGTCTCAGCTGCTCACGCTGACTAGTACTACCAACGAGTTCTCTTTCACCCCTTCCACACCGATCATACTACATCCTAGGAAAAGTTATCACATAGCTGTACTAGGCTTTCACACTTACCATTCCATACCAAACATCGACGGTGAAAAATTTTACTACTACGAAAATAATAATCGTTCAATATTGAAGGAAATCAAGCTGCCAACAGGTTGTTATGAGATTGAGAACATTGAAAGTTATATTCAAGAGCATTTGAATAATACAGATTTCTCATTGAAACCAAACAATAACACCTTAGAGTGTGAAATCTATAGTCGATTGCACGCCATCAGTTTCGAAAACGATAATAGTTTTGGAGAATTATTAGGATTTTCGAAAAGGATCTTGGAGCCTGGTATAGTGCACTCTTCAGATCGACCAGTGAATATTCTCAAAGTATCCAGCTTACATTTCGATTGCAACATTACCGAAGGAGCCTTCTACGGGAACAGACCGGCCCATACTATATTGAGCTTTCCCATTACAGTCGATCCTGGATACGCAATCAACGAACGTCCCAATACCCCCATCTATTTACCTGTGAGAAGTAACTTGACAGAGATCACCAACATCAGTGTTAGAGTATTGGATCAAGATCTCGGACCTGTGAATTTTCGAGGAGAGAAAAGTACTTTGCACTTGGACTTGAAAGAACGTTGAATGGGTTTGGTAATTCAGCATAAAAGGGTGCCACCCACCTCAAACCTATCAGTATCATCGAGTTCTTCCAAGCGACGTGACCAGCTCTCCCCAAAAAATATAATTTTTCTCCGATCTGTTGGATTAAAAGTTAGAGATGGTAAAACGCAAGTACGTTCATTCTGAGCAATCACCGACAACATCTGCAGCATCGTTCAATCAAATAAGGATAAACCCAATTTTCGATATTTACTGTCGACCTCAATATGATGAAACTATCCGGAAGGAAGAGTATCGATCCTACATCCCGTACGTGAAATCATTCGATAACAATGATATGGTGGAGATTAATGTGAATCAAGCAGATGCATTTTTCGCAATGCATGAATCTTTGTTGGAAATCAAAGGAAAATTAGATATTGACGGAGCTGGTAACGTGTCATTGGCTCCCAATTGTGGAGCGTTTCTTTTCGATTCGTGCACTTATGTGCAAAGTGCCAGAGAGATAGAAGTGATTAGAGATCCTGGAATTATTAGTACTGTACGAGGATTCCTCTGCTGTAAACCTGAGGACTCTAAACATTTGGCGACGGCTGGATGGACGTACCCCGAAAAACCGTTCCTGAATGCTGTGGATAAGTCGTTCAGTTTGTTGATACCTCTCAAGCACATTTTCAACGTATTCAATGACTACACTTCAATTGTCTACGGAAGACAAACAATTCGTCTAGTTCGAGCACGTGACGATAAAGATAGCGTAATTGTACCAATGCTGGTGTAACGACTGCTACGAAAGTCAAAGTTTTGATAGATAGTATGATACTGAAGGTCAAGCATATATTTCCCAACGATGAAATCAAACTACAATTGATGCAACCTATCAAGAACGATATACCAATAATGATTCCATTCAGAAAATGGAGTCTCAGCGAATTACCTGCGCTCACAAAAAGTGCAAAGAATGAAATTTGGGCAGTTAAAACCAGCGCCGCAGTGGAACGCCCACGTTACGTCATCGTTTGTTTCCAAAAGAATATACGCAATAAACTCGACAGTGATGTCACCACCTTTGATAACATTAACATATCTAGCATCAGACTATCATTGAATGGAGAATATTGGCCAAACGAAAGGATGCAGTTGGATTTCGATAGAAACGATTATGTCACTGCTTACTACAACTATACCAGTTTCTACTCGAGCTATACACATTCCACACAAGTTCATCCAATTTTGGACTACTCAGCATTCAAAGATCATACATTATTCGTGATTGATTGCTCGAAGCAGGAAGATAGCATGAAATCATCGACAGTGGATATTAAGCTGGAGATTGAGTCTACTAAAGGATTTCCTGCTGATACTAAGGCCTATTGCATCATCGTGCACGATTGTCTGCTAGAGTACTTCCCTCTGACGGAGGTTGTGAAAAGTATAATATAAGTGGCCGAGTACCGTTCGTGCTCGCCATTTCACCGTTGACCATCATGAGAATCGCATTCGTTGACATTCAAGGTTTCACGCTCGATGGCGTCTTCCATCCAAAAGAATTGACTATTCAGATTGGTCGTCAAAGATCCAACTTTTTGTTCAAGCCTCCTACACCTTATACTGATGTGAGCGGAAAAGATAAAAAAACTACACAATACTTGGAAAAATATGTTCATGGAATATCATATCATTCTGGAGATATTGACTATAGTGAAATGAATGCCATTTTGGAGAAATATCTACTACATTCAGTTGAGTGCATTTATGTTAGAGGAAATCAGAAGGCTGACTTTTTGAAAACAAAGTGTGCTGAGCTTGCAGTGTATCCAACCATTTACGATGTGACGCTGTATGATGACTCATCGTTGACTACGGAAAACTTCCAGCCCACCATTACGTATTGTCCTAACCACGCCAATGGAAAATTCATGTGCACCCAACGAAATGTTGATCAATTACACCAATGGTTTACATATGTTGTATTACCCAAGTAGAAAAATATTGTAAATTTTTGTTTTTTCAATAAATATATTATTATTCTAATTATTGAGTTTTATTAAAACACCACGTTATCTGTTTAATTGTTTATTTTCTCATGTACTACAAGATGATCTATACTTTTTCATAGTTTTAATGAAAAAATTAATTATTGAAATGATTATAGTTGCTAATATTAAATATAGTATTGAAAACATTTTATAAATTTCATTCTGTATGTTTGCATCTGTTGTCTTCTTGAAAGGTGTAGCTTGCCATTCTCTTTCCTCTTGAGTTCCATCTTCGAATAAGAATTTCATTTTGTAGAATGAGTTATTTTCTTCTGGTATCTCCTTGTAAAACACCGGTAGTCGTCCGTCATTCAAAACCTTATGTTTCATTATTGCCCATGATGATTGACTGCAGTTTTTTCTTGTATCATCGAAGCATATCTTTGGAATTCTGATATCAGTGGGTACGTTTGTATAGAATACATTATTCAAAACGGCTGTCAGAATGATTAGTGATAGTCGTGACATCTTCAGAGTTGTTATCTATATTTGATACAGGTACTTCTGGTGATGGTCTTCTGCTCTGGCAACTGAAAACTTTATCCCACAAACTCAGATTCTCCAAATGCTTCAATACTCTGTTTTTTTCTTCGTAGAAAGTTATATCTCTACTCAGCTGACGGACACGTTCACCGAATTCTTCTAGTTTCCTTCTGTACTCGTCTGAAGTCATTGTGATACTGATGATTAAATCACCATAGTTCATGTTCTTATAGCTTTGTTAATACGTCATTTGTGAATAATTTTTTCAATGCCCCTGTATATGTACTCGTATACACTTGCATTTTTCGAACACTCTACACAGATATCTATCAATGATATTTCTTCACAGCCTCAGAAACTATGATTGCTAACGCTGAAAATGTTCATGCGCCCCCGTATATATACCTATCTATCTATCTTATTTCACAGCGGTCAGCGAGCGCGATACAGTTACGCATCCCGGCCTTGACCCTACCTTCAGAGATATATATCGTCTAAAAGCTGAATAAGGAATCTCCTCATTGTTCATATAATTTTCTGCTTAGTTTTTATTCTATGTTTATAATCTCATTCTAGTAGTTTCCTATGAAAGCAAAATGATCCCATGTTATAATAATTATAAGCTTCCACTGAATAGAATACGTTTACCAACAAAACTAGACCGTGGACCGTTATTCATTCGATGGCAGAGCAGAATCTACGTCGGTTAACTTTTATTGTTTATCATTTCTGAAAGCATGTAGAAAATATGTATATTATTGAGTCGATTCTTGTTCATATACTTCTACAACCATAGACATGGATTTTGTATCGAAACTGAGACATAAGTGCTCATTTGTTGATCACAATGTACGCACTCCTATCAATAACATCAATGCAAATACTTGTGGGAACGGTGGCGTAGTGCACAAGATGCGCGATCCAAAAACGACAGGTCCACGGTTCTATTCCCAGTCTGATTATACTTTTTTTAATTAATCAAATTCAGCAAGCGCTGACGTTGATTACGTCATTTTCCATCATATTCGAGTTCCGACATTATCTGTGTCTGACACATCAAATCACGTGCCATCTCCCTCTAGTACTCTCTCTATCTAACGCATCATATTTGATACCTTCTCTCTCTAACACATGGATATCCCCATGTTCTCTCTCTAACACATGGTTTTTCCTATACCTATGGTACTAGCCCTGTTGTTTAACTACTAAAGTAGTAAATGATGGACGACTACCAGTATTTTACAAGGAGATACCACAAGAAAATAACTCATTTTACAAAATGAAATTCCTATTGAATGATGGAACTCAAGAGGAAAGAGAATGGCAAGCTACACCTTTCAAGAAGACAACAACAGATGTCAACATATTAAATGAAATTTATAAAATGTTTTCAATACTATATTTGATATTAGCAACTATAATCATTTCAATAATAAATTTCTTTATGAAAACTATAAAAAATTATAGATCGTCTTGTAGTACATGAAAAATAAACAATTCAACAGATATACGAGGTGTTTCAATAAAACTCAATAATTAGAATAATAATACATATATTGAGGAAAATATACAATACTTTTCTACTTGGGTAATACAACATATGTAAACCATTGATGTAATTGATCAACGTTTCGTTGGGTGCACATGAATTTTCCATTGGCGTGGTTAGGACAATACGTAATGGTGGGCTGGAAGTTTTCCGTAGTCAATGATGAGTCATCATACAGCGTCACATCGTAAATGGTTGGATACACTGCAAGCTCAGTACACTTTGTTTTCAAAAAGTCAGCCTTCTGATTTCCTCTTACATAAATGCACTCAACTGAATGTAGTAGATATTTCTCCAAAATGGCATTCATTTCACTATAGTCAATATCTCCAGAATGATATGATATTCCATGAACAAATTTTTCCAAGTATTGTGTGGTTTTTTTACCTTTTCCGCTCACATCAGCATAAGGTGTAGGAGGCTTGAACAAAAAGTTTGATCTTTGACGACCAATCTGAATGGTCAATTCTTTCGGATGGAAGACGCCATCGAGCGTGAAACCTTGAATGTCAACGAATGCGATTCTTATGATGGTCAACGGTGAAATGGCGAGCACGAACGGTACTCGACCACTTATATTATGCTTTTCACAACCTCCGTCAGAGGGAAGTACTCTAGCAGACAATCGTGCACGATGATGCAATAGGCCTTAGTATCAGCAGGAAATCCTTTAGCAGACTCAATCTCCAGCTTTATATCCACTGTCGATGATTTCATGCTATCTTCCTGCTTGGAGCAATCAATCACGAATAATGCATGATCTTTGAATGCTGAGTAGTCCAAAATCGGATGAACTTGTGTGGAATGTGAATAGCTCGAGTAGAAACTGGTATAGTTGTAGTAAGCAGTGACATAATCGTTTCTATCGAAATCCAACTGCATTCTTTCGTTTGGCCAATATTCTCCATTCAATGATAGTCTGATGCTAGATATGCTGATGTTATCAAAGGTAGTGACATCACTGTCGAGTTCATTGCGTATATTCTTCTGGAAACAAACGATGACGTAACGTGGGCGTTCCACTGCGGCGCTGGTTTTAACTGCCCAAATTTCATTCTTTGCACTTTGTGTGAGTGCAGGTAATTCGCTGAGACTCCATTTTCTGAATGGTATCATTATTGGTGTATCATTCTTGATGGGTTGCATCAATTGTAGTTTGATTTCATCGTTGGGAAATATATGCTTGACCTTCAGTACCATACTATCTATCAAAACTTTGACTTTCGTAGTAGTTGTTACACCAGTATTGGTAAGTTCCTTGACAATTACGCTATCTTTATCGTCACGTGCTCGAACTAAACGAATCGTTTGTCTTCCGTAGACAATCGAAGTGTAGTCATTGAATACGTTGAAAATGTGCTTGAGAGGTATCAACAAACTGAACGACTTATCCACAGCATTCAGGAACGGTTTTTCGGGGTACGTCCATCCAGCCGTCGCCAAATGTTTAGAGTCTTCAGGTTTACAGCAGAGGAATCCTCGTACAGTACTAACAATTCCAGGATCTCTGATCACTTCTATCTCTCTGGCACTCTGCACATAAGTGCACGAATCAAAAAGAAACGCTCCACAATTGGGAGCCAATGACACGTTACCAGCTCCGTCAATATCTAATTTTCCTTTGATTTCCAACAAAGATTCATGCATTGCGAAAAATGCATCTGCTTGATTCACATTAATCTCCACCATATCATTGTTATCGAATGATTTCACGTACGGGATGTAGGATCGATACTCTTCCTTCCGGATAGTTTCATCATATTGGGGTCGACGATAAATATCGAAGATTGGGTTCATCCTTATTTGATTGAACGATGCTGCAGATGTTGTTGGTGATTGCTCAGAATGAACGTACTTGCGTTTTACCATCTCTAACTTTCAATCCAACAGATTGGAGAAAAATAATATTTTCTGGGGAGAGCTGGTCACGTCGCTTGAAAGAACTCGATGATACTGATAGGTTTGAAGTGGGTGGCACCCTTTTATGCTGAATTACCAAACCCATTCAACGTTCCTTCAAGTCCAAGTGCAAAGTACTTTTCTCTCCTCGAAAATTCACAGGTCCGAGATCTTGATCCAATACTCTAACACTGATGTTGGTGATCTCTGTCAAGTTACTTCTCACAGGCAAATAGATGGGGGTATTGGGACGTTCGTTGATTGCGTATCCAGGATCGACTGTAATGGGAAAGCTCAATATAGTATGGGCCGGTCTGTTTCCGTAGAAGGCTCCTTCGGTAATGTTGCAATCGAAATGTAAGCTAGATACTTTAAGAATATTCACTGGTCGATCTGAAGAGTGCACTATACCAGGTTCCAAGATCCTTTTCGAAAATCCTAATAATTCTCCAAAACTATTATCGTTTTCGAAACTGATGGCGTGCAATCGACTATAGATTTCACACTCTAAGGTGTTGTTGTTTGGTTTCAATGAGAAATCTGTATTATTCAAATGCTCCTGAATATAACTTTCAATGTTTTCAATCTCATAACAACCTGTTGGCAGCTTGATTTCCTTCAATATTGAACGATTATTATTTTCGTAGTAGTAAAATTTTTCACCATCGATGTTTGGTATGGAATGGTAAGTATGAAAGCCTAGTACAGCTATGTAATAACTTTTCCTGGGATCTAGTATGATCGGTGTGGAAGGGGTGAAAGAGAACTCGTTGGTAGTACTAGTCAGCGTAAGCAGCTGAGACATGACTGATGACATTACCAGTGGTACAGAAATATTTATAATAAAACCATCATCGACATAACCTCATATTATTTATTAATAGATTTCGGTCCCTCTACATTTCAAAAAATAATTACAACCGTGACAATCGTACTGTGAACTGACAGGTCCATCCACATGTGTTTGAGCATCTGGCCTATTATAATGAATGTAACATGGTAGACGTATTCTCAAATCGAAATTACACTGATAATCGTTTGGTAATTTATGCCAAACATTCAACAATTCCCATGGTCTAGCATGTTGTATCAAATATTTGATTGGAAATTCTCTCAATTCATCTTCAGTAAAGTCTTGCAACCTCTTCTCACCATGTAGGAATGCTGAAACGGCTTCCATTATTGTACAAAAACTTCAAGCAGAGATGTCCACAGTTGAACTGATTATAGTTTTGAAACTGATCGTTGTTGTAGTATAGTTTGATTTTACCCAGATATCGGACAAGTTCTTTCGGTGGTTTCAGACAACCAAATGAATCAAAATACTCAACGACATCATTTATCTTTCTATAAGCTACCCAATGAGTGCCTTGATTCTTCGACACATCTAAATTTAGAATTGCAGTTTCACGTTGACGAGGACCACTGCTTGGCAAATTGTCTCGCATGAAAACGCCTCGAAAATGTGGTATCTTCAAGAATTTCACATACTCTAACAACTCGGTATCGTACAACGGTCTATTGGGTAGCTTCATTGGGAGTTTTTTTGTTTTTTTAAATATAAACCAAAGCCTCCTTTGGCGTTTTTACGCAAGTACAGCCCTTTACCAATAGCTTCCATAGCTTTATTATGTCTATGATCTTCTTCCAATTTCTTTTTCGCATTCCTCGCATCGATAATTGTCTTTGCTATCGCACCACTTCCCCCTGCAATGCTACCGAGAGCACCAAGGGCTGCAAAAATTGGCAATAGTGGTAGAATACCTCCGGATTTTGCATTGAAAGGTATGATGCGTGGTATTCTGATTTTCTTTTTTCCACCAGCTTGCTTGATGGCAAGTCTAGCAGCTTTTAGAGCAATCGAAGCAGTCTTCTTTAGATTGGTCGGGGGATTTTTCTTCAGAGATTTTCCAATTTTACCCACGATATGTCTTTGGAATGAGCATCCCATACCAAGCTTACGTTAAGCTTTCATTCCGGAAGTAACTAATAAGGCTGCAGCTCTCTCACCAAACTTGGCGTCTGTTGATTTCACTCGTTGCCAAGCAGCGTCTTCCAATACTGAATCGGCTTTGTGACGATCTTCCAGAGTCTTGTGCTGCGAGTATGCAATGTCGTGTTGTTTGCATGCAGCGTCTAGAGGATTAATGCCAGTATCTCCACGAGCCAATCGTTTTTGTAGTTTAGTTCCAGCTGTAAAATAAATGAAATATTAGTAATCGTTTGCATCGTCCAGTAATCTGACTTACGTCCACAATACTGATAGCCTCCGGGTAAATGGAGCTCAAAAGGTAACTTGTTTATCAGGGAATTCAAAACACCTTCTCCCTCGTACGAAGACATTGAAACTGATAAAGTGGAACTGTTACACATATATTTATAGGCTAACATAAACGTCAATCATGTCACAAGATGAAGGTCATTCAACAAGAACAGTTGTTACCTATTGAAAATTTAGATTTTCACACATCATCAACGACCCTTGGTAAACATGGTAAATTATTGCCCAATTCATTTCGGGCAATAGTATGTGGGCCAAGTGGTTGTGGTAAGACGAACGTCATGTTGTCAGTAATTTTCAATCCAAATGGTGCGAAATTCGAAAATGTTTACGTGTACTCCAAGTCATTGTATCAACCGAAATATCAACTACTCCAAGAGGTATTAAATGGTGTGAAAGAGGTTGGCTACTTCCCATTCAAGGATAATGATGAGATTATAAGTCCATCACATGCAAAACCCAACTCTATATTCCTATTCGATGATGTAGCGTGTGATTCCCAACAGAAAATCCGGGAATATTCTTCAATGTGTAAACACAAGGATATTGATGCTGCCTACCTTTGTCAGACCTACTCAAAAATACCTAAACAGCTCATACGAGACAACTGTAACCTGATTGTACTATTCAAACAAGATGAAATCAATTTGAAGCACGTATTTGATGAACACGTATCTCCAGACATGAGTTTCGAAGACTTTAAATGCTTGTGTTCGAAATGTTGGAATGTTGCATATGGTACTCTTGTGATTGTCAAAGATTTCGATATGAATGATGGTAGATATCGTCAAGGGTTTGATAAATATATAAAAATATAAGTATCAAACATCATCAGATCATTCCCTATCATGATGTCATCAAGTCGTGTTGGCACACACAAATACAAAAATCGCAGCAAACGTGCTGCCTCCCCCACTGATTTGAACATAGACGATCAAATAGCTGCACGCAAACGCAAAATTGCAGAGCTCACCCGTTCAATTAGGAAAAAGTACTTGGCATTGAAACTGGGTAGATCGGAAAAAGATGAATCTCTCATCAAAATGTTTAAACCCATTTCGGAGCCACTACATGAAATTGTCAAATCCTCGAAGATCAATAATGCATTAAGAAGTATAAAAAAAGAAGAATCGCCTGAACTGAAGAAAGAAGAAGAAGAGGAAGGAGGAGAAAAAGAACAAACACAATTTCTCCCAATGGAAGAAGTAGGCAGAATAAGTGCGAACACGAGTGGACGAGATGATGATGATGAAGTATTTCGCGAAAATATACCTGAACAAAATATTTCGAAAAATGTTATGGATGAATATCTAGATCAATATCCAGTCATGTCACATCCATATATCAGAGATCATTGGTCATATAGTGAAAAAATAGATACAATGTATGGACCAACGTATGATCCCCAAACATCAAAATGGTATCTAGGAACGCAAGAACTTGACTTTGATAAAAGGACTGGCTTCATCAAAATTGGAGGTAAACAGATACGAGGAACCCCAGGACTGTATAAGCTCATCTTCTATGATGATCCTACGGATTTCAACGAAGAAGATGTGCAAGCTTACAAGGAGCTATTGAAATTGAGTGATCGATATATCAATAAAGATGGAAGACTTAAAGGTTCTACGAGATGGAAATACACAGAAATCATAAAACCGCTTATAATGGAGTTGCGAAAAGGTAGAAGACGTTCAACGACTGGTAATGGTTTGAAATTAACGTACAATGAAAAACCGGTGGAGTATATTTATTGGGATGATCCGAATGAACTCGTTGATCGTTTGAAGCTGTTGATAGCTTCCAAGGCAGCTGGAAACACCTCACTCGATAATGAAATAGTTTCCATAATCAATGAACTTCGGGAAGCTGGCTATATATACTGATAACACTGGCAATGATGAGTCATTTGAACAATGAGTCTGAACAAGTTCGGACATAGATATGCTCCACATGAAGGTAGCAATAACATTATTGAATTGACTCATTTAAGAAAGAAATTTGTATCACATGATATTATGATAAAGAATTTAACTGATGCATTGAATTTGATTGACAACAAAATAAATAAATTTGAAGAATTCATTTCGAGGAACCCTCCAACGGCTAGTGAACATATGTCAACGAAAAAGTATGTAGATGATGTGATTTCACAAATTAAATTTGATTTCAAGTTGGCCATTGATCATTATACCAAAAAAGTTCGAGGGGTACTCGATGGAAAAGTGAGTAAAGTTGAAATTGATAATTTCAATACAAAATTGAATGAATTGATTAGTGGTCACGCAAACAGTACTACAAACCGCATTGATGTACTACAAAGTCAAATGACAAATGCCTTGAAAAATATCGAAGGATCAATAAATAGACTCAATAGTAAAAATACCCATTGATAGTATGGCTCCAACAGACAAGATTCAACTCGTTGATGAGCTTCATGCGCCAGCCCGCAAGACTTACCCTAGACGACGAACCATCATCAAGGGCTTAGACGATTTATGGCAAATGGATTTGGCCGAAATGAGACCCTATGCACACCAAAATAAAGGTTTCAAAATGATTTTGGTAGTTATCGACTGTTTTTCTAAATACCTATGGACACGCCCACTCAAAACTAAGACGGGTGAAGAGCTCACTAAATCTTTTGCGGATATACTGCACCAAGCTAAGCGTATACCAAAAAATCTGCAATCAGATCAAGGAACGGAATTTTTCAATAGCAAATTTCAGACCTTGATGAAAAAATATAACATAAACCACTATAATACATTCACTGTGAAAAAGGCTGCCATTGCTGAACGGGTAATAAGAACACTCAAAAATAAACTCTACAAGTATTTCAGTCTGAATGGAAAATACAGATGGATCGATGTATTGCCAAAAATTACTAAACAATATAATGACACCAAGCACAGTAGGACTAGATTGAAACCTTCTGAAGTGAACAAGTCCAACGAAAAAGAGATATTACGTCAGAGATATAGTCATTTGAAAATTGCTGGTCCACGTAAGCTCAAAGTTGGTGATATCGTGCGGATATCCAAGTCTAAACATATTTTCGAAAAAGGGTACACGCCAAATTGGACGACAGAGTTATTCAAAATCATTAAAGTTAAAATAACCAATCCTGTAACATACTTACTCGAAGACATGCATGGTCAGCCAATCAGCGGTGCTTTCTATGAGGAGGAATTGCAGAAAACCAAAAATCCCGACATTTACCTCATTGAAAAAGTATTGAGGAGAAAGGGAAAGAAAATGTACATCAAGTGGCTAGGACTTGACAGAAAACATAACAGTTGGATAGAAGACGTTGATTTAGTATAGAATCTTATGGAAAATACGCACAAAATTCTGCAGTCGTGGGGCCTTTTCATATCCATCATAAAGAACAGAAATCACAATTCAAGTTCGGATAAGTCTAGGATGGAGGGGGATATAAATGTCTGCATGAAGTTGATTTCAGTCTCAGTCGAGTTTATATCCAGCTATGTCGAGTCAAGATAGTGGTTACGCTAGTATGTCAGATGTAAGTGACGTCGAGATGACACCACCACCATCACCACCAGCAGCATCATTCAGTGAAGAATCTGATGGAGAATTAGACGAGCTGTTGGAAATGTTCGAGAATGCAGCCAAAGATGAGATGTATTACCTACTCCACACATCATTCTCATCGGGGTGTTTCAATATTGGGGTTGGTTTAAGCCCTGCCAGATCGTTCAGTCCAGCTGTCATTCTAACATGTTCATCATACAGAATATCTTTCGGATTAATGGAGTGGGCTGTATTCATCGATTTGCTGCAAAATCAATTGGAAAAATTTTTCAATGCAGCAACTAGCCAAGAGTGTGAAGCCGTAACGTTTCCATGTGGTGATTACTGCAAAGTTACACAGATGGTGTACGGTGAAGTGAAATTTCTAATGGTGAGCAAATTTGGTGTTGACTTCTACATCGATGATAAAGATGCCAATCAAATCCTCGAAGTTCATCGAGGTGTAGTGATTCATCGGGTGGCCATGCTGGAGGACATGAACTTTAGTGCTTATTTTCATAATATTGTAGATTTAATTAGATCTAGTTTCCATGATGATGAAAATAGTCGTTTAGATGTTTTGTATGCATTTTGTGAGATGTCTAATTGTACCTTATTAGGTAATGCATTGAGAGAATATTTGTTTTTCTATAAAAGCAATGTTTTGAAATATTTGAAAATAAAATGATAAACCCATAACTTTTCGTTTTTCTTCATAAATTATGCATTTCATCAACCAAACTTGGGAAAGGAAAAAATACATGCGAAAGTGGTATTTTTTTTATTGAAATAATTGGAATAATCAGGAAGTATAAAATAAAGTCATATACATTTATAGATGTGAATAATTGTGAATATGTATAAAGATATAACTAAAATGTATATTAATATAATTATGATTAATATACAAAAGAATTAGCTTCAATATTTTCCATAATTTTCTTCTCATGTATGTACACAAACTATATCACATGTTTGAACTACAATACCAATGACATTCAATCATATTTTCACAATGATGAAAATCCAACCAATCGTCTCTATCATTAATGAAAAATTAGTCTTCCAAGATGCTATAATGCCCCCATGGGAGAGTGTTATGTGAGCCCGCAATCAAATAACGTTTATCGTCATGCGGACTTAGAGCGATTTTAGTCTGCTCAACACTAAAAACATTGTGAGCATAGGAGCGAATACAGCGTTGCGATGCTGTTTTTTCTGAATTCTCAGTCAGACATTGGACATAGTCCTCGAACTTGATTTCATTTTCGATAACGCTATATTTCACTCCTTTGGATTTTTTGACACATTTCCCACCCTGGATTTTGAAAGTATATAATTTTGAACGCAACCCTACGAAATCCGTCATGATGCTACCGTTAGCTTCGTCTTTCATCAAACCTGGCACTTTTTTATTTTGCATAGGAATATCGTAAATGTTATCGCTTGGATAATCACTTGTATCAAATTTTTCAATGTTTGCCTTTATTAATTGTTTGTAAACGTCATCACATTTTATTTCATAGATGAGGGAGTCCGTATCTGTGTACAAAAGCTTACATTCATCAATATCATACTTCTCCATCATAAAGCAATAATGAAAATCGTACATGCACGCCTTGGATATATCGAGTATTGACATTCCGATGTATAGTGGTTTATTGAATAACAAATTAGACTTTGTCATTTCGATAGCTATGAGGTTTTCATCGAATATGGTGCGATTACGGAAATTTGGATGTGCAATCAAATTTTTGGCACCATATCGACCTTCCCATTTCGAGACCAATTTAACTACACGGTGTTTCCTAATGTTCTCCATAGTTTTTCCAAACACAGCGTTATTTGCTAACTTATAATTATTTTTACCGAAAGTGGATTTTGCTTCCGCACGTAATTTTGTATTGAGTTCAATATATGGTTTGAGCCAGGGTGATTGATCAAATTGGAGGATTTTGTGAATTTTTTTCAAGACCACTCCGTACTTTAGCGCTTGTTTGAGTACGCGGTAATGGACTACGTAGTTGTACTTGTCGTACAGAGTGGTCATCAGTTTAGGTAATTTCGAACCAGGCGGTGTACGATGTTCTGCACATAATGGAAAATCTTTATGCTTATCATGTAAACATTCGGGATACTCCAAATCGACTTCGAGTATATAACCGACAGGTGATGTATCAGATATGTTGAGTACATTGAATGAATCAATATTCTCGATCCACTTAAAGCCTCCCAATGGAAGATATTCCATCATGGCCCAACCATACAGATTATTGACGTCGAGATAAAGCAAGAAAGTTGACGGTTTGGTAGCGTCATACCTATCACCCATGTAAATATTATTAGCTGCAGAGAATCTATTGCAACATTGACTTATTCCACCACGAATCCCTCGCTCGACAAAAAGAAGCATGTCCACATCCTTTAAAATTTTCAATTGACATTTGGTGTACTTCAACATACATGACCAAGTATATCCTGGCATAGTATAATACCATGCAGGATCCAAACCATACGTCTCATGACCGATATTGCGAAAGTTTTCGAAAATATCGGCCAAGAGCAGTATATCCGTTTTCATGTATAAATCAGAGTACTCACCCAGTGATTTCAAGCTGAAAGTTTGCCATACATTCTGCGCATGTTTATATTCAACGTCAGTGATGTTACAATCATTCAACTTGTTGTAGAACTGTTCATGTGTTGGCAAACTTGACCACTCTAATTTTTCGATGGAATCAATGAAATCATAGGGAAATACTCCTTTTCGAGTTAGCAATTCGTATTGTTTGGGGTTCAAATGAATGAATTCACGTCTCGAAATTTTCAAATCTTCTATTCTTAATGTTTGAACCAAGTTCTCCAACCCCATACTCATAAATCGAAATGAGTCGATAAATCGAAATTTCACGTTAGTTTCATCGTCATACAGGGTGAAAGAAATATATTTCTCCTTATTAATCGGAAGAACACTAACCCGACCTCGTTTTGCTATATCTCGAATAATCAGATGACCATCGTATCCACTCAGATTATGGAAAACAATAGGAACCACCTGAGACTTTTTGTAGTTCAGATTGCACTGCTCATGCGCAAATCCGCGAAAGGCCCCTGTATAATGATTATGGTCACGTACGATCTTGTCATGCTTGAATTCTTTTTCACAAATGTGACAGTGAGTTGCAGTAGAAATATCAGCTGAAACAGTCATTGGAACGATATGTAAAGTTTTAGCTTCAATTACTTTGGAAATCTGTCTCATGCGCTCCGCAAACCAGTCCATCGAATCCATACCTCTATGACTATCGTAAAATGATAAAGCATCATCATACGAGCACTTGAAATAAAATCCAGCACTAAACGGGATGTGTTTCTGGTATTTCATGGTATGTGAACCACTGACTTTAGTACTATCTTTAAATTGTTCCAAGATTGACTCAAAATCAGCATAAATTATAAAAGGAACTCTTTCTTTGTGAATGTAATCTCTAAACTCAATTAAATCATAGCTCGGAAATGAAATTTTACAATTGTTCATTTTTTGACAATCAGCAGTATGAATGTCAAGTTTCTGTTCACTTCCAAAATAATTCAGACAACGATCGCAGATGAAAATTTTGTGCTCACGTCCAGCAGTAATGATACCTTATTTCGATATCATCATCTATCTCTGGTGGCGCCTCATAATCATTCAATTTCAAGTGATATTCATTCTGAATTAATAATAAATTAACGTGACGTTCTAACTTGGACTTGGTGAGTCGACTTGGAACAGTAACAAAATATGGTGGTTCTTCCGGTTTAGGTTGAATTAATTCCAAGATGTAAACGTTGACGGAAATGTTATTCAGTTTTTCAAATTTTGAAATTTTATTGATTTTCATTGGGAATTCTATTCCTTCAAAATTCAATACTCGAGAATAATGTGGATATCTGGAAGTTCGTGATGCATTTTTTTGTACGGGGTACAGAGCCGATATGATTGCCCAAGCGAAACACGCATCATCATGATTTTCAACATTTATGCAGGCCTGTTTTTTCTTTATAGCTAATGGTAGTTCTATGAAAGACGAACCACCATTATTACCCATCCCCGATTTATTTGTATTGATTTCTAAACTGATAATTCTATGAAGTGCCCACCCGCTTTCTTTTTCTGCAAACTCCTCAAGTTTATTTTGAATTGCATCGATGACGTTTTCGAAGAACCAAATATTCAAATCTGTTCCCTGATCAATCACATTGTTTTTAGTGTTGAAATATTTGAATTCAATTTTGTCTTCTTGATTGATTGCTTGTTTTATGAATTCACCACAGAAGCATGCATTAACTTTGATTATTGGCTGAAATTTCAACATATTAATGATTCTGCGTTTGAATAATGCAAACGAATCTTTGAAAAAATGATTGATGTCCTTGTGTGTCAAATTTATTATGATACCAGTGCGTAGACGTGATGAAAATGCTGATTTCATATCTTCCCACTTGACTCGTGAAGACAATTTTGATTTAACCCCTTCCCCTGAATGGATACCCCCAATATTTTTGAATGAAATTTGAATTTGTTTTAAATGGCCTAATGATGTTTGTAATTTTTTCAAAGTTCCCATTGCCAATTGTGGTTGAATTGCTTTGTTTATCAAACGAGCAGTACGTTTGCAATGACCCAACCATATTTCACGTTCTCTCAAACTAAATTTGTTCCTCGAAATTTGTTCAGCTTCCTGCAATTTTCTAATCATGTCTGCGCTCAAGGTAGCTACATCTTCGACATTCATATTCAAAAAAGTGTACATTCACGCAGAAAAAAAACTATGAAAAATATTCAAACTTACGCCTGACAATAATTGTACTGGTGATGCGGGGGAGCTGGGATGTCTAAGTTGTTGTCTCGACTATCTCGAATTGCTCCAGTGAATGTAACTGCCCGCAGATTCGTGATCCTCTGTATACGAGGGAGTAGTTTCCTGCTGCAAACTGCTCCACTACAGGTTTAATTGCGAGAGTCGCTCTAGCAGGCAGAAAGATCTTGAAGTCATCAAGTTCCACTAGAGGTGCTTCACCGTATCTGCTGACTTTGATTTCCACTTTTATGATGCGGTGTGGCACGTTAAGGGGCAGCTGATTCAGCTTCTTCAGGCACTTGCTAGACATCCCAATAGCATTAATTGTCTGGAGATTCATCTACATAGAAACAAAATACCCTCGTAAAAAAAAATATCAGAACAATTGAACAAGTGAAAACTATAATTTATGGGGGTATTTGTATGAATTGTTGAAAGAAAACACTCTGTATATAAATATATGAAAGATGATTTCCAGAATCGAGTTAATATAAAACTGTACTTACGATTTGCGGTATAAAGCACAAACAATATTGTATTTCGAGAGGCAGAGGGAAAATGTATCTGCTCGTGATGCAAGATTGACGGGAACTGATTCTCCGCACTGTCAACAATCCATTTATAGATAAAGAATTCGTTACATGCGGACTCAGTGAAATGTGAGAAATGTTTGGTCTGCTAATTGTTCCAGGAATTCATGTCGATAAGAAAACATGATTCATGATATCATTGTCGGCCACGTGCAAACTTATCAATGATCTCTTTGTTCATCAATATATTGAATGAAAGGCTGATGTAAGCATGACATCATCATTGCTATCCATGAATAATTATGGTCTTGATATATGATATCATCATTAACCACCTGCAAAGTAATGAAAGGCTCCATTCATTATCGATATATCGACGAAATGTAGAGATTGCATCATCTTGTGCAATTTGGATTATTATTACAACGCTTTTTATTACTTCTAATTGAAACGTCCGTAGCATCATTGTTAGGGTGTGACCAAGAAATAGCGGCCATTTGACATTTGACTTTTGACTTTTGACATTTGACATTTGACATTTGACATTTGACATTTGACATTTGACATTTGACATTTGACATTTGACATTTGACATTTGACATTTGACATTTGACATTTGACATTTGACATTTGACATTTGACATTTGACATTTGACATTTGACATTTGACATTTGACATTTGACATTTGACATTTGACATTTGACATTTGACATTTGACATTTGACATTTGACATTTGACATTTGGCTGCCAAAACATTAGATGTCAGACGCCTAACTTCGGGCAGCCACACCCCGTTATCCATCAAGTATCCACGTGGTGGTTCGGATTCTACTTTGGTAGGTACGTTATGGGATATCTTCAGATATTTTCAAACGTCTGGCAACAGTGGCAGTCGCTTTGTCGTCTCTTATATTTGTAACGTTACGCGAAATATTGTATCATGTTGAATCATCAATGGAATGCAGCGAACCTGACCTTGAATGCAATTATGTCTATTAATACACTGATGTTTATTGAATGAATAAGCCATTGTTCCTTTCCCTGCTCCATGGATCTGCATGTTGAGTCATCATTGGAATGCAGCGAACCTGACCTTGAATGCGATTATCTCTATTCATACACTGATGTATAATGAATAAATAAGCCATTGTTCGTTTCCCCTGCTCCCCGCTTGCCGAGGTTGCTACGTTCCACAAAGCACAAATAACCGCATCGGTTTATTTTTAGAAATGTTAATTGATATGTCCCGCAGTGGCCACGTGGACGAAGCGTTTGGTCTTGAAACTTTGCACCGTATTGATGTGGGTTCGAATCCTGATTGTACTGGCTTTTTTTTTAAATGGAATATGACGTCACAAGATGTCTTCGGATTGCGCAGCGCTAAGGGTCCAAAGGGGGGTACAGCGTAAAAGGCCTAAGGGGGTAGTGTCAGTTGAGGGTGTGGTCTGCAAGATGTCTTCAGATGGAAGATGTCTTCAGATTGAAGATGTCTTCGTGACCTTCACTAGACCCCCCTACTGTATGGTCACTGCTGATGGACATGTCATCCACGGGGTTACTTGAGGTCAAAGTGAGCTCGTACCGGCTTAGCTCTACTACTCGAGGTTTACGACTGCGAGAAATTCAAGAAACTAAGTGCAGACGAGAAATGGTCATTTGTCAAGAAAAATGGAGTATGTTTCGCCTGCATCAAGAATTCACATAGAATTCAATCCTGTTCAAGAAAGAAAAGGTGCGACATAAATGGCTGTCAGAAATTCCATCATCCTTTATTGCACAATGAGGACTTCAAGAAAAAAAGAGTAGAGGAGACTAAGGAAACTTCAGGAAACTCAACTTCAGGTACTGAGCAGTTAGTGGCACATACACGGGAGACCTTTGGTAAGCAAGTTTTATTACGTATTGCTCCATTGACATTGAAATCGGGTTATAAGGAAATGAAAGTATATGCATTATTTGATGAAGCTTCCACAGTCACATTATTAGATGAAAATGTTGCTTCACAATTGAATTTGGAGGGCGAAAATACGAATCTTTCTTTGAAATGGGCTGATAGAAATTCTGTCAAGAACACAGTATCAAAATTGGTGTCTTTCAACGTTAGTGGGCAAGATGGAGCTACTTATTTTCTGAAAAATGTATATACTCTCAAAGATATGGATTTACCATTACAAAGTGTCAATGCTAGAAACCTAAAATCAAGGTGGAAACATTTACAGGATATTGATTTTGAAAGTATGTATAATGCTAAACCTAAACTGCTAATTGGTGAGGATAATTGGGATCTCATAACAAGCCGTGAAATTATAGAGGGACCGAAACACTCTCCTGCATTGTCAAAAACAAAATTGGGTTGGATACTCCATGGGAATTTACAACAATTCGTAGGAAGAGTAGATGAAAATATTGTTTTGCATATCAGACAGACAGGGTGTGAAGAAATTGACGACCTTCACAATCAAGTTAAGCAATTTTTCTCTACGGAATCTTTTGATGTCAAAATTCCCGATAAAAGAGTCATGTCTAAAGAAAATGAGAGAGCTGAGAAAATGATGGAAGAAATAACGCACAGAGTAGGAGAAAGGTGGGAAACTGGACTGTTATGGAAGGAGAATATTCCTAATATTCCAAATAGTAAGGCAGTAGCACTTCAGAGATATGGATTCATAGAAAGGAGAATGAATCGTGATAAGGAGTTTGAAGACGCATATAGAAAGAAAATAAAAGAGTATATTTACAAGGGATATGCCAAGAAGTTGTCTGAAGTAGAATCAGAAGAGAACGCATGGAACTCTTGGTATCTTCCACATTTCGGGGTTGTAAACGAGAACAAGCCAGGCAAATTGAGAATGGTTTTTGATGCAGCAGCCAAGACTCAAGGAATAAGTTTAAACGATATGCTCATTACTGGTCCTGATCTTTATAACTCTCTCATAGGTATTCTATGGAAATTTCGACAATATAAAGTTGCCTTTTCAGCAGATATTCGTAAAATGTTCCATCAGGTAAAGATTAGGAAAGATGACCAAGCTGCGCAGAGATTTTTTTGGAAAGAAAACGGACAAAACAAACCTTCAACCTACGCTATGCAAGTAATGATATTTGGAGCAGTTTCATCTCCTTACTCTGCACAGTATGTGAAAAATAGAAATGCAATGGATTTTCAAGTGGACTATCCAAAAGCAGTAGACGCCATTTTACATAAACATTACATGGATGATTATCTAGAAAGTGTGGAGACTGAAGAAGAAGCCATTCAACTAGCAAATGATGTCATTATGATTCACAAAGTGGGAGGTTTTGAATTACGAAGTTGGGTGAGTAATTCATCAAAATTACTTGACAAAATTTCATGTGAAATGAAAAATACTGATAAAATAGTAGCCAGCAAGGATATGCCCACGTCACAAAGAATTCTAGGACTGAAATGGAATCCCGATGAAGATGTTCTTACGTTTCCAATGAATTTCCATAAAGTAAACAAAGATATTCTAACAGGTACAAAGACCCCGACGAAAAGAGAAATCCTGAAAGGAGTAATGTCTTTGTTCGATCCTTTGGGATTACTGGGACATTTTGTCATAAAAGGAAAAATAATTCTGCAGAAAATATGGAAGACCGGTATACATTGGGATGATGAAATCACAGGAAGCCTAGATAATATATGGAAATCATGGTTAGGACGTCTACATGAAGTAGAAAAACTCAAGATTCCAAGAGTTTACAAAGTTGACCATCAGAGAGATAAAAGGGTTCAACTTCACATTTTTTGTGATGCAAGTGAACAAGCTTTTTCTGCGGTGAGCTATTTCAGATTTGAGAATGAAGATAATATCAGAGTCAGTTTGGTTATGTCAAGAACACAAGTTGCCCCAATAAAGGAAATGAGCATACCAAGACTGGAATTGCAA
This sequence comes from Chrysomela aeneicollis, assembly GCA_029955515.1. Lineage (NCBI taxonomy): Eukaryota > Metazoa > Arthropoda > Insecta > Coleoptera > Chrysomelidae > Chrysomela > Chrysomela aeneicollis. Next base: position 27,245,898 of record JARUHQ010000003.1, read on the forward strand.
GCTGCGGTAATGGGTAGTAGACTCGCAGAAAAAGTCAAAGAAGAACACACACTGAATATAGATAGGACATTTTTTTGGACAGACTCAAGAATAGTACTATATTGGATCAGGTCTGAAGAAAGAAATTTCAAAGTATTTATAGCACACAGAGTTGGTGAAATTCAAGAAAAAAGCAATGTTGAAGAATGGAACTGGGTGCCAACTAAATTGAATGTCGCAGATGATGCAACAAGGTATGAAAAACAAACTGATTTGAATCCTTATGGTAGATGGTATATAGGTCCTGAGTTCTTATATGACAAGTCAGAAAACTGGCCAAGGAAAGAAAATAAATTTGAAAAAATTGATGATGACCTCTTGGAACTGAAACCTCAAAATGTATTAGTTCACTATAATGAAGACAATGATTATCTACCTGACATAAGAAGATTTTCAAAATGGACATATTTGGTAAGATCGACAGCATATGTTTTAAAATTTATAAACCTCTGTAGGAAGAAAATTTCAGAAACAAAAGAACTTGTGAAGGAAAATTTGAAAGAAGCAGAATTACTTTGGATCAGAAAAGTTCAAAGGGATACATTTGGAGAAGAAATTGATTTACTTTTAAAAGGAAAAGAAATTTCGAGAAATAGTCGTTTGCTACAATTGTCTCCAGGCATAGATGAAGAAAAAGTCTTACGTTTGTATGGTAGAACCGATAAATGTTCTATATTACAAGAAGAAACAAGAAGGCCAATTATTTTGGAAGGAAGACACCCTTACACAAGACTTCTGATTCATCATTATCATTGTATGTTTCAGCATAGTGGTACAGAGTTGGTATTGAATCAGATGAGGAAAAAATTTTGGGTGATTCAAGGACGTAAAGCAGTTCACACTGTATCTCAAATGTGCATGATGTGTAAATTGAGAAGAGCGAAACCAAGAATACCTGAGATGGGTCAGTTACCAGAATTCCGCTTGAGAAGACCACCACGTCCATTTTCATATGTCGGTTTGGACTATTTTGGACCATATGAAGTAACCATTGGTCGAAGAAGGGAGAAAAGATATGGTGTTTTATTCACTTGCTTATCAATAAGAGCCATACACATAGAATTGGCAGAAACTTTGACTACAGATTCAGCTATTCTGGCAATAAGAAGATTTTTTGCTAGAAGGGGACAACCCTGTATGATGATAAGCGACAATGGCACTAATCTCAAAGGAGCATCGAAAGAACTGAAAAGTGCTTTGGAGAAAATTGACGAAAATTTGATACAGAAGAAGTTGGTAAATTTCGAAACAGAATGGAAATTCATACCTCCTGGAAGTCCTCATATGGGCGGAGCGTGGGAGAGATTGATTAGATCGGTCAAGAAATCATTGAATTTGACACTGAAAGAAAGATCGCCTAGACCAGAAGTGTTGTACACCCTGTTATGTGAGGCTGAACATATTGTGAACAGCCGACCTTTAACCTACATATCATCGGACAGTCAGGACGTAGAAAGTTTAACTCCGAATCATTTTCTGATCGGGCCACAGTGTAATCTGAAAGGAATTGGGCTTCCTGAAATGAAGAAATTGGACTTGAAAAAACAATGGAAAATAGCAGAAGATTTAAGCGAAAAATTTTGGAATAGATGGATGAGAGAGTATTTACCTACATTAACCAAGAGAACCAAATGGTTCGAGAAGAATAAATCTGTTCTGCAGGTGAATGACATCGTCATTATATTCGACAACAAACTGCCTCGAAACAATTGGCCACTTGGTAAAATAGTTGCTACCTTTCCGGAAAAAGACGGTCAAGTAAGAATAGTAGATGTGAAGACACAGTTCGGGACCTACAAACGACCTACTTCGAAAATCTGCAAACTGGATCTTCTGGAGTCGAATGAAGACATTTAAGAGGAGTCTTCATTGGGGGGAGAATGTTTAGATTTAAGTGTGTTTACCCTGTATGTATGTTATGTGAATGACTTTGTATATATTTTTCTGAATGACATATAATCATGTAACATAGGGAAAAAGTTGAAAGGAGAAGTTGTTGATTAAAAAAAAAAAGACAAGATTCGTTTTATTTCTGGAAGATCAAGAAAAAGAAAAATTGCAGAATAATTCGCTGATCCTCCGGCCGGATTAATAATACGAACCTATTCTAGGTAAGTTGACGCACTTTCAAACAGTAGGTGTAACTAAATATACAGCATAACGATATATCCGGATACAACCCAGATACAATGATTGTTCAATCTAACCATCCAACCTTCTGTTCAATTCAGTCGCTCGTATGTATAACGGAAGAACAGTTACCTGGTGAGTATAACTATATAAACATAATCGAATACAACTCAGATACGATGATTGTTTAATCTATCCATTCAACCTTATGTTCGATTGGGTTGCTCGTATGTATAACGGAAGAACAGGTATCTGGTGAGTATAACTATATAAACATAATCGAATAAAACTCAGATACGATGATTGTTCAATCTATCCATTTAACCTTCTGCTCGATTTGGTCGCTTGTATGTTAAACGGAAGGACAGTTACCTGGTGAGTATTGCTATATAAACATCATCACGATATCATCGAATTCAACTCAGATACAATTATCGTTTCGTCTAACCATTCAACATTCTGTTCGATTCAGTCGCTAGTATGTGTAACGGAAGTATCGTCACCTGGTAAGTATCACTATATATACAGAATTGCGATATAATCGTATACCACCAAGATACATTGATTGTTCAGTCTATCCATTCAACTTTCTGTTCGTTTCGGTCGCTCGTATGTGAAACGGGAATACCGTCACCTAGTGTGTATAAATATATACACAGCATAACATCATAATCGAATACAACCCAGATACTATCCATTCAACCTTCTGTTCGATTCGGTTGCTCGTATGTATAACGAAAGAACAGTAACCTTGTGAGTATTTCTATATAAACGTCATCACGATATAATCGAATACTACTCAAATACAATGATCATTCCGTCTATCCATCCAACCTTATGTTCGATTGGGTCGCTCGTATGTATAACGCAAAAACAGTCACCTGGTGAGTTTTACTATATAAACATCACCACGATATAATCAAATACAACTCAGTTACAATTATCGTTCCGTCTAACCATCCAACCTTCTGTTCGATTGGGTCGATCGTATGTATAACGCAAGAACAGTCACCTGGTGAGTATTACTATATAAACATCACCACGATACAATCGAATACAACTCAGTTTTAATTATCGTTCCGTCTAACTATCCAACCTTATGTTCGATTCAGACACTCGTATGTGTAACGAAAGAACCGTTACATGGTAGGTGTAACTAAATATACAGCATAACGATATAATCGGAGACAACCCAGATACAATGATTGTTCAATCTATCCATCCAACTTATGTTCGATTCGGTTGCTCGTATGTTTGACGGAATAACTATTACCTGGTTAGACATACTATATGATAATCATCACGATATAATCGAATACAACCAAGATACGATGATTGGTCGCGACCGAATCGAGCAGAAGGTCAAATGGATAGATTGAACAATCATCGTATCTGGGTTGTATTCGATTATGTTTATATAGTTATACTCACCAGGTAACTGTTCTTCCGTTACACATACTAGCGACTGAATCGAACAGAAGGTTAAATGGTTAGACGAAACGATAATTGAAACTGAGTTGTATTCTATTATATCGTGGTGATGTTTATATAGAAATACTCACCAGGTTACTGATCTTCCGTTATACATACGAGCAACCGAATCGAACAGAAGGTTGAATGGATAGTATATGGGTTGTATTCGATTATGATGTTATGCTGTGTATATAGTTATACACACTAGGTGACGGTATTCCCGTTTCACATACGAGCGACCGAAACGAACAGAAAGTTGAATGGATAGTCTGAACAATCAATGTATCTGGGTGGTATCCGATTATATCGCAATACTGTATATATAGTGATACTAACCAGGTGACGGTACTTCCGTTACACATACTAGCGACTGAATCGAACAGAAGGTTAAATGGTTATCAAAACGATAATTGTATCTGAGTTGTATTCGATGATATCGTGATGATGTTTATATAGCAATACTCACCAGGTAACTGTTCTTCCGTTTTACATACAAGCGACCGAATCGAGCAGGAGGTTGAATAGATAGATTGAACAATCATCGTATCTGGGTTGTATTCGATGAAGTTTATATAGTTATACTCACCAGGTAACTGTTCTTCCGTTACACATACTAGCGACTGAATTGAACAGAAGGTTGAATGGATAGTATATGGGTTGTATTCGATTATGATGTTATGCTGTGTATATAGTTAAACACACTAGGTGACGGTATTCTTGTTTCACATACGAGTGACCGAAACGAACAGAAAGTTGAATGGATAGTCTGAACAATCAATGTATCTGGGTGGTATCCGATTATATCGCAATACTGTATATATAGTGATACTAACCAGGTGACGGTACTTCCGTTACACATACTAGCGAATGAATCAAACAGAAGGTTGAATGGTTAGACGAAACGATAATTGAAACTGAGTTGTATTCTATTATATCGTGGTGATGTTTATATAGAAATACTCACCAGGTAACTGTTCTTCCGTTATACATACGAGCGACTGAATTGAACAGAAGGTTGAATGGATAGTATATGGGTTGTATTCGATTATGATGTTATGCTGTGTATATAGTTATACACACTAGGTGACGGTATTCCCGTTTTACATACGAGCGACCGAAACAAAAAGAAAGTTGAATGGATAGACTGAACAATCAATGTATCTGGGTGGTATCCGATTATATCGCAATACTGTATATATAGTGATACTTACCAGGTGACGGTACTTCCGTTACACATACTAGCGACTGAATCGAACAGAAGGTTAAATGGTTAGACAAAACGATAATTGTATCTGAGTTGTATTCGATGATATCATGATGATGTTTATATAGCAATACTCACCAGGTAACTGTTCTTCCGTTTTACATACAAGCGACCGAATCGAGCAGGAGGTTGAATAGATAGATTGAACAATCATCGTATCTGGGTTGTATTCGATAATGTTTATATAGTTATACTCACCAGGTAACTGTTCTTCCGTTACACATACTAGCGACTGAATCGAACAGAAGGTTAAATGGTTAGACGAAACGATAATTGTATCTGAGTTGTATTCGATGATATCGTGATGATGTTTATAAAGCAATACTCACCAGGTTACTGTTCTTTCGCTTTCACATACAAGCGACCGAATCGAGCAGAAGGTCAAATGGATAGATTGAACAATCATCGTATCTGGGTTGTATTCGATTATGTTTATATAGTTATACTCACCAGGTAACAGTTCTTCCGTTACACATACTAGCGACTGAATCGAACAGAAGGTTAAATGGTTAGACGAAACGATAATTGTATCTGAGTTGTATTCGATGATATCGTGATGATGTTTATATAGCAATACTCACCAGGTAACTGTTCTTCCGTTTTACATACAAGCGACCGAATCGAGCAGAAGGTTGAATTCAGTATAGATTGAACAATCATCGTATCTGGGTTGTATTCGATTATGTTTATATAGTTATACTCACCAGGTAACTGTTCTTCCTTTATACATACGAGCGACTGAATTGAACAGAAGGTTGAATGGATAGTATATGGGTTGTATTCGATTATGATGTTATGCTGTGTATATAGTTATACACACTAGGTGACGGTATTCTTGTTTTACATACGAGCGACCGAAACGAACAGAAAGTTGAATGGATAGTCTGAACAATCAATGTATCAGGGTGGTATCCGATTATATCGCAATACTGTATATATAGTGATACATACCAGGTGACGGTACTTCCGTTACACATACTAGCGACTGAATCGAACAGAAGGTTAAATGGTTAGACGAAACGATAATTGTAACTGAGTTGTATTCTATTATATCGTGGTGATGTTTATATAGAAATACTCACCAGGTTACAGTTCATCCGTTATACATACGAGCAACCGAATCGAACAGAAAGTTGAATGGATAGTTCATGGGTTGTATTCGATTATGATGTTATGCTGTGTATATAGTTATACACACTAGGTGACGGTATTCCCGTTTTACATACGAGCGACCGAAACGAACAGAAAGTTGAATGGATAGACTGAACAATCAATGTATCTGGGTGGTATCCGATTATATCGCAATACTGTATATATAGTGATACTAACCAGGTGACGGTACTTCCGTTACACATACTAGCGACTGAATCGAACAGAAGGTTAAATGGTTAGACGAAACGATAATTGTAACTGAGTTGTATTCTATTATATCGTGGTGATGTTTATATAGAAATACTCACCAGGTTACTGTTCTTTCGTTTTCACATACAAGCGACCGAATCGAGCAAAAGGTCAAATGGATAGATTGAACAATCATCGTAACTGGGTTGTATTCGATTATGTTTATATAGTTATTCTCACCAGGTAACTGTTCTTCCGTTATACATACGAGCGACTGAATTGAACAGAAGGTTGAATGGATAGTATATGGGTTGTATACGATTATGATGTTATGCTGAGTATATGGTTATACACACTAGGTGACGGTATTCTTGTTTTACATACGAGCGACCGAAACGAACAGAAAGTTGAATGGATCGTCTGAACAATCAATGTATCTGGGTGGTATCCGATTATATCGCAATACTGTATATATAGTGATACTAACCAGGTGACGGTACTTCCGTCACACATACTAGCGACTGAATCGAACAGAAGGTCAAATGGTGAGACAAAACGATAATTGTATCTGAGTTGTATTCGATGATATCGTGATGATGTTTATATAGCAATACTCACCAGGTAACTGTTCTTCCGTTTTACATACAAGCGACCGAATCGAGCAGGAGGTTGGATAGATAGATAGATTGAACAATCATCGTATCTGGGTTGTATTCGATAATCTTTATATAGTTATACTCACCAGGTAACTGTTCTTCCGTTACACATACTAGCGACTGAATCGAACAGAAGGTTAAATGGTTAGACGAAATAATAATTGTATCTGAGTTGTATTCGATGATATCGTGATGATGTTTATATAGCAATACTCACCAGGTAACTGTTCTTCCGTTTTACATACAAGCGACCGAATCGAGCAGAAGGTTGAATTCAGTATAGATTGAACAATCATCGTATCTGGGTTGTATTCGAATATGTTTATATAGTGATACTCACCAGGTAACTGTTCTTCCGTTATACATACGAGCGACTGAATTGAACAGAAGGTTGAATGGATAGTATATGGGTTGTATTCGATTATGATGTTATGCTGTGTATATAGTTATACACACTAGATGATGGTATTCTTGTTTTACATACGAGCGACCGAAACGAACAGAAAGTTGAATGGATAGTCTGAACAATCAATGTATCTGGGTGGTATCCGATTATATCGCAATACTGTATATATAGTGATACATACCAGGTGACGGTACTTCCGTTACACATACTAGCGACTGAATCGAACAGAAGGTTAAATGGTTAGACACAACGATAATTGTAACTGAGTTGTATTCTATTATATCGTGGTGATGTTTATATAGAAATACTCACCAGGTTGCTGTTCTTCCGTTATACATACGAGCAACCGAATCGAACAGAAGGTTGAATGGATAGTATCTGGGTTGTATTCGATTATGATGTTATGCTGTGTATATAGTTAAACACACTAGGTGACGGTATTCCCCCTTCACATACGAGCGACCGAAACGAACAGAAAGTTGAATGGATAGTCTGAACAATCAATGTATCTGGGTGGTATCCGATTATATCGCAATACTGTATATATAGTGATACTAACCAGGTGACGGTACTTCCGTTACACATACTAGCGACTGAATCGAACAGAAGGTTGAATGGTTAGACGAAACGATAATTGAAACTGAGTTGTATTCGATTATATCGTGGTGATGTTTATATAGAAATACTCACCAGGTAACTGTTCTTTCGTTTTCACATACAAGCGACCGAATCGAGCAGAAGGTCAAATGGATAGATTGAACAATCATCGTATCTGGGTTGTATTCGATTATTTTTATATAGTTATACTCACCAGGTAACTGTTCTTCCGTTACACATACAAGCGACTGAATTGAACAGAAGGTTGAATGGATAGTATATGGGTTGTATTCGATTATGATGTTATGCTGTGTATATAGTTATACACACTAGGTGACGGTATTCTTGTTTTACATACGAGCGACCGAAACGAACAGAAAGTTGAATGGATGGTCTGAACAATCAATGTATCAGGGTGGTATCCGATTATATCGCAATACTGTATATATAGTGATACATACCAGGTGACGGTACTTCCGTTACACATAATAGCGACTGAATCGAACAGAAGGTTGAATGGTTGGACGACACGATAATTGTAACTGAGTTGTATTCTATTATATCGTGGTGATGTTTATATAGTTATACTCACCAGGTAACTGTTCTTCCGTTATACATACGAGCAACCGAATCGAACAGAAGGTTGAATGGATAGTATATGGGTTGTATTCGATTATGATGTTATGCTGTGTATATAGTTATACACACTAGGTGACGGTATTCCCGTTTCACATGCGAGCAACTGAAACGAACAGAAAGTTGAATGGATAGTCTGAACAATCAATGTATCTGGGTGGTATCCGATTATATCGCAATACTGTATATATAGTGATACTAACCAGGTGACGGTACTTCCGTAACACATACTAGCGACTGAATCGAACAGAAGGTTAAATGGTTAGACGAAACGATAATTGAAACTGAGTTGTATTCGATTATATCGTGGTGATGTTTATATAGAAATACTCACCAGGTAACTGTTCTTTCGTTTTCACATACAAGCGACCGAATCGAGCAGAAGTTCAAATGGATAGATTGAACAATCATCGTATCTGGGTTGTATTCGATTATGTTTATATAGTTATACTCACCAGGTAACTGTTCTTCCGTTATACATACGAGCGACTGAATTGAACAGAGGGTTGAATGGATAGTATATGGGTTGTATTCGATTATGATGTTATGCTGTGTATATAGTTATACACACTAGGTGACGGTATTCTTGTTTTACATACGAGCGACCGAAACGAACAGAAAGTTGAATGGATAGTCTGAACAATCAATGTATCAGGGTGGTATCCGATTATATCGCAATACTGTATATATAGTGATACATACCAGGTGACGGTACTATCGTTACACATACTAGCGACTGAATCGAACAGAAGGTTAAATGGTTAGACGAAACGATAATTGTAACTGAGTTGTATTCCATTATATCGTGGTGATGTTTATATGGAAATACTCACCAGGTTACTGTTCTTCCGTTATACATACGAGCAACCGAATCGAACAGAAGGTTGAATGGATAGTATCTGGGTTGTATTCGATTATGATGTTATGCTGTGTATATAGTTAAACACACTAGGTGACGGTATTCCCGTTTCACATACGAGCGACCGAAACGAACAGAAAGTTGAATGGATAGACTGAACAATCAATGTATCAGGGTGGTATCCGATTATATCGCAATACTGTATATATAGTGATACATACCAGGTGACGGTACTTCCGTTACATATACTAGCGACTGAATCGAACAGAAGGTTGAATGGTTAGACGAAACGATAATTGTAACTGAGTTGTATTCGATGATATCGTGATGATGTTTATATAGAAATACTCACCAGGTATCTGTTCATTCGTTTTCACATACAAGCGACCGAATCGAGCAGAAGGTCAAATGGATAGATTGAACAATCATCGTATCTGGGTTGTATTCGATTATGTTTATATAGTTATACTCACCAGGTAACTGTTCTTCCGTTACACATACTAGCGACTGAATCGAAGAGAAGGTTAAATGGTTAGACGAAACGATAATTGAAACTGAGTTGTAATCGATTATATCGTGGTGATGTTTATATAGAAATACTCACCAGGTAACTGTTCTTTCGTTTTTACATACAAGCGACCGAATCGAGCAGAAGGTCAAATGGATAGATTGAACAATCATCGTATCTGGGTTGTATTCGATTATGTTTATATAGTAATACTCACCAGGTAACTGTTCTTCTGTTACACATACGAGCGACTGAATTGAACAGAAGGTTGAATGAATAGTATATGGGTTGTATTCGATTATGATGTTATGCTGTGTATATAGTTATACACACTAGGTGACGGTATTCTTGTTTTACATACGAGCGACCGAAACGAACAGAAAGTTGAATGGATAGTCTGAACAATCAATGTATCTGGGTGGTATCCGATTATATCGCAATAATGTATATATAGTGATACATACCAGGTGACGGTACTTCCGTTACATATACTAGCGACTGAATCGAACAGAAGGTTAAATGGTTAGACGAAACGATAATTGTAACTGAGTTGTATTCTATTATATCGTGGTGATGTTTATATAGAAATACTCACCAGGTAACTGTTCTTCCGTTACACATACTAGCGACTGAATCGAACAGAAGGTTAAATGGTTAGACGAAACGATAATTGAAACTGAGTTGTATTCGATTATATCGTGGTGATGTTTATATAGAAATACTCACCAGGTAACTGTTCTTTCGTTTTCACATACAAGCGACCGAATCGAGCAGAAGGTCAAATGGATAGATTGAACAATCATCGTATCTGGGTTGTATTCGATTATGTTTATATAGTTATACTCACCAGGTAACTGATCTTTCGTTATACATACGAGCGACTGAATCGAACATAAGGTTGAATGGATAGATTGAACAATCATTGTATCTGGGTTGTATCCGAATATATCGTTATGCTGTATATTCAGTTACACCTATCATGTAACGGTTCTTTCGTTACACAAACGAGCGTCCGAATCAAAAATTAGGTTGGATGGATAGACGGAACGATAATTGTAACTGAGTTGTATTCGATTATATCGTGGTGATGTTTATATAGTAATACTCACCAGGTGACTGTTCTTGCGTTATACATACGAGCGACCCAATCGAACAGAAGGTTGAATGGATAGATTGAACAATCATCGTATCTGGGTTGTTTTCGATTATGTTTTTATAGTAATACTCACCAGGTAACTTTTCTTTCGTTTTCAAATACAAGCGACCGAATCGAGCAGAAGGTTAAACGGATAGATTGAACAATCATCGTATCTGGGTTGTATTCGATTATGTCGATTATGTTTATATAGTTATACTCACCAGGTAACTGTTCTTTCGTTATACATACGAGCGACCAAAACGAACAGAAAGTTGAATGGATAGTCTGAACAATCAATGTATCTGGGTGGTATCCGATCATATCGCAATACTGTATATATAGTGATACTAACCAGGTGACGGTACTTCCGTTACACATACTAGCGACTGAATCGAACAGAAGGTTAAATGGTCAGACGAAACGATAATTGAAACTGAGTTGTATTCGATTATATCGTGGTGATGTTTATATAGCAATACTCACCAGGTAACTGTTCTTCCGTTTTACATACAAGCGACCGAATCGAGCAGGAGGTTGAATAGATAGATTGAACAATCATCGTATCTGGGTTGTATTCGATAATGTTTATATAGTTATACTCACCAGGTAACTGTTCTTCCGTCACACATACTAGCGACAGAATCGAACAGAAGGTTGAATGGTTAGACGAAACGATAATTGTAACTGAGTTGTATTCTATTATATCGTGGTGATGTTTATATAGAAATACTCACCAGGTTACTGTTCTTCCGTTATACATACGAGCAACCGAATCGAACAGAAGGTTGAATGGATAGTATCTGGGTTGTATTCGATTATGATGTTATGCTGTGTATATAGTTAAACACACTAGGTGACGGTATTCCCGTTTCACATACGAGCGACCGAAACGAACAGAAAGTTGAATGGATAGTCTGAACAATCAATGTATCTGGGTGGTATCCCATTATATCGCAATACTGTATATATAGTGATACTAACCAGGTGACGGTACTTCCGTTACACATACTAGCGACTGAATCGAACAGAAGGTTAAATGGCTAGACGAAACGATAATTGTATCTGAGTTGTACTTGATGATAACGTGATGATGTTTATATAGCAATACTCACCAGGTAACTGTTCTTCCGTTACACATACGAGCGACCGAAACGAACAGAAAGTTGAATGGATAGTCTGAACAATCAATGTATCTGGGTGGTATCCGATTATATCGCAATACTTTATATATAGTGATACTAACCAGGTGACGGTACTTCCGTTACACATACTAGCGACTGAATCGAACAGAAGGTTAAATGGTTAGACGAAACGATAATTGAAACTGAGTTGTATTCGATTATATCGTGGTGATGTTTATATAGAAATACTCACCAGGTAACTGTTCTTTCGTTTTCACATACAAGCGACCGAATCGAGCAGAAGGTCAAATGGATAGATTGAACAATCATCGTATCTGGGTTGTATTCGATTATGTTTATAAAGTTATACTCACCAGGTAACTGTTCTTCCGTTACACATACTAGCGACTGAATCGAACAGAAGGTTGAAAGGTTAGACGAAACGATAATTGAAACTGAGTTGTATTCTATTATATCGTGGTGATGTTTAAATAGAAATACTCACCAGGTTACTGTTCTTCCCTTATACATACGAGCAACCGAATCGAACAGAAGGTTGAATGGATAGTATATGGGTTGTATTCGATTTTGATGTTATGCTGTGTATAAAGTTATACACACTAGGTGACGGTATTCCCGTTTCACATACGAGCGACCGAAACGAACAGAAAGTTGAATGGATAGTCTGAACAATCAATGTATCTGGGTGGTATCCGATTATATCGCAATACTGTATATATAGTGATACTAACCAGGTGACGGTACTTCCGTCACACATACTAGCGACTGAATCGAACAGAAGGTTAAATGGTTAGACGAAACGATAATTGAAACTGAGTTGTATTCGATTATATCGTGGTGATGTTTATATAGCAATACTCACCAGGTAACTGTTCTTCCGTTTTACATACAAGCGACCGAATCGAGCAGGAGGTTGAATAGATAGATTGAACAATCATCGTATCTGGGTTGTATTCGATAATGTTTATATAGTTATACTCACCAGGTAACTGTTCTTCCGTTACACATACTAGCGACTGAATCGAACAGAAGGTTAAATGGTTAGACGAAACGATAATTGTAACTGAGTTGTATTCTATTATATCGTGGTGATGTTTATATAGAAATACTCACCAGGTTACTGTTCTTCTGTTATACATACGAGCAACCGAATCGAACAGAAGGTTGAATGGATAGTATCTGGGTTGTATTCGATTATGATGTTATGCTGTGTATATAGTTAAACACACTAGGTGACGGTATCTCCGTTTCACATACGAGCGACCGAAACGAACAGAGAGTTGAATGGATAGTCTGAACAATCAATGTATCTGGGTGGTATCCGATTATATCGCAATACTGTATATATAGTGATACTAACCAGGTGACGGTACTTCCGTTACACATACTAGCGACTGAATCGAACAGAAGGTTAAATGGTTAGACGAAACGATAATTGTATCTGAGTTGTATTCGATGATAACGTGATGATGTTTATATAGCAATACTCACCAGGTAACTGTTCTTCCGTTACACATACGAGCGACCGAAACGAACAGAAAGTTGAATGGATAGTCTGAACAATCAATGTATCTGGGTGGTATCCGATTATATCGCAATACTGTATATATAGTGATACTAACCAGGTGACGGTACTTCCGTTACACATACTAGCGACTGAATCGAACAGAAGGTTTAATGGTTAGACGAAACGATAATTGAAACTGAGTTGTATTCGATTATATCGTAGTGATGTTTATATAGAAATACTCACCAGGTAACTGTTCTTTCGTTTTCACATACAAGCGACCGAATCGAGCAGAAGGTCAAATGGATAGATTGAACAATCATCGTATCTGGGTTGTTTTCGATTATGTTTATATAGTTATACTCACCAGGTAACTGTTCTTCCGTTACACATACTAGCGACTGAATCGAACAGAAGGTTAAATGGTTAGACGAAACGATAATTGAAACTGAGTTGTATTCTATTATATCGTGGTGATGTTTATATAGAAATACTCACCAGGTTACTGTTCTTCCGTTATACATACGAGCAACCAAATCGAACAGAAGGTTGAATGGATAGTATATGGGTTGTATTCGATTATGATGTTATGCTGTGTATATAGTTATACACACTAGGTGACGGTATTCCCGTTTTACATACGAGCGACCGAAACGAACAGAAAGTTGAATGGATAGTCTGAACAATCAATGTATCTGGGTGGTATCCGATTATATCGTAATACTGTATAAATAGTGATACTAACCAGGTGACGGTACTTCCGTTACACATACTAGCGACTGAATCGAACAGAAGGTTAAATGGTTAGACGAAACGATGATTGTAACTGAGTTGTATTCTATTATATCGTGGTGATGTTTATATAGAAATACTCACCAGGTTACTGTTCTTCCGTTATACATACGAGCAACCGAATCGAACAGAAGGTTGAATGGATAGTATCTGGGTTGTATTCGATTATGATGTTATGCTGTGTATATAGTTAAACACACTAGGTGACGGTATTCCCGTTTCACATACGAGCGACCGAAACGAACAGAAAGTTGAATGGATAGTCTGAACAATCAATGTATCTGGGTGGTATCCGATTATATCGCAATACTGTATAAATAGTGATACTAACCAGGTGACGGTACTTCCGTTACACATACTAGCGACTGAATCGAACAGAAGGTTAAATGGTTAGACGAAACGATAATTGTATCTGAGTTGTATTCGATGATAACGTGATGATGTTTATATAGCAATACTCACCAGGTAACTGTTCTTCCGTTTTACATACAAGCGACCGAATCGAGCAGAAGGTTGAATTTAGTATAGATTGAACAATCATCGTATCTGGGTTGTATTCGATTATGTTTATATAGTTATACTCACCAGGTAACTGTTCTTCCGTTATACATACGAGCGACTGAATTGAACAGAAGGTTGAATGGATAGTATATAGGTTGTATTCGATTATGATGTTATGCTGTGTATATAGTTATACACACTAGGTGACGGTATTCCCGTTTTACATACGAGCGACCGAAACGAAAAGAAAGTTGAATGGATAGACTGAACATTCAATGTATCTGGGTGGTATCCGATTATATCGCAATACTGTATATATAGTGATACTAACCAGGTGACGGTACTTCCGTTACACATACTAGCGACTGAATCGAACAGAAGGTTAAATAGATAGACGAAACGATAATTGTATCTGAGTTGTATTCGATGATATCGTGATCATGTTTATATAGCAATACTCACCAGGTAACTGTTCTTTCGTTTTACATACAAGCGACCGAATCGAGCAGGAGGTTGAATAGATAGATTGAACAATCATCGTATCTGGGTTGTATTCGATTATGTTTATATAGTTATACTCACCAGGTAACTGTTCTTCCGTTATACATACGAGCGACTGAATTGAACAGAAGGTTGAATGGATAGTATATGGGTTGTATTCGATTATGATGTTATGCTGTGTATATAGTTATACACACTAGGTGACGTTATTCTTGTTTTACATACGAGCGACCGAAACGAACAGAAAGTTGAATGGATAGTCCGAACAATCAATGTATCAGGGTGGTATCCGATTATATCGCAATACTGTATATATAGTGATACATACCAGGTGACGGTACTTCCGTTACACATACTAGCGACTGAATCGAACAGAAGGTTAAATGGTTAGACGAAACGATAATTGTAACTGAGTTGTATTCTATTATATCGTGGTGATGTTTATATAGAAATACTCACCAGGTTACTGTTCTTCCGTTATACATACGAGCAACCAAATCGAACAGAAGGTTGAATGGATAGTATATGGGTTGTATTCGATTATGATGTTATGCTGTGTATATAGTTATACACACTAGGTGACGGTATTCCCGTTTTACATACGAGCGACCGAAACGAACAGAAAGTTGAATGGATAGTCTGAACAATCAATGTATCTGGGTGGTATCCGATTATATCGCGATACTGTATATATAGTGATACTAACCAGGTGACGGTACTTCCGTTACACATACTAGCGACTGAATCGAACAGAAGGTTAAATGGTTAGACGAAACGATAATTGTAACTGAGTTGTATTCTATTATATCGTGGTGATGTTTATATAGAAATACTCACCAGGTTACTGTTCTTTCGTTTTCACATACAAGCGACCGAATCGAGCAGAAGGTCAAATGGATAGATTTAACAATCATCGTATCTGGGTTGTATTCGATTATGTTTATATAGTTATACTCACCAGGTAACTGTTCTTCCGTTACACATACTAGCGACTGAATCGAACAGAAGGTTAAATGGTTAGACGAAACGATAATTGTATCTGAGTTGTATTCGATGATATCGTGATGATGTTTATATAGCAATACTCACCAGGTAACTGTTCTTCCGTTTTACATACAAGCGACCGAATCGAGCAGAAGGTTGAATTCAGTATAGATTGAACAATCATCGTATCTGGGTTGTATTCGATTATGTTTATATAGTTATACTCACCAGGTAACTGTTCTTCCGTTATACATACGAGCGACTGAATTGAACAGAAGGTTGAATGGATAGTATATGGGTTGTATTCGATTATGATGTTATGTTGTGTATATAGTTATACACACCAGGTGACGGTATTCTTGTTTTACATACGAGCGACCGAAACGAACAGAAAGTTGAATGGATAGTCTGAACAATCAATGTATCAGGGTGGTATCCGATTATATCGCAATACTGTATATATAGTGATACATACCAGGTGACGGTACTTCCGTTACACATACTAGCGACTGAATCGAACAGAAGGTTAAATGGTTAGACGAAACGATAATTGTAACTGAGTTGTATTCTATTATATCGTGGTGATGTTTATGTAGAAATACTCACCAGGTTACTGTTCTTCCGTTATACATACGAGCAACCGCATCGAACAGAAGGTTGAATGGATAGTATATGGGTTGTATTCGATTATGATGTTATGCTGTGTATATAGTTATACACACTAGGTGACGGTATTCCCGTTTTACATACGAGCGACCGAAACGAACAGAAAGTTGAATGGATAGTCTGAACAATCAATGTATCTGGGTGGTATCCGATTATATCGCAATACTGTATATATAGTGATACTAACCAAGTGACGGTACTTCCGTTACACATACTAGCGACTGAATCGAACAGAAGGTTGAATGGTTAGACGAAACGATAATTGTAACTGAGTTGTATTCTATTATATCGTGGTGATGTTTATATAGAAATACTCACCAGGTTACTGTTCTTTCGTTTTCACATACAAGCGACCGAATCGAGCAGAAGGTCAAATGGATAGATTGAACAATCATCGTATCTGGGTTGTATTTGATTATGTTTATATAGTTATACTCACCAGGTAACTGTTCTTCCGTTACACATACTAGCGACTGAATCGAACAGAAGGTTAAATGGTTAGACGAAACGATAATTGTATCTGAGTTGTATTCGATGATATCGTAATGATGTTCATATAGCAATACTCACCAGGTAACTGTTCTTCCGTTTTACATACAATTGACCGAATCTAGCAGAAGGTTGAATTCAGTATAGATTGAACAATCATCGTATCTGGGTTGTATTCGATTATGTTTATATAGTTATACTCACCAGGTAACTGTTCTTCCGTTATACATACGAGCGACTGAATTGAACAGAAGGTTGAATGGATAGTATATGGGTTGTATTCGATTATGATGTTATGCTTTGTATATAGTTATACACACTAGGTGACGGTATTCTTGTTTTACATACGAGCGACCGAAACGAACAGAAAGTTGAATGGATAGTCTGAACAATCAATGTATCAGGGTGGTATCCGATTATATCGCAATACTGTATATATAGTGATACATACCAGGTGACGGTTCTTCCGTTACACATACTAGCGACTGAATCGAACAGAAGGTTAAATGGTTAGACGAAACGATAATTGAAACTGAGGTGTATTCGATTATATCGTGGTGATGTTTATATAGAAATACTCACCAGGTAACTGTTCTTTCTTTTTCACATACAAGCGTCCGAATCGAGCAGAAGGTCAAATGGATAGATTGAACAATCATCGTATCTG
Source organism: Chrysomela aeneicollis (assembly GCA_029955515.1). Taxonomy (NCBI): domain Eukaryota; kingdom Metazoa; phylum Arthropoda; class Insecta; order Coleoptera; family Chrysomelidae; genus Chrysomela; species Chrysomela aeneicollis. Next base: position 27,264,194 of record JARUHQ010000003.1, read on the forward strand.
GGTTGTATTCGATTATGTTTATATAGTTATACTCACCAGGTAACTGTTCTTCCGTTACACATACTAGCGACTGAATCGAACAGAAGGTTAAATGGTTAGACGAAACGATAATTGAAACTGAGTTGTATTCTATTATATCGTGGTGATGTTTATATAGAAATACTCACCAGGTTACTGTTCTTTCGTTTTCACATACAAGCGACCGAATCGAGCAGAATGTCAAATGGATAGATTGAACAATCATCGTATCTGGGTTGTATTTGATTATGTTTATATAGTTATACTCACCAGGTAACTGTTCTTCCGTTACACATACTAGCGACTGAATCGAACAGAAGGTTAAATGGTTAGACGAAACGATAATTGTATCTGAGTTGTATTCGATGATATCGTAATGATGTTCATATAGCAATACTCACCAGGTAACTGTTCTTCCGTTTTACATACAATTGACCGAATCTAGCAGAAGGTTGAATTCAGTATAGATTGAACAATCATCGTATCTGGGTTGTATTCGATTATGTTTATATAGTTATACTCACCAGGTAACTGTTCTTCCGTTATACATACGAGCGACTGAATTGAACAGAAGGTTGAATGGATAGTATATGGGTTGTATTCGATTATGATGTTATGCTTTGTATATAGTTATACACACTAGGTGACGGTATTCTTGTTTTACATACGAGCGACCGAAACGAACAGAAAGTTGAATGGATAGTCTGAACAATCAATGTATGAGGGTGGTATCCGATTATATCGCAATACTGTATATATAGTGATACATACCAGGTGACGGTTCTTCCGTTACACATACTAGCGACTGAATCGAACAGAAGGTTAAATGGTTAGACGAAACGATAATTGAAACTGAGGTGTATTCGATTATATCGTGGTGATGTTTATATAGAAATACTCACCAGGTAACTGTTCTTTCTTTTTCACATACAAGCGACCGAATCGAGCAGAAGGTCAAATGGATAGATTGAACAATCATCGTATCTGGGTTATATTCGATTATGTTTATATAGTTATACTCACCAGGTAACTGTTCTTCCGTTACACATACTAGCGACTGAATCGAACAGAAGGTTAAATGGTTAGACGAAACGATAATTGAAACTGAGTTGTATTCTATTATATCGTGGTGATGTTTATATAGAAATACTCACCAGGTTACTGTTCTTTCGTTTTCACATACAAGCGACCGAATCGAGCAGAAGGTCAAATGGATAGATTGAACAATCATCGTATCTGGGTTGTATTCGATTATGTTTATATAGTTATACTCACCAGGTAACTGTTCTTCCGTTACACATACTAGCGACTGAATCGAACAGAAGGTTAAATGGTTAGACGAAACGATAATTGTATCTGAGTTGTATTCGATGATATCGTGATGATGTTCATATAGCAATACTCACCAGGTAACTGTTCTTCCGTTTTACATACAAGTGACCGAATCTAGCAGAAGGTTGAATTCAGTATAGATTGAACAATCATCGTATCTGGGTTGTATTCGATTATGTTTATATAGTTATACTCACCAGGTAACTGTTCTTCCGTTATACATACGAGCGACTGAATTGAACAGAAGGTTGAATGGATAGTATATGGGTTGTATTCGATTATGATGTTATGCTTTGTATATAGTTATACACACTATTCTTGTTTTACATACGAGCGACCGAAACGAACAGAAAGTTGAATGGATAGTCTGAACAATCAATGTATCAGGGTGGTATCCGATTATATCGCAATACTGTATATATAGTGATACATACCAGGTGACGGTTCTTCCGTTACACATACTAGCGACTGAATCGAACAGAAGGTTTAATGGTTAGACGAAACGATAATTGTAACTGAGTTGTATTCTTTTATATCGTGGTGATGTTTATATAGAAATACTCACCAGGTTACTGTTCTTCCGTTATACATACGAGCGACCGAAACGAACAGAAAGTTGAATGGATAGTCCGAACAATCAATGTATCTGGGTGGTATCCGATTATATCGCAATACTGTATATATAGTGATACTAACCAGGTGACGGTTCTTCCGTTACACATACTAGCGACTGAATCGAACAGAAGGTTAAATGGTTAGACGAAACGATAATTGAAACTGAGTTGTATTCTATCATATCGTGGTGATGTTTATATAGAAATACTCACCAGGTTACTGTTCTTCCGTTATACATACGAGCAACCGAATCGAACAGAAGGTTGAATGGATAGTATATGGGTTGTATTCGATTATGATGTTATGCTGTGTATATAGTTATACACACTAGGTGACGGTATTCCCGTTTCACATACGAGCGACCGAAACGAACAGAAAGTTGAATGGATAGTCTGAACAATCAATGTATCTGGGTGGTATCCGATTATATCGCAATACTGTATATATAGTGATACTAACCAGGTGACGGTACTTCCGTTACACATACTAGCGACTGAATCGAACAGAAGGTTAAATGGTTAGACGAAACGATAATTGTATCTGAGTTGTATTCGATGATAACGTGATGATGTTTATATAGCAATACTCACCAGGTAACTGTTCTTCCGTTTTACATACAAGCGACCGAATCGAGCAGAAGGTTGAATTTAGTATAGATTGAACAATCATCGTATCTGGGTTGTATTCGATTATGTTTATATAGTTATACTCACCAGGTAACTGTTCTTCCGTTATACATACGAGCGACTGAATTGAACAGAAGGTTAAATGGATAGTATATAGGTTGTATTCGATTATGATGTTATGCTGTGTATATAGTTATACACACTAGGTGACGGTATTCCCGTTTTACATACGAGCGACCGAAACGAATAGAAAGTTGAATGGATAGACTGAACATTCAATGTATCTGGGTGGTATCCGATTATATCGCAATACTGTATATATAGTGATACATACCAGGTGACGGTTCTTCCGTTACACATACTAGCGACTGAATCGAACAGACGGTTAAATGGTTAGACGAAACGATAATTGTAACTGAGTTGTATTCTTTTATATCGTGGTGATGTTTATATAGAAATACTCACCAGGTTACTGTTCTTCCGTTATACATACGAGCAACCGAATCGAACAGAAGGTTGAATGGATAGTTTATGGGTTGTATTCGATTATGATGTTATGCTGTGTATATAGTTATACACACTAGGTGACGGTATTCCCGTTTCACATACGAGCGACCGAAACGAACAGAAAGTTGAATGGATAGTCCGAACAATCAATGTATCTGGGTGGTATCCGATTATATCGCAATACTGTATATATAGTGATACTAACCAGGTGACGGTTCTTCCGTTACACATACTAGCGACTGAATCGAACAGAAGGTTAAATGGTTAGACGAAACGATAATTGAAACTGAGTTGTATTCGATTATATCGTGGTGATTTTTATATAGAAATACTCACCAGGTAACTGTTCTTTCTTTTTCACATACAAGCGACCGAATCGAGCAGAAGGTCAAATGGATAAATTGAACAATCATCGTATCCGGGTTGTATTCGATTATGTTTATATAGTTATACTCACCAGGTAACTGTTCTTCCGTTATACATACGAGCGACTGAATTGAACAGAAGGTTGAATGGATAGTATATGGGTTGTATTCGATTATGATGTTATGCTTTGTATATAGTTATACACACTAGGTGACGGTATTCTTGTTTTACATACGAGCGACCGAAACGAACAGAAAGTTGAATGGATAGTCTGAACAATCAATGTATCAGGGTGGTATCCGATTATATCGCAATACTGTATATATAGTGATACATACCAGGTGACGGTTCTTCCGTTACACATACTAGCGACTGAATCGAACAGAAGGTTAAATGGTTAGACGAAACGATAATTGAAACTGAGGTGTATTCGATTATATCGTGGTGATGTTTATATAGAAATACTCACCAGGTAACTGTTCTTTCTTTTTCACATACAAGCGACCGAATCGAGCAGAAGGTCAAATGGATAGATTGAACAATCATCGTATCTGGAATGTATTCGATTATGTTTATATAGTTATACTCACCAGGTAACTGTTCTTCCGTTACACATACTAGCGACTGAATCGAACAGAAGGTTAAATGGTTAGACGAAACGATAATTGAAACTGAGTTGTATTCTATTATATCGTGGTGATGTTTATATAGAAATACTCACCAGGTTACTGTTCTTTCGTTTTCACATACAAGCGACCGAATCGAGCAGAAGGTCAAATGGATAGATTGAACAATCATCGTATCTGGGTTGTATTCGATTATGTTTATATAGTTATACTCACCAGGTAACTGTTCTTCCGTTACACATACTAGCGACTGAATCGAACAGAAGGTTGAATGGTTAGACGAAACGATAATTGTAACTGAGTTGTATTCTATTATATCGTGGTGATGTTTATATAGAAATACTCACCAGGTTACTGTTCTTTCGTTTTCACATACAAGCGACCGAATCGAGCAGAAGGTCAAATGGATAGATTGAACAATCATCGTATCTGGGTTGTATTTGATTATGTTTATATAGTTATACTCACCAGGTAACTGTTCTTCCGTTACACATACTAGCGACTGAATCGAACAGAAGGTTAAATGGTTAGACGAAACGATAATTGTATCTGAGTTGTATTCGATGATATCGTAATGATGTTCATATAGCAATACTCACCAGGTAACTGTTCTTCCGTTTTACATACAATTGACCGAATCTAGCAGAAGGTTGAATTCAGTATAGATTGAACAATCATCGTATCTGGGTTGTATTCGATTATGTTTATATAGTTATACTCACCAGGTAACTGTTCTTCCGTTATACATACGAGCGACTGAATTGAACAGAAGGTTGAATGGATAGTATATGGGTTGTATTCGATTATGATGTTATGCTTTGTATATAGTTATACACACTAGGTGACGGTATTCTTGTTTTACATACGAGCGACCGAAACGAACAGAAAGTTGAATGGATAGTCTGAACAATCAATGTATGAGGGTGGTATCCGATTATATCGCAATACTGTATATATAGTGATACATACCAGGTGACGGTTCTTCCGTTACACATACTAGCGACTGAATCGAACAGAAGGTTGAATGGTTAGACGAAACGATAATTGAAACTGAGGTGTATTCGATTATATCGTGGTGATGTTTATATAGAAATACTCACCAGGTAACTGTTCTTTCTTTTTCACATACAAGCGACCGAATCGAGCAGAAGGTCAAATGGATAGATTGAACAATCATCGTATCTGGGTTATATTCGATTATGTTTATATAGTTATACTCACCAGGTAACTGTTCTTCCGTTACACATACTAGCGACTGAATCGAACAGAAGGTTAAATGGTTAGACGAAACGATAATTGAAACTGAGTTGTATTCTATTATATCGTGGTGATGTTTATATAGAAATACTCACCAGGTTACTGTTCTTTCGTTTTCACATACAAGCGACCGAATCGAGCAGAAGGTCAAATGGATAGATTGAACAATCATCGTATCTGGGTTGTATTCGATTATGTTTATATAGTTATACTCACCAGGTAACTGTTCTTCCGTTACACATACTAGCGACTGAATCGAACAGAAGGTTAAATGGTTAGACGAAACGATAATTGTATCTGAGTTGTATTCGATGATATCGTGATGATGTTCATATAGCAATACTCACCAGGTAACTGTTCTTCCGTTTTACATACAAGTGACCGAATCTAGCAGAAGGTTGAATTCAGTATAGATTAAACAATCATCGTATCTGGGTTGTATTCGATTATGTTTATATAGTTATACTCACCAGGTAACTGTTCTTCCGTTATACATACGAGCGACTGAATTGAACAGAAGGTTGAATGGATAGTATATGGGTTGTATTCGATTATGATGTTATGCTTTGTATATAGTTATACACACTAGGTGACGGTATTCTTGTTTTACATACGAGCGACCGAAACGAACAGAAAGTTGAATGGATAGTCTGAACAATCAATGTATCAGGGTGGTATCCGATTATATCGCAAAACTGTATATATAGTGATACATACCAGGTGACGGTTCTTCCGTTACACATACTAGCGACTGAATCGAACAGAAGGTTTAATGGTTAGACGAAACGATAATTGTAACTGAGTTGTATTCTTTTATATCGTGGTGATGTTTATATAGAAATACTCACCAGGTTACTGTTCTTCCGTTATACATACGAGCGACCGAAACGAACAGAAAGTTGAATGGATAGTCCGAACAATCAATGTATCTGGGTGGTATCCGATTATATCGCAATACTGTATATATAGTGATACTAACCAGGTGACGGTTCTTCCGTTACACATACTAGCGACTGAATCGAACAGAAGGTTAAATGGTTAGACGAAACGATAATTGAAACTGAGTTGTATTCGATTATATCGTGGTGATGTATATATAGAAATACTCACCAGGTAACTGTTCTTTCTTTTTCACATACAAGCGACCGAATCGAGCAGAAGGTCAAATGGATAGATTGAACAATCATCGTATCTGGGTTGTATTCGATTATGTTTATATAGTTATACTCACCAGGTAACTGTTCTTCCGTTACACATACTAGCGACTGAATCGAACAGAAGGTTAAATGGTTAGACGAAACGATAATTGAAACTGAGTTGTATTCTATCATATCGTGGTGATGTTTATATAGTTATACTCACCAGGTAACTGTTCTTCCGTTATACATACGAGCGACTGAATTGAACAGAAGGTTAAATGGATAGTATATAGGTTGTATTCGATTATGATGTTATGCTGTGTATATAGTTATACACACTAGGTGACGGTATTCCCGTTTTACATACGAGCGACCGAAACGAAAAGAAAGTTGAATGGATAGACTGAACATTCAATGTATCTGGGTGGTATCCGATTATATCGCAATACTGTATATATAGTGATACATACCAGGTGACGGTTCTTCCGTTACACATACTAGCGACTGAATCGAACAGATGGTTAATTGGTTAGACGAAACGATAATTGTAACTGAGTTGTATTCTTTTATATCGTGGTGATGTTTATATAGAAATACTCACCAGGTTACTGTTCTTCCGTTATACATACGAGCAACCGAATCGAACAGAAGGTTGAATGGATAGTTTATGGGTTGTATTCGATTATGATGTTATGCTGTGTATATAGTTATACACACTAGGTGACGGTATTCCCGTTTCACATACGAGCGACCGAAACGAACAGAAAGTTGAATGGATAGTCCGAACAATCAATGTATCTGGGTGGTATCCGATTATATCGCAATACTGTATATATAGTGATACTAACCAGGTGACGGTTCTTCCGTTACACATACTAGCGACTGAATCGAACAGAAGGTTAAATGGTTAGACGAAACGATAATTGAAACTGAGTTGTATTCGATTATATCGTGGTGATGTTTATATAGAAATACTCACCAGGTAACTGTTCTTTCTTTTTCACATACAAGCGACCGAATCGAGCAGAAGGTCAAATGGATAAATTGAACAATCATCGTATCCGGGTTGTATTCGATTATGTTTATATAGTTATACTCACCAGGTAACTGTTCTTCCGTTACACATACTAGCGACTGAATCGAAGAGAAGGTTGAATGGTTAGACGAAACGATAATTGAAACTGAGTTGTATTCTATTATATAGTGGTGATGTTTATATAGAAATACTCACCAGGTTACTGTTCTTCCGTTATACATACGAGCAACCGAATCGAACAGAAGGTTGAATGGATAGTATATGGGTTGTATTCGATTATGATGTTATGCTGTGTATATAGTTATACACACTAGGTGACGGTATTCCCGTTTCACATTAGAGCGACCGAAACGAACAGAAAGTTGAATGGATAGTCTGAACAATCAATGTATCTGGGTGGTATCCGATTATATCGCAATACTGTATATATAGTGATACTAACCAGGTGACGGTACTTCCGTTACACATACTAGCGACTGAATCGAACAGAAGGTTAAATGGTTAGACGAAACGATAATTGTATCTGAGTTGTATTCGATGATAACGTGATGATGTTTATATAGCAATACTCACCAGGTAACTGTTCTTCCGTTTTACATACAAGCGACCGAATCGAGCAGAAGGTTGAATTTAGTATAGATTGAACAATCATCGTATCTGGGTTGTATTCGATTATGTTTATATAGTTATACTCACCAGGTAACTGTTCTTCCGTTATACATACGAGCGACTGAATTGAACAGAAGGTTGAATGGATAGTATATAGGTTGTATTCGATTATGATGTTATGCTGTGTATATAGTTATACACACTAGGTGACGGTATTCCCGTTTCACATACGAGCGACCGAAACGAAGAGAAAGTTGAATGGATAGACTGAACATTCAATGTATCTGGGTGGTATCCGATTATATCGCAATACTGTATATATAGTGATACTAACCAGGTGACGGTACTTCCGTTACACATACTAGCGACTGAATCGAACAGAAGGTTAAATAGTTAGACGAAACGATAATTGTATCTGAGTTGTATTCGATGATATCGTGATCATGTTTATATAGCAATACTCACCAGGTAACTGTTCTTCCGTTTTACATACAAGCGACCGAATCGAGCAGGAGGTTGAATAGATAGATTGAACAATCATCGTATCTGGGTTGTATTCGATTATGTTTATATAGTTATACTCACCAGGTAACTGTTCTTCCGTTATACATACGAGCGACTGAATTGAACAGAAGGTTGAATGGATAGTATATGGGTTGTATTCGATTATGATGTTATGCTGTATATATAGTTATACACACTAGGTGACGGTATTCTTGTTTTACATACGAGCGACCGAAACGAACAGAAAGTTGAATGGATAGTCTGAACAATCAATGTATCAGGGTGGTATCCGATTATATCGCAATACTGTATATATAGTGATACATACCAGGTGACGGTACTTCCGTTACACATACTAGCGACTGAATCGAACAGAAGGTTAAATGGTTAGACGAAACGATAATTGTAACTGAGTTGTATTCTATTATATCGTGGTGATGTTTATATAGAAATAATCACCAGGTTACTGTTCTTCCGTTATACATACGAGCAACCGAATCGAACAGAAGGTTGAATGGATAGTTTATGGGTTGTATTCGATTATGATGTTATGCTGTGTATATAGTTATACACACTAGGTGACGGTATTCCCGTTTCACATACGAGCGACCGAAACGAACAGAAAGTTGAATGGATAGTCCGAACAATCAATGTATCTGGGTGGTATCCGATTATATCGCAATACTGTATATATAGTGATACTAACCAGGTGACGGTTCTTCCGTTACACATACTAGCGACTGAATCGAACAGAAGGTTGAATGGTTAGACGAAACGATAATTTAAACTGAGTTGTATTCGATTATATCGTGGTGATGTTTATATAGAAATACTCACCAGGTAACTGTTCTTTCTTTTTCACATACAAGCGACCGAATCGAGCAGAAGGTCAAATGGATAGATTGAACAATCATCGTATCTGGGTTGTATTCGATTATGTTTATATAGTTATACTCACCAGGTAACTGTTCTTCCGTTACACATACTAGCGACTGAATCGAACAGAAGGTTAAATGGTTAGACGAAACGATAATTGAAACTGAGTTGTATTCTATTATATCGTGGTGATGTTTATATAGAAATACTCACCAGGTTACTGTTCTTCCGTTATACATACGAGCAACCGAATCGAACAGAAGGTTGAATGGATAGTATATGGGTTGTATTCGATTATGATGTTATGCTGTGTATATAGTTAAACACACTAGGTGACGGTATTCCCGTTTCACATACGAGCGACCGAAACGAAAAGAAAGTTGAATGGATAGTCTGAACAATCAATGTATCTGGGTGGTATCCGATTATATCGCAATACTGTATATATAGTGATACTAACCAGGTGACGGTACTTCCGTTACACATACTAGCGACTGAATCGAACAGAAGGTTAAATGGTTAGACGAAACGATAATTGTATCTGAGTTGTATTCGATGATAACGTGATGATGTTTATATAGCAATACTCACCAGGTAACTGTTCTTTCGTTTTACATACAAGCGACCGAATCGAGCAGGAGGTTGAATAGATAGATTGAACAATCATCGTATCTGGGTTGTATTCGATAATGTTTATATAGTTATACTCACCAGGTAACTGTTCTTCCGTTACACATACTAGCGACTGAATCGAACAGAAGGTTAAATAGATAGACGAAACGATAATTGTATCTGAGTTGTATTCGATGATATCGTGATCATGTTTATATAGCAATACTCACCAGGTAACTGTTCTTTCGTTTTACATACAAGCGACCGAATCGAGCAGGAGGTTGAATAGATAGATTGAACAATCATCGTATCTGGGTTGTATTCGATTATGTTTATATAGTTATACTCACCAGGTAACTGTTCTTCCGTTATACATACGAGCGACTGAATTGAACAGAAGGTTGAATGGATAGTATATGGGTTGTATTCGATTATGATGTTATGCTTTGTATATAGTTATACACACTAGGTGACGGTATTCTTGTTTTACATACGAGCGACCGAAACGAACAGAAAGTTGAATGGATAGTCTGAACAATCAATGTATCAGGGTGGTATCCGATTATATCGCAATACTGTATATATAGTGATACATACCAGGTGACGGTTCTTCCGTTACACATACTAGCGACTGAATCGAACAGAAGGTTTAATGGTTAGACGAAACGATAATTGTAACTGAGTTGTATTCTTTTATATCGTGGTGATGTTTATATAGAAATACTCACCAGGTTACTGTTCTTCCGTTATACATACGAGCAACCGAATCGAACAGAAGGTTGAATGGATAGTTTATGGGTTGTATTCGATTATGATGTTATGCTGTGTATATAGTTATACACACTAGGTGACGGTATTCCCGTTTCACATACGAGCGACCGAAACGAACAGAAAGTTGAATGGATAGTCCGAACAATCAATGTATCTGGGTGGTATCCGATTATATCGCAATACTGTATATATAGTGATACTAACCAGGTGACGGTTCTTCCGTTACACATACTAGCGACTGAATCGAACAGAAGGTTAAATGGTTAGACGAAACGATAATTGAAACTGAGTTGTATTCGATTATATCGTGGTGATGTATATATAGAAATACTCACCAGGTAACTGTTCTTTCTTTTTCACATACAAGCGACCGAATCGAGCAGAAGGTCAAATGGATAGATTGAACAATCATCGTATCTGGGTTGTATTCGATTATGTTTATATAGTTATACTCACCAGGTAACTGTTCTTCCGTTACACATACTAGCGACTGAATCGAACAGAAGGTTAAATGGTTAGACGAAACGATAATTGAAACTGAGTTGTATTCTATTATATCGTGGTGATGTTTATATAGAAATACTCACCAGGTTACTGTTCTTCCGTTATACATACGAGCAACCGAATCGAACAGAAGGTTGAATGGATAGTATATGGGTTGTATTCGATTATGATGTTATGCTGTGTATATAGTTATACACACTAGGTGACGGTATTCACGTTTCACATACGAGCGACCGAAACGAACAGAAAGTTGAATGGATAGTCTGAACAATCAATGTATCTGGGTGGTATCCGATTATATCGCAATACTGTATATATAGTGATACTAACCAGGTGACGGTACTTCCGTTACACATACTAGCGACTGAATCGAACAGAAGGTTAAATGGTTAGACGAAACGATAATTGTATCTGAGTTGTATTCGATGATAACGTGATGATGTTTATATAGCAATACTCACCAGGTAACTGTTCTTCCGTTTTACATACAAGCGACCGAATCGAGCAGAAGGTTGAATTTAGTATAGATTGAACAATCATCGTATCTGGGTTGTATTCGATTATGTTTATATAGTTATACTCACCAGGTAACTGTTCTTCCGTTATACATACGAGCGACTGAATTGAACAGAAGGTTAAATGGATAGTATATAGGTTGTATTCGATTATGATGTTATGCTGTGTATATAGTTATACACACTAGTTGACGGTATTCCCGTTTTACATACGAGCGACCGAAACGAAAAGAAAGTTGAATGGATAGACTGAACATTCAATGTATCTGGGTGGTATCCGATTATATCGCAATACTGTATATATAGTGATACATACCAGGTGACGGTTCTTCCGTTACACATACTAGCGACTGAATCGAACAGATGGTTAAATGGTTAGACGAAACGATAATTGTAACTGAGTTGTATTCTTTTATATCGTGGTGATGTTAATATAGAAATACTCACCAGGTTACTGTTCTTCCGTTATACATACGAGCAACCGAATCGAACAGAAGGTTGAATGGATAGTTTATGGGTTGTATTCGATTATGATGTTATGCTGTGTATATAGTTATACACACTAGGTGACGGTATTCCCGTTTCACATACGAGCGACCGAAACGAACAGAAAGTTGAATGGATAGTCCGAACAATCAATGTATCTGGGTGGTATCCGATTATATCGCAATACTGTATATATAGTGATACTAACCAGGTGACGGTTCTTCCGTTACACATACTAGCGACTGAATCGAACAGAAGGTTAAATGGTTAGACGAAACGATAATTGAAACTGAGTTGTATTCGATTATATCGTGGTGATGTTTATATAGAAATACTCACCAGGTAACTGTTCTTTCTTTTTCACATACAAGCGACCGAATCGAGCAGAAGGTCAAATGGATAAATTGAACAATCATCGTATCTGGGTTGTATTCGATTATGTTTAAATAGTTATACTCACCAGGTAACTGTTCTTCCGTTACACATACTAGCGACTGAATCGAACAGAAGGTTAAATGGTTAGACGAAACGATAATTGAAACTGAGTTGTATTCTATTATATAGTGGTGATGTTTATATAGAAATACTCACCAGGTTACTGTTCTTCCGTTATACATACGAGCAACCGAATCGAACAGAAGGTTGAATGGATAGTATATGGGTTGTATTCGATTATGATGTTATGCTGTGTATATAGTTATACACACTAGGTGACGGTATTCCCGTTTCACATTAGAGCGACCGCAACGAACAGAAAGTTGAATGGATAGTCTGAACAATCAATGTATCTGGGTGGTATCCGATTATATCGCAATACTGTATATATAGTGATACTAACCAGGTGACGGTACTTCCGTTACACATACTAGCGACTGAATCGAACAGAAGGTTAAATGGTTAGACGAAACGATAATTGTATCTGAGTTGTATTCGATGATAACGTGATGATGTTTATATAGCAATACTCACCAGGTAACTGTTCTTCCGTTTTACATACAAGCGACCGAATCGAGCAGAAGGTTGAATTTAGTATAGATTGAACAATCATCGTATCTGGGTTGTATTCGATTATGTTTATATAGTTATACTCACCAGGTAACTGTTCTTCCGTTATACATACGAGCGACTGAATTGAACAGAAGGTTGAATGGATAGTATATAGGTTGTATTCGATTAAGATGTTATGCTGTGTATATAGTTAGACACACTAGGTGACGGTATTCCCGTTTTACATACGAGCGACCGAAACGATGAGAAAGTTGAATGGATAGACTGAACATTCAATGTATCTGGGTGGTATCCGATTATATCGCAATACTGTATATATAGTGATACTAACCAGGTGACGGTACTTCCGTTACACATACTAGCGACTGAATCGAACAGAAGGTTAAATAGTTAGACGAAACGATAATTGTATCTGAGTTGTATTCGATGATATCGTGATCATGTTTATATAGCAATACTCACCAGGTAACTGTTCTTCCGTTTTACATACAAGCGACCGAATCGAGCAGGAGGTTGAATAGATAGATTGAACAATCATCGTATCTGGGTTGTATTCGATTATGTTTATATAGTTATACTCACCAGGTAACTGTTCTTCCGTTATACATACGAGCGACTGAATTGAACAGAAGGTTGAATGGATAGTATATGGGTTGTATTCGATTATGATGTTATGCTGTGTATATAGTTATACACACTAGGTGACGGTATTCTTGTTTTACATACGAGCGACCGAAACGAACAGAAAGTTGAATGGATAGTCTGAACAATCAATGTATCAGGGTGGTATCCGATTATATCGCAATACTGTATATATAGTGATACATACCAGGTGACGGTACTTCTGTTACACATACTAGCGACTGAATCGAACAGAAGGTTAAATGGTTAGACGAAACGATAATTGTAACTGAGTTGTATTCTATTATATCGTGGTGATGTTTATATAGAAATAATCACCAGGTTACTGTTCTTCCGTTATACATACGAGCAACCGAATCGAACAGAAGGTTGAATGGATAGTTTATGGGTTGTATTCGATTATGATGTTATGCTGTGTATATAGTTATACACACTAGGTGACGGTATTCCCGTTTCACATACGAGCGACCGAAACGAACAGAAAGTTGAATGGATAGTCCGAACAATCAATGTATCTGGGTGGTATCCGATTATATCGCAATACTGTATATATAGTGATACTAACCAGGTGACGGTTCTTCCGTTACACATACTAGCGACTGAATCGAACAGAAGGTTGAATGGTTAGACGAAACGATAATTTAAACTGAGTTGTATTCGATTATATCGTGGTGATGTTTATATAGAAATACTCACCAGGTAACTGTTCTTTCTTTTTCACATACAAGCGACCGAATCGAGCAGAAGGTCAAATGGATAGATTGAACAATCATCGTATCTGGGTTGTATTCGATTATGTTTATATAGTTATACTCACCAGGTAACTGTTCTTCCGTTACACATACTAGCGACTGAATCGAACAGAAGGTTAAATGGTTAGACGAAACGATAATTGAAACTGAGTTGTATTCTATTATATCGTGGTGATGTTTATATAGAAATACTCACCAGGTTACTGTTCTTCCGTTATACATACGAGCAACCGAATCGAACAGAAGGTTGAATGGATAGTATATGGGTTGTATTCGATTATGATGTTATGCTGTGTATATAGTTAAACACACTAGGTGACGGTATTCCCGTTTCACATACGAGCGACCGAAACGAACAGAAAGTTGAATGGATAGTCTGAACAATCAATGTATCTGGGTGGTATCCGATTATATCGCAATACTGTATATATAGTGATACTAACCAGGTGACGGTACTTCCGTTACACATACTAGCGACTGAATCGAACAGAAGGTTAAATGGTTAGACGAAACGATAATTGTATCTGAGTTGTATTCGATGATAACGTGATGATGTTTATATAGCAATACTCACCAGGTAACTGTTCTTTCGTTTTACATACAAGCGACCGAATCGAGCAGGAGGTTGAATAGATAGATTGAACAATCATCGTATCTGGGTTGTATTCGATAATGTTTATATAGTTATACCCACCAGGTAACTGTTCTTCCGTTACACATACTAGCGACTGAATCGAACAGAAGGTTAAATAGATAGACGAAACGATAATTGTATCTGAGTTGTATTCGATGATATCGTGATCATGTTTATATAGCAATACTCACCAGGTAACTGTTCTTTCGTTTTACATACAAGCGACCGAATCGAGCAGGAGGTTGAATAGATAGATTGAACAATCATCGTATCTGGGTTGTATTCGATTATGTTTATATAGTTATACTCACCAGGTAACTGTTCTTCCGTTATACATACGAGCGACTGAATTGAACAAAAGGTTGAATGGATAGTATATGGGTTGTATTCTATTATGATGTTATGCTGTGTATATAGTTATACACACTAGGTGACGGTATTCTTGTTTTACATACGAGCGACCGAAACGAACAGAAAGTTGAATGGATAGTCCGAACAATCAATGTATCAGGGTGGTATCCGATTATATCGCAATACTGTATATATAGTGATACATACCAGGTGACGGTACTTCCGTTACACATACTAGCGACTGAATCGAACAGAAGGTTAAATGGTTAGACGAAACGATAATTGTAACTGAGTTGTATTCTATTATATCGTGGTGATGTTTATATAGAAATACTCACCAGGTTACTGTTCTTCCGTTATACATACGAGCAACCAAATCGAACAGAAGGTTGAATGGATAGTATATGGGTTGTATTCGATTATGATGTTATGCTGTGTATATAGTTATACACACTAGGTGACGGTATTCCCGTTTTACATACGAGCGACCGAAACGAACAGAAAGTTGAATGGATAGTCTGAACAATCAATGTATCTGGGTGGTATCCGATTATATCGCAATACTGTATATATAGTGATACTAACCAGGTGACGGTACTTCCGTTACACATACTAGCGACTGAATCGAACAGAAGGTTGAATGGTTAGACGAAACGATAATTGTAACTGAGTTGTATTCTATTATATCGTGGTGATGTTTATATAGAAATACTCACCAGGTTACTGTTCTTTCGTTTTCACATACAAGCGACCGAATCGAGCAGAAGGTCAAATGGATAGATTTAACAATCATCGTATCTGGGTTGTATTCGATTATGTTTATATAGTTATACTCACCAGGTAACTGTTCTTTCGTTACACATACTAGCGACTGAATCGAACAGAAGGTTAAATGGTTAGACGAAACGATATTTGTATCTGAGTTGTATTCGATGATATCGTGATGATGTTTATATAGCAATACTCACCAGGTAACTGTTCTTCCGTTTTACATACAAGCGACCGAATCGAGCAGAAGGTTGAATTCAGTATAGATTGAACAATCATCGTATCTGGGTTGTATTCGATTATGTTTATATAGTTATACTCACCAGGTAACTGTTCTTCCGTTATACATACGAGCGACTGAATTGAACAGAAGGTTGAATGGATAGTATATGGGTTGTATTCGATTATGATGTTATGTTGTGTATATAGTTATACACACCAGGTGACGGTATTCTTGTTTTACATACGAGCGACCGAAACGAACAGAAAGTTGAATGGATAGTCTGAACAATCAATGTATCAGGGTGGTATCCGATTATATCGCAATACTGTATATATAGTGATACATACCAGGTGACGGTACTTCCGTTACACATACTAGCGACTGAATCGAACAGAAGGTTAAATGGTTAGACGAAACGATAATTGTAACTGAGTTGTATTCTATTATATCGTGGTGATGTTTATGTAGAAATACTCACCAGGTTACTGTTCTTCCGTTATACATACGAGCAACCGCATCGAACAGAAGGTTGAATGGATAGTATATGGGTTGTATTCGATTATGATGTTATGCTGTGTATATAGTTATACACACTAGGTGACGGTATTCCCGTTTTACATACGAGCGACCGAAACGAACAGAAAGTTGAATGGATAGTCTGAACAATCAATGTATCTGGGTGGTATCCGATTATATCGCAATACTGTATATATAGTGATACTAACCAAGTGACGGTACTTCCGTTACACATACTAGCGACTGAATCGAACAGAAGGTTGAATGGTTAGACGAAACGATAATTGTAACTGAGTTTTATTCTATTATATCGTGGTGATGTTTATATAGAAATACTCACCAGGTTACTGTTCTTTCGTTTTCACATACAAGCGACCGAATCGAGCAGAAGGTCAAATGGATAGATTGAACAATCATCGTATCTGGGTTGTATTTGATTATGTTTATATAGTTATACTCACCAGGTAACTGTTCTTCCGTTACACATACTAGCGACTGAATCGAACAGAAGGTTAAATGGTTAGACGAAACGATAATTGTATCTGAGTTGTATTCGATGATATCGTAATGATGTTCATATAGCAATACTCACCAGGTAACTGTTCTTCCGTTTTACATACAATTGACCGAATCTAGCAGAAGGTTGAATTCAGTATAGATTGAACAATCATCGTATCTGGGTTGTATTCGATTATGTTTATATAGTTATACTCACCAGGTAACTGTTCTTCCGTTATACATACGAGCGACTGAATTGAACAGAAGGTTGAATGGATAGTATATGGGTTGTATTCGATTATGATGTTATGCTTTGTATATAGTTATACACACTAGGTGACGGTATTCTTGTTTTACATACGAGCGACCGAAACGAACAGAAAGTTGAATGGATAGTCTGAACAATCAATGTATCAGGGTGGTATCCGATTATATCGCAATACTGTATATATAGTGATACATACCATGTGACGGTTCTTCCGTTACACATACTAGCGACTGAATCGAACAGAAGGTTAAATGGTTAGACGAAACGATAATTGTAACTGAGTTGTATTCCTTTATATCGTGGTGATGTTTATATAGAAATACTCACCAGGTTACTGTTCTTCCGTTATACATACGAGCAACCGAATCGAACAGAAGGTTGAATGGATAGTTTATGGGTTGTATTCGATTATGATGTGGTGCTGTGTATATAGTTATACACACTAGGTGACGGTATTCCCGTTTCACATACGAGCGACCGAAACGAACAGAAAGTTGAATGGATAGTCCGAACAATCAATGTATCTGGGTGGTATCCGATTATATCGCAATACTGTATATATAGTGATACTAACCAGGTGACGGTTCTTCCGTTACACATACTAGCGACTGAATCGAACAGAAGGTTAAATGGTTAGACGAAACGATAATTGAAACTGAGGTGTATTCGATTATATCGTGGTGATGTTTATATAGAAATACTCACCAGGTAACTGTTCTTTCTTTTTCACATACAAGCGACCGAATCGAGCAGAAGGTCAAATGGATAGATTGAACAATCATCGTATCTGGGTTGTATTCGATTATGTTTATATAGTTATACTCACCAGGTAACTGTTCTTCCGTTACACATACTAGCGACTGAATCGAACAGAAGGTTAAATGGTTAGACGAAACGATAATTGAAACTGAGTTGTATTCTATTATATCGTGGTGATGTTTATATAGAAATACTCACCAGGTTACTGTTCTTTCGTTTTCACATACAAGCGACCGAATCGAGCAGAAGGTCAAATGGATAGATTGAACAATCATCGTATCTGGGTTGTATTCGATTATGTTTATATAGTTATACTCACCAGGTAACTGTTCTTCCGTTACACATACTAGCGACTGAATCGAACAGAAGGTTAAATGGTTAGACGAAACGATAATTGTATCTGAGTTGTATTCGATGATATCGTGATGATGTTCATATAGCAATGGATAGTATATGGGTTGTATTCGATTATGATGTTATGCTGTGTATATAGTTATACACACTAGGTGACGGTATTCCCGTTTCACATACGAGCGACCGAAACGAACAGAAAGTTGAATGGATAGTCTGAACAATCAATGTATCTGGGTGGTATCCGATTATATCGCAATACTGTATATATAGTGATACTAACCAGGTGACGGTACTTCCGTTACACATACTAGCGACTGAATCGAACAGAAGGTTAAATGGTTAGACGAAACGATAATTGTATCTGAGTTGTATTCGATGATAACGTGATGATGTTTATATAGCAATACTCACCAGGTAACTGTTCTTCCGTTTTACATACAAGCGACCGAATCGAGCAGAAGGTTGAATTTAGTATAGATTGAACAATCATCGTATCTGGGTTGTATTCGATTATGTTTATATAGTTATACTCACCAGGTAACTGTTCTTCCGTTATACATACGAGCGACTGAATTGAACAGAAGGTTAAATGGATAGTATATAGGTTGTATTCGATTATGATGTTATGCTGTGTATATAGTTATACACACTAGGTGACGGTATTCCCGTTTTACATACGAGCGAAACTGAGTTGTATTCTATTATATAGTGGTGATGTTTATATAGAAATACTCACCAGGTTACTGTTCTTCCGTTATACATACGAGCAACCGAATCGAACAGAAGGTTGAATGGATAGTATATGGGTTGTATTCGATTATGATGTTATGCTGTGTATATAGTTATACACACTAGGTGACGGTATTCCCGTTTCACATTAGAGCGACCGAAACGAACAGAAAGTTGAATGGATAGTCTGAACAATCAATGTATCTGGGTGGTATCCGATTATATCGCAATACTGTATATATAGTGATACTAACCAGGTGACGGTACTTCCGTTTCACATACTAGCGACTGAATCGAACAGAAGGTTAAATGGTTAGACGAAACGATAATTGTATCTGAGTTGTATTCGATGATAACGTGATGATGTTTATATAGCAATACTCACCAGGTAACTGTTCTTCCGTTTTACATACAAGCGACCGAATCGAGCAGAAGGTTGAATTTAGTATAGATTGAACAATCATCGTATCTGGGTTGTATTCGCCAGGTAACTGTTCTTCCGTTATACATACGAGCGACTGAATTGAACAGAAGGTTGAATGGATAGTATATAGGTTGTATTCGATTATGATGTTATGCTGTGTATATAGTTATACACACTAGGTGACGGTATTCCCGTTTTACATACGAGCGACCAAAACGAAGAGAAAGTTGAATGGATAGACTGAACATTCAATGTATCTGGGTGGTATCCGATTATATCGCAATACTGTATATATAGTGATACTAACCAGGTGACGGTACTTCCGTTACACATACTAGCGACTGAATCGAACAGAAGGTTAAATAGTTAGACGAAACGATAATTGTATCTGAGTTGTATTCGATGATATCGTGATCATGTTTATATAGCAATACTCACCAGGTAACTGTTCTTCCGTTTTACATACAAGCGACCGAATCGAGCAGGAGGTTGAATAGATAGATTGAACAATCATCGTATCTGGGTTGTATTCGATTATGTTTATATAGTTATACTCACCAGGTAACTGTTCTTCCGTTATACATACGAGCGACTGAATTGAACAGAAGGTTGAATGGATAGTATATGGGTTGTATTCGATTATGATGTTATGCTGTGTATATAGTTATACACACTAGGTGACGGTATTCTTGTTTTACATACGAGCGACCGAAACGAACAGAAAGTTGAATGGATAGTCTGAACAATCAATGTATCAGGGTGGTATCCGATTATATCGCAATACTGTATATATAGTGATACATACCAGGTGACGGTACTTCCGTTACACATACTAGCGACTGAATCGAACAGAAGGTTAAATGGTTAGACGAAACGATAATTGTAACTGAGTTGTATTCTATTATATCGTGGTGATGTTTATATAGAAATAATCACCAGGTTACTGTTCTTCCGTTATACATACGAGCAACCGAATCGAACAGAAGGTTGAATGGATAGTTTATGGGTTGTATTCGATTATGATGTTATGCTGTGTATATAGTTATACACACTAGGTGACGGTATTCCCGTTTCACATACGAGCGACCGAAACGAACAGAAAGTTGAATGGATAGTCCGAACAATCAATGTATCTGGGTGGTATCCGATTATATCGCAATACTGTATATATAGTGATACTAACCAGGTGACGGTTCTTCCGTTACACATACTAGCGACTGAATCGAACAGAAGGTTGAATGGTTAGACGAAACGATAATTAAAACTGAGTTGTATTCGATTATATCGTGGTGATGTTTATATAGAAATACTCACCAGGTAACTGTTCTTTCTTTTTCACATACAAGCGACCGAATCGAGCAGAAGGTCAAATGGATAGATTGAACAATCATCGTATCTGGGTTGTATTCGATTATGTTTATATAGTTATACTCACCAGGTAACTGTTCTTCCGTTACACATACTAGCGACTGAATCGAACAGAAGGTTAAATGGTTAGACGAAACGATAATTGAAACTGAGTTGTATTCTATTATATCGTGGTGATGTTTATATAGAAATACTCACCAGGTTACTGTTCTTCCGTTATACATACGAGCAACCGAATCGAACAGAAGGTTGAATGGATAGTATATGGGTTGTATTCGATTATGATGTTATGCTGTGTATATAGTTAAACACACTAGGTGACGGTATTCCCGTTTCACATACGAGCGACCGAAACGAACAGAAAGTTGAATGGATAGTCTGAACAATCAATGTATCTGGGTGGTATCCGATTATATCGCAATACTGTATATATAGTGATACTAACCAGGTGACGGTACTTCCGTTACACATACTAGCGACTGAATCGAACAGAAGGTTAAATGGTTAGACGAAACGATAATTGTATCTGAGTTGTATTCGATGATAACGTGATGATGTTTATATAGCAATACTCACCAGGTAACTGTTCTTCCGTTTTACATACAAGCGACCGAATCGAGCAGAAGGTTGAATTTAGTATAGATTGAACAATCATCGTATCTGGGTTGTATTCGATCATGTTTATATAGTTATACTCACCAGGTAACTGTTCTTCCGTTATACATACGAGCGACTGAATTGAACAGAAGGTTAAATGGATAGTTTATGGGTTGTATTCGATCATGATGTTATGCTGTGTATATAGTTATACACACTAGGTGACGGTATTCCCGTTTCACATACGAGCGACCGAAACGAACAGAAAGTTGAATGGATAGTCCGAACAATCAATGTATCTGGGTGGTATCCGATTATATCGCAATACTGTATATATAGTGATACTAACCAGGTGACGGTTCTTCCGTTACACATACTAGCGACTGAATCGATCAGAAGGTTAAATGGTTAGACGAAACGATAATTGAAACTGAGTTGTATTCGATTATATCGTGGTGATGTTTATATAGAAATACTCACCAGGTAACTGTTCTTTCTTTTTCACATACAAGCGACCGAATCGAGCAGAAGGTCAAATGGATAGATTGAACAATCATCGTATCTGGGTTGTATTCGATTATGTTTATATAGTTATACTCACCAGGTAACTGTTCTTCCGTTACACATACTAGCGACTGAATCGAACAGAAGGTTAAATGGTTAGACGAAACGATAATTGAAACTGAGTTGTATTCTATCATATCGTGGTGATGATTATATAGAAATACTCACCAGGTTACTGTTCTTCCGTTATACATACGAGCAACCGAATCGAACAGAAGGTTGAATGGATAGTATATGGGTTGTATTCGATTATGATGTTATGCTGTGTATATAGTTATACACACTAGGTGACGGTATTCCCGTTTCACATACGAGCGACCGAAACGAACAGAAAGTTGAATGGATAGTCTGAACAATCAATGTATCTGGGTGGTATCCGATTATATCGCAATACTGTATATATAGTGATACTAACCAGGTGACGGTACTTCCGTTACACATACTAGCGACTGAATCGAACAGGTGGTTAAATGGTTAGACGAAACGATAATTGTATCTGAGTTGTATTCGATGATAACGTGATGATGTTTATATAGCAATACTCACCAGGTAACTGTTCTTCCGTTTTACATACAAGCGACCGAATCGAGCAGAAGGTTGAATTTAGTATAGATTGAACAATCATCGTATCTGGGTTGTATTCGATTATGTTTATATAGTTATACTCACCAGGTAACTGTTCTTCCGTTATACATACGAGCGACTGAATTGAACAGAAGGTTGAATGGATAGTATATAGGTTGTATTCGATTATGATGTTATGCTGTGTATATAGTTATACACACTAGGTGACGGTATTCCCGTTTTACATACGAGCGACCGAAACGAAAAGAAAGTTGAATGGATAGACTGAACATTCAATGTATCTGGGTGGTATCCGATTATATCGCAATATATAGTGATACTAACCAGGTGACGGTACTTCCGATACACATACTAGCGACTGAATCGAACAGAAGGTTAAATAGTTAGACGAAACGATAATTGTATCTGAGTTGTATTCGATGATATCGTGATCATGTTTATATAGCAATACTCACCAGGTAACTGTTCTTCCGTTTTACATACAAGCGACCGAATCGAGCTGGAGGTTGAATAGATAGATTGAAAAATCATCGTATCTGGGTTGTATTCGATTATGTTTATATAGTTATACTCACCAGGTAACTGTTCTTCCGTTATACATACGAGCGACTGAATTGAACAGAAGGATGAATGGATAGTATATGGGTTGTATTCGATTATGATGTTATGCTGTGTATATAGTTATACACACTAGGTGACGGTATTCTCGTTTTACATACGAGCGACCGAAACGAACAGAAAGTTGAATGGATAGTCTGAACAATCAATGTATCAGGGTGGTATCCGATTATATCGCAATACTGTATATATAGTGATACATACCAGGTGACGGTACTTCCGTTACACATACTAGCGACTGAATCGAACAGAAGGTTAAATGGTTAGACGAAACGATAATTGTAACTGAGTTGTATTCTATTATATCGTGGTGATGTTTATATAGAAATACTCACCAGGTTACTGTTCTTCCGTTATACATACGAGCAACCGAATCGAACAGATGGTTGAATGGATAGTTTATGGGTTGTATTCGATTATGATGTTATGCTGTGTATATAGTTATACACACTAGGTGACGGTATTCCCGTTTCACATACGAGCGACCGAAACGAACAGAAAGTTGAATGGATAGTCCGAACAATCAATGTATCTGGGTGGTATCCGATTATATCGCAATACTGTATATATAGTGATACTAACCAGGTGACGGTTCTTCCGTTACACATACTAGCGACTGAATCGAACAGAAGGTTAAATGGTTAGACGAAACGATAATTGAAACTGAGTTGTATTCGATTATATCGTGGTGATGTTTATATAGAAATACTCACCAGGTAACTGTTCTTTCTTTTTCACATACAAGCGACCGAATCGAGCAGAAGGTCAAATGGATAGATTGAACAATCATCGTATCTGGGTTGTATTCGATTATGTTTATATAGTTATACTCACCAGGTAACTGTTCTTCCGTTACACATACTAGCGACTGAATCGAACAGAAGTTTAAATGGTTAAACGAAACGATAATTGAAACTGAGTTGTATTCTATTATATCGTGGTGATGTTTATATAGAAATACTCACCAGGTTACTGTTCTTCCGTTATACATACGAGCAACCGAATCGAACAGAAGGTTGAATGGATAGTATATGGGTTGTATTCGATTATGATGTTATGCTGTGTATATAGTTAAACACACTAGGTGACGGTATTCCCGTTTCACATACGAGCGACCGAAACGAACAGAAAGTTGAATGGATAGTCTGAACAATCAATGTATCTGGGTGGTATCCGATTATATCGCAATACAGTATATATAGTGATACTAACCAGGTGACGGTACTTCCGTTACACATACTAGCGACTGAATCGAACAGAAGGTTGAATGGTTAGACGAAACGATAATTGTATCTGAGTTGTATTCGATGATAACGTGATGATGTTTATATAGCAATACTCACCAGGTAACTGTTCTTCCGTTTTACATACAAGCGACCGAATCGAGCAGAAGGTTGAATTTAGTATAGATTGAACAATCATCGTATCTGGGTTGTATTCGATTATGTTTATATAGTTATACTCACCAGGAAACTGTTCTTCCGTTATACATACGAGCGACTGAATTGAACAGAAGGTTGAATGGATAGTATATAGGTTGTATTTGATTATGATGTTATGCTGTGTATATAGTTATACACACTAGGTGACGGTATTCCCGTTTTACATACGAGCGACCGAAACGAAAAGAAAGTTGAATGGATAGACTGAACATTCAATGTATCTGGGTGGTATCCGATTATATCGCAATACTGTATATATAGTGATACATACCAGGTGACGGTTCTTCCGTTACACATACTAGCGACTGAATCGAACAGAAGGTTAAATGGTTAGACGAAACGATAATTGTAACTGAGTTGTATTCTTTTATATCGTGGTGATGTTTATATAGAAATACTCACCAGGTTACTGTTCTTCCGTTATACATACGAGCAACCGAATCGAACAGAAGGTTGAATGGATAGTTTATGGGTTGTATTCGATTATGATGTTATGCTGTGTATATAGTTATACACACTAGGTGACGGTATGTCCGTTTCACATACGAGCGACCGAAACGAACAGAAAGTTGAATGGATAGTCCGAACAATCAATGTATCTGGGTGGTATCCGATTATATCGCAATACTGTATATATAGTGATACTAACCAGGTGACGGTTCTTCCGTTACACATACTAGCGACTGAATCGAACAGATGGTTAAATGGTTAGACGAAACGATAATTGAAACTGAGTTGTATTCGATTATATCGTGGTGATGTTTATATAGAAATACTCACCAGGTAACTGTTCTTTCGTTTTCACATACAAGCGACCGAATCGAGCAGAAGGTCAAATGGATAGATTGAACAATCATCGTATCTGGGTTGTATTCGATTATGTTTATATAGTTATACTCACCAGGTAACTGTTCTTCCGTTACACATACTAGCGACTGAATCGAACAGAAGGTTAAATGGTTAGACGAAACGATAATTGAAACTGAGTTGTATTCTATTATATCGTGGTGATGTTTATATAGAAATACTCACCAGGTTACTGTTCTTCCGTTATACATACGAGCAACCGAATCGAACAGAAGGTTGAATGGATTGTATATGGGTTGTATTCGATTATGATGTTATGCTGTGTATATAGTTATACACACTAGGTGACGGTATTCCCGTTTCACATACGAGCGACCGAAACGAACAGAAAGTTGAATGGATAGTCTGAACAATCAATGTATCTGGGTGGTATCCGATTATATCGCAATACTGTATATATAGTGATACTAACCAGGTGACGGTACTCCCGTAACACATACTAGCGACTGAATCGAACAGAAGGTTAAATGGTTAGACGAAACGATAATTGTATCTGAGTTGTATTCGATGATAACGTGATGATGTTTATATAGCAATACTCACCAGGTAACTGTTCTTCCGTTTTACATACAAGCGACCGAATCGAGCAGAAGGTTGAATTTAGTATAGATTGAACAATCATCGTATCTGGGTTGTATTCGATTATGTTCATATAGTTATACTCACCAGGTAACTGTTCTTCCGTTATACATACGAGCGACTGAATTGAACAGAAGGTTGAATGGATAGTATATAGGTTGTATTCGATTATGATGTTATGCTGTGTTTATAGTTATACACACTAGGTGACGGTATTCCCGTTTTACATACGAGCGACCGAAACGAAAAGAAAGTTGAATGGATAGACTGAACATTCAATGTATCTGGGTGGTATCCGATTATATCGCAATACTGTATATATAGTGATACTAACCAGGTGACGGTACTTCCGTTACACATACTAGCGACTGAATCGAACAGAAGGTTAAATAGTTAGACGAAACGATAATTGTATCTGGGTTGTATTCGATGATATCGTGATCATGTTTATATAGCAATACTCACCAGGTAACTGTTCTTCCGTTTTACATACAAGCGACCGAATCGAGCAGGAGGTTGAATAGATAGATTGAACAATCATCGTATCTGGGTTGTATTCGATTATATTTATATAGTTATACTCACCAGGTAACTGTTCTTCCGTTATACATACGAGCGACTGAATTGAACAGAAGGTTGAATGGATAGTATATGGGTTGTATTCGATTATGATGTTATGCTGTGTATATAGTTATACACACTAGGTGACGGTATTCTTGTTTTACATACGAGCGACCGAAACGAACAGAAAGTTGAATGGATAGTCTGAACAATCAATGTATCAGGGTGGTATCCGATTATATCGCAATACTGTATATATAGTGATACATACCAGGTGACGGTACTTCCGTTACACATACTAGCGACTGAATCGAACAGAAGGTTAAATGGTTAGACGAAACGATAATTGTAACTGAGTTGTATTCTATTATATCGTGGTGATGTTTATATAGAAATACTCACCAGGTTACTGTTCTTCCGTTATACATACGAGCAACCGAATCGAACAGAAGGTTGAATGGATAGTTTATGGGTTGTATTCGATTATGATGTTATGCTGTGTATATAGTTATACACACTAGGTGACGGTATTCCCGTTTCACATACGAGCGACCGAAACGAACAGAAAGTTGAATGGATAGTCCGAACAATCAATGTATCTGGGTGGTATCCGATTATATCGCAATACTGTATATATAGTGATACTAACCAGGTGACGGTTCTTCCGTTACACATACTAGCGACTGAATCGAACAGAAGGTTAAATGGTTAGACGAAACGATAATTGAAACTGAGTTGTATTCGATTATATCGTGGTGATGTTTATATAGAAATACTCACCAGGTAACTGTTCTTTCTTTTTCACATACAAGCGACCGAATCGAGCAGAAGGTCAAATGGATAGATTGAACAATCATCGTATCTGGGTTGTATTCGATTATGTTTATATAGTTATACTCACCAGGTAACTGTTCTTCCGTTACACATACTAGCGACTGAATCGATCAGAAGGTTAAATGGTTAGACGAAACAATAATTGAAACTGAGTTGTATTCTATTATATCGTGGTGATGTTTATATAGAAATACTCACCAGGTTACTGTTCTTCCGTTATACATACGAGCAAACGAATCGAACAGAAGGTTGAATGGATAGTATATGGGTTGTATTCGATTATGATGTTATGCTGTGTATATAGTTAAACACACTAGGTGACGGTATTCCCGTTTCACATACGAGCGACCGAAACGAACAGAAAGTTGAATGGATAGTCTGAACAATCAATGTATCTGGGTGGTATCCGATTATATCGCAATACTGTATATATAGTGATACTAACCAGGTGACGGTACTTCCGTTACACATACTAGCGACTGAATCGAACAGAAGGTTAAATGGTTAGACGAAACGATAATTGTATCTGAGTTGTATTCGATGATAACGTGATGATGTTTATATAGCAATACTCACCAGGTAACTGTTCTTCCGTTTTACATACAAGCGACCGAATCGAGCAGAAGGTTGAATTTAGTATAGATTGAACAATCATCATATCTGGGTTGTATTCGATTATGTTTATATAGTTATACTCACCAGGTAACTGTTCTTCCGTTATACATACGAGCGACTGAATTGAACAGAAGGTTGAATGGATAGTATATAGGTTGTATTCGATTATGATGTTATGCTGTGTATATAGTTATACACACTAGGTGACGGTATTCCCGTTTCACATACGAGCGACCGAAACGAAAAGAAAGTTGAATGGATAGACTGAACATTCAATGTATCTGGGTGGTATCCGATTATATCGCAATACTGTATATATAGTGATACTAACCAGGTGACGGTACTTCCGTTACACATACTAGCGACTGAATCGAACAGAAGGTTAAATAGTTAGACGAAACGATAATTGTATCTGAGTTGTATTCGATGATATCGTGATCATGTTTATATAGCAATACTCACCAGGTAACTGTTCTTCCGTTTTACATACAAGCGACCGAATCGAGCAGGAGGTTGAATAGATAGATTGAACAATCATCGTATCTGGGTTGTATTCGATTATGTTTATATAGTTATACTCACCAGGTAACTGTTCTTCCGTTATACATACGAACGACTGAATTGAACAGAAGGTTGAATGGATAGTATATGGGTTGTATTCGATTATGATGTTATGCTGTGTATATAGTTATACACACTAGGTGACGGTATTCTTGTTTTACATACGAGCGACCGAAACGAACAGAAAGTTGAATGGATAGTCTGAACAATCAATGTATCAGGGTGGTATCCGATTATATCGCAATACTGTATATATAGTGATACATACCAGGTGACGGTACTTCCGTTACACATACTAGCGACTGAATCGAACAGAAGGTTAAATGGTTAGACGAAACGATAATTGTAACTGAGTTGTATTCTATTATATCGTGGTGATGTTTATATAGAAATACTCACCAGGTTACTGTTCTTCCGTTATACATACGAGCAACCGAATCGAACAGAAGGTTGAATGGATAGTTTATGGGTTGTATTCGATTATGATGTTATGCTGTGTATATAGTTATACACACTAGGTGACGGTATTCCCGTTTCACATACGAGCGACCGAAACGAACAGAAAGTTGAATGGATAGTCCGAACAATCAATGTATCTGGGTGGTATCCGATTATATCGCAAAACTGTATATATAGTGATACTAACCAGGTGACGGTTCTTCCGTTACACATACTAGCGACTGAATCGAACAGAAGGTTAAATGGTTAGACGAAACGATAATTGAAACTGAGTTATATTCGATTATATCGTGGTGATGTTCATATAGAAATACTCACCAGGTAACTGTTCTTTCTTTTTCACATACAAGCGACCGAATCGAGCAGAAGGTCAAATGGATAGATTGAACAATCATCGTATCTGGGTTGTATTCGATTATGTTTATATAGTTATACTCACCAGGTAACTGTTCTTCCGTTACACATACTAGCGACTGAATCGAACAGAAGGTTAAATGGTTAGACGAAACGATAATTGAAACTGAGTTGTATTCTATTATATCGTGGTGATGTTTATATAGAAAAACTCACCAGGTTACTGTTCTTCCGTTATACATACGAGCAACCGAATCGAACAGAAGGTTGAATGGATAGTATATGGGTTGTATTCGATTATGATGTTATGCTGTGTATATAGTTAAACACACTAGGTGACGGTATTCCCGTTTCACATACGAGCGACCGAAACGAACAGAAAGTTGAATGGATAGTCTGAACAATCAATGTATCTGGGTGGTATCCGATTATATCGCAATACTGTATATATAGTGATACTAACCAGGTGACGGTACTTCCGTTACACATACTAGCGACTGAATCGAACAGAAGGTTAAATGGTTAGACGAAACGATAATTGTATCTGAGTTGTATTCGATGATAACGTGATGATGTTCATATAGCAATACTCACCAGGTAACTGTTCTTCCGTTTTACATACAAGCGACCGAATCGAGCAGAAGGTTGAATTTAGTATAGATTGAACAATCATCGTATCTGGGTTGTATTCGATTATGTTTATATAAATATACTCACCAGGTAACTGTTCTTTCGTTATACATACGAGCGACTGAATTGAACAGAAGGTTGAATGGATAGTATATAGGTTGTATTCGATTATGATGTTATGCTGTGTATATAGTTATACACACTAGGTGACGGTATTCCCGTTTTACATACGAGCGACCGAAACGAAAAGAAAGTTGAATGGATAGACTGAACATTCAATGTATCTGTGTGGTATCCGATTATATCGCAATACTGTAT
Organism: Chrysomela aeneicollis; assembly: GCA_029955515.1. Taxonomy (NCBI): domain Eukaryota; kingdom Metazoa; phylum Arthropoda; class Insecta; order Coleoptera; family Chrysomelidae; genus Chrysomela; species Chrysomela aeneicollis. The sequence goes on from JARUHQ010000003.1 coordinate 27,295,471, forward strand.
ATATAGTGATACATACCAGGTGACGGTTCTTCCGTTACACATACTAGCGACTGAATCGAACAGAAGGTTGAATGGTTAGACGAAACGATAATTGTAACTGAGTTGTATTCTTTTATATCGTGGTAATGTTTATATAGAAATACTCACCAGGTTACTGTTCTTCCGTTATACATACGAGCAACCGAATCGAACAGAAGGTTGAATGGATAGTTTATGGGTTGTATTCGATTATGATGTTATGCTGTGTATATAGTTATACACACTAGGTGACGGTATTCCCGTTTCACATACGAGCGACCGAAACGAACAGAAAGTTGAATGGATAGTCCGAACAATCAATGTATCTGGGTGGTATCCGATTATATCGCAATACTGTATATATAGTGATACTAACCAGGTGACGGTTCTTCCGTTACACATACTAGCGACTGAATCGAACAGAAGGTTAAATGGTTAGACGAAACGATAATTGAAACTGAGTTGTATTCGATTATATCGTGGTGATGTTTATATAGAAATACTCACCAAGTAACTGTTCTTTCTTTTTCACATACAAGCGACCGAATCGAGCAGAAGGTCAAATGGATAGATTGAACAATCATCGTATCTGGGTTGTATTCGATTATGTTTATATAGTTATACTCACCAGGTAACTGTTCTTCCGTTACACATACTAGCGACTGAATCGAACAGAAGGTTAAATGGTTAGACGAAACGATAATTGAAACTGAGTTGTATTCCATTATATCGTGGTGATGTTTATATAGAAATACTCACCAGGTTACTGTTCTCCCGTTATACATACGAGCAACCGAATCGAACAGAAGGTTGAATGGATAGTATATGGGTTGTATTCGATTATGATGTTATGCTGTGTATATAGTTATACACACTAGGTGACGGTATTCCCGTTTCACATACGAGCGACCGAAACGAACAGAAAGTTGAATGGATAGTCTGAACAATCAATGTATCTGGGTGGTATCCGATTATATCGCAATACTGTATATATAGTGACACTAACCAGGTGACGGTACTTCCGTTACACATACTAGCGACTGAATCGAACAGAAGGTTAAATGGTTAGACGAAACGATAATTGTATCTGAGTTGTATTCGATGATAACGTGATGATGTTTATATAGCAATACTCACCAGGTAACTGTTCTTCCGTTTTACATACAAGCGACCGAATCGAGCAGAAGGTTGAATTTAGTATAGATTGAACAATCATCGTATCTGGGTTGTATTCGATTATGTTTATATAGTTATACTCACCAGGTAACTGTTCTTCCTTTATACATACGAGCGACTGAATCGAACAGAAGGTTGAATGGATAGTATATAGGTTGTATTCGATTATGATGTTATGCTGTGTATATAGTTATACACACTAGGTGACGGTATTCCCGTTTTACATAAGAGCGACCGAAACGAAAAGAAAGTTGAATGGATAGACTGAACATTCAATGTATCTGGGTGGTATCCGATTATATCGCAATACTGTATATATAGTGATACTAACCAGGTGACGGTACTTCCGTTACACATACTAGCGACTGAATCGAACAGAAGGTTAAATAGTTAGACGAAACGATAATTGTATCTGAGTTGTATTCGATGATATCGTGATCATGTTTATATAGCAATACTCACCAGGTAACTGTTCTTCCGTTTTACATACAAGCGACCGAATCGAGCAGGAGGTTGAATAGATAGATTGAACAATCATCGTATCTGGGTTGTATTCGATTATGTTTATATAGTTATACTCACCAGGTAACTGTTCTTCCGTTATACATACGAGCGACTGAATTGAACAGAAGGTTGAATGGATAGTATATGGGTTGTATTCGATTATGATGTTATGCTGTGTATATAGTTATACACACTAGGTGACGGTATTCTTGTTTTACATACGAGCGACCGAAACGAACAGAAAGTTGAATGGATAGTCTGAACAATCAATGTATCAGGGTGGTATCCGATTATATCGCAATACTGTATATATAGTGATACATACCAGGTGACGGTACTTTCGTTACACATACTAGCGACTGAATCGAACAGAAGGTTAAATGGTTAGACGAAACGATAATTGTAACTGAGTTGTATTCTATTATATCGTGGTGATGTTTATATAGAAATACTCACCAGGTTACTGTTCTTCCGTTATACATATGAGCAACCGAATCGAACAGAAGGTTGAATGGATAGTTTATGGGTTGTATTCGATTATGATGTTATGCTGTGTATATAGTTATACACACTAGGTGACGGTTTTCCCGTTTCACATACGAGCGACCGAAACGAACAGAAAGTTGAATGGATAGTCCGAACAATCAATGTATCTGGGTGGTATCCGATTATATCGCAATACTGTATATATAGTGATACTAACCAGGTGACGGTTCTTCCGTTACACATACTAGCGACTGAATCGAACAGAAGGTTAAATGGTTAGACGAAACGATAATTGAAACTGAGTTGTATTCGATTATATCGTGGTGATGTTTATATAGAAATACTCACCAGGTAACTGTTCTTTCTTTTTCACATACAAGCGACCGAATCGAGCAGAAGGTCAAATGGATAGATTGAACAATCATCGTATCTGGGTTGTATTCGATTATGTTTATATAGTTATACTCACCAGGTAACTGTTCTTCCGTTACACATACTAGCGACTGAATCGAACAGAAGGTTAAATGGTTAGACGAAACGATAATTGAAACTGAGTTGTATTCTATTATATCGTGGTGATGTTTATATAGAAATACTCACCAGGTTACTGTTCTTCCGTTATACATACGAGCAACCGAATCGAACAGAAGGTTGAATGGATAGTATATGGGTTGTATTCGATTATGATGTTATGCTGTGTATATAGTTAAACACACTAGGTGACGGTATTCCCGTTTCACATACGAGCGACCGAAACGAACAGAAAGTTGAATGGATAGTCTGAACAATCAATGTATCTGGGTGGTATCCGATTATATCGCAATACTATATATATAGTGATACTAACCAGGTGACGGTACTTCCGTTACACATACTAGCGACTCAATCGAACAGAAGGTTAAATGGTTAGACGAAACGATAATTGTATCTGAGTTGTATTCGATGATAACGTGATGATGTTTATATAGCAATACTCACCAGGTAACTGTTCTTCCGTTTTACATACAAGCGACCGAATCGAGCAGAAGGTTGAATTCAGTATAGATTGAACAATCATCGTATCTGGGTTGTATTCGATTATGTTTATATAGTTATACTCACCAGGTAACTGTTCTTCCGTTATACATACGAGCGACTGAATTGAACAGAAGGTTGAATGGATAAATTATGGGTTGTATTCGATTATGATGTTATGCTGTGTATATAGTTATACACACTAGGTTACGGTATTCCCGTTTCACATACGAGCGACCGAAACGAACAGAAAGTTGAATGGATAGTCCGAACAATCAATGTATCTGGGTGGTATCCGATTATATCGCAATACTGTATATATAGTGATACTAACCAGGTGACGGTTCTTCCGTTACACATACTAGCGACTGAATCGAACAGAAGGTTAAATGGTTAGACGAAACGATAATTGAAACTGAGTTGTATTCGATTATATCGTGGTGATGTTTATATAGAAATACTCACCAGGTAACTGTTCTTTCTTTTTCACATACAAGCGACCGAATCGAGCAGAAGGTCAAATGGATAGATTGAACAATCATCGTATCTGGGTTGTATTCGATTATGTTTATATAGTTATACTCACCAGGTAACTGTTCTTCCGTTACACATACTAGCGACTGAATCGAACAGAAGGTTAAATGGTTAGACGAAACGATAATTGAAACTGAGTTGTATTCTATTATATCGTGGTGATGTTTATATAGAAATACTCACCAGGTTACTGTTCTTCCGTTATACATACGAGCAACCGAATCGAACAGAAGGTTGAATGGATAGTATATGGGTTGTATTCGATTATGATGTTATGCTATGTATATAGTTATACACACTAGGTGACGGTATTCCCGTTTCACATACGAGCGACCGAAACGAACAGAAAGTTGAATGGATAGTCTGAACAATCAATGTATCTGGGTGGTATCCGATTATATCGCAATACTGTATATATAGTGATACTAACCAGGTGACGGTACTTCCGTTACACATACTAGCGACTGAATCGAACAGAAGGTTAAATGGTTAGACGAAACGATAATTGTATCTGAGTTGTATTCGATGATAACGTGATGATGTTTATATAGCAATACTCACCAGGTAACTGTTCTTCCGTTTTACATACAAGCGACCGAATCGAGCAGAAGGTTGAATTAAGTATAGATTGAACAATCATCGTATCTGGGTTGTATTCGATTATGTTTATATAGTTATACTCACCAGGTAACTGTTCTTCCGTTATACATACGAGCGACTGAATTGAACAGAAGGTTGAATGGATAGTATATAGGTTGTATTCGATTATGATGTTATGCTGTGTATATAGTTATACACACTAGGTGACGGTATTCCCGTTTTACATACGAGCGACCGAAACGAAAAGAAAGTTGAATGGATAGACTGAACATTCAATGTATCTGGGTGGTATCCGATTATATCGCAATACTGTATATATAGTGATACTAACCAGGTGACGGTACTTCCGTTACACATACTAGCGACTGAATCGAACAGAAGGTTAAATAGTTAGACGAAACGATAATTGTATCTGAGTTGTATTCGATGATATCGTGATCATGTTTATATAGCAATACTCACCAGGTAACTGTTCTTCCGTTTTACATACAAGCGACCGAATCGAGCAGGAGGTTGAATAGATAGATTGAACAATCATCGTATCTGGGTTGTATTCGATTATGTTTATATAGTTATACTCACCAGGTAACTGTTCTTCCGTTATACATACGAGCGACTGAATTGAACAGAAGGTTGAATGGATAGTATATGGGTTGTATTCGATCATGATGTTATGCTGTGTATATAGTTATACACACTAGGTGACGGTATTCTTGTTTTACATACGAGCGACCGAAACGAACAGAAAGTTGAATGGATAGTCTGAACAATCAATGTATCAGGGTGGTATCCGATTATATCGCAATACTGTATATATAGTGATACATACCAGGTGACGGTACTTCCGTTACACATACTAGCGACTGAATCGAACAGAAGGTTAAATGGTTAGACGAAACGATAATTGTAACTGAGGTGTATTCTATTATATCGTGGTGATGTTTATATAGAAATACTCACCAGGTTACTGTTCTTCCGTTAACATACGAGCAACCGAATCGAACAGAAGGTTGAATGGATAGTTTATGGGTTGTATTCGATTATGATGTTATGCTGTGTATATAGTTATACACACTAGGTGACGGTATTCCCGTTTCACATACGAGCGACCGACACGAACAGAAAGTTGAATGGATAGTCCGAACAATCAATGTATCTGGGTGGTATCCGATTATATCGCAATACTGTATATATAGTGATACTAACCAGGTGACGGTTCTTCCGTTACACATACTAGCGACTGAATCGAACACAAGGTTAAATGGTTAGACGAAACGATAATTGAAACTGAGTTGTATTCGATTATATCGTGGTGATGTTTATATAGAAATACTCACCAGGTAACTGTTCTTTCTTTTTCACATACAAGCGACCGAATCGAGCAGAAGGTCAAATGGATAGATTGAACAATCATCGTATCTGGGTTGTATTCGATTATGTTTATATAGTTATACTCACCAGGTAACTGTTCTTCCGTTACACATACTAGCGACTGAATCGAACAGAAGGTTAAATGGTTAGACGAAACGATAATTGAAACTGAGTTGTATTCTATTATATCGTGGTGATGTTTATATAGAAATACTCACCAGGTTACTGTTCTTCCGTTATACATACGAGCAACCGAATCGAACAGAAGGTTGAATGGATAGTATATGGGTTGTATTCGATTATGATGTTATGCTGTGTATATAGTTAAACACACTAGGTGACGGTATTCCCGTTTCACATACGAGCGACCGAAACGAACAGAAAGTTGAATGGATAGTCTGAACAATCAATGTATCTGGGTGGTATCCGATTATATCGCAATACTGTATATATAGTGATACTAACCAGGTGACGGTACTTCCGTTACACATACTAGCGACTGAATCGAACAGAAGGTTAAATGGTTAGACGAAACGATAATTGTATCTGAGTTGTATTCGATGATAACGTGATGATGTTTATATAGCAATACTCACCAGGTAACTGTTCTTCCGTTTTACATACAAGCGACCGAATCGAGCAGAAGGTTGAATTTAGTATAGATTGAACAATCATCGTATCTGGGTTGTATTCGATTATGTTTATATAGTTATACTCACCAGGTAACTGTTCTTCCGTTATACATACGAGCGACTGAATTGAACAGAAGGTTGAATGGATAGTATATAGGTTGTATTCGATTATGATGTTATGCTGTGTATATAGTTATACACACTAGGTGACGGTATTCCCGTTTTACATACGAGCGACCGAAACGAAAAGAAAGTTGAATGGATAGACTGAACATTCAATGTATCTGGGTGGTATCCGATTATATCGCAATACTGTATATATAGTGATACATACCAGGTGACGGTTCTTCCGTTACACATACTAGCGACTGAATCGAACAGAAGGTTAAATGGTTAGACGAAACGATAATTGTAACTGAGTTGTATTCTTTTATATCGTGGTGATGTTTATATAGAAATACTCACCAGGTTACTGTTCTTCCGTTATACATACGAGCAACCGAATCGAACAGAAGGTTGAATGGATAGTTTATGGGTTGTATTCGATTATGATGTTATGCTGTGTATATTGTTATACACACTAGGTGACGGTATTCCCGTTTCACATACGAGCGACCGAAACGAACAGAAAGTTGAATGGATAGTCCAAACAATCAATGTATCTGGGTGGTATCCGATTATATCGCAATACTGTATATATAGTGATACTAACCAGGTGACGGTTCTTCCGTTACACATACTAGCGACTGAATCGAACAGAAGGTTAAATGGTTAGACGAAACGATAATTGTATCTGAGTTGTATTCGATGATAACGTGATGATGTTTATATAGCAATACTCACCAGGTAACTGTTCTTTCTTTTTCACATACAAGCGACCGAATCGAGCAGAAGGTCAAATGGATAGATTGAACAATCATCGTATCTGGGTTGTATTCGATTATGTTTATATAGTTATACTCACCAGGTAACTGTTCTTCCGTTACACATACTAGCGACTGAATCGAACAGAAGGTTAAATGGTTAGACGAAACGATAATTGAAACTGAGTTGTATTCTATTATATCGTGGTGATGTTTATATAGAAATACTCACCAGGTTACTGTTCTTCCGTTATACATACGAGCAACCGAATCGAACAGAAGGTTGAATGGATAGTATATGGGTTGTATTCGATTATGATGTTATGCTGTGTATATAGTTATACACACTAGGTGACGGTATTCCCGTTTCACATACGAGCGACCGAAACGAACAGAAAGTTGAATGGATAGTCTGAACAATCAATGTATCTGGGTGGTATCCGATTATATCGCAATACTGTATATATAGTGATACTAACCAGGTGACGGTACTTCCGTTACACATACTAGCGACTGAATCGAACAGAAGGTTAAATGGTTAGACGAAACGATAATTGTATCTGAGTTGTATTCGATGATAACGTGATGATGTGTATATAGCAATACTCACCAGGTAACTGTTCTTCCGTTTTACATACAAGCGACCGAATCGAGCAGAAGGTTGAATTTAGTATAGATTGAACAAACATCGTATCTGGGTTGTATTCGATTATGTTTATATAGTTATACTCACCAGGTAACTGTTCTTCCGTTATACATACGAGCGACTGAATTGAACAGAAGGTTGAATGGATAGTATATAGGTTGTATTCGATTATGATGTTATGCTGTGTATATAGTTATACACACTAGGTGACGGTATTCCCGTTTTACATACGAGCGACCGAAACGAAAAGAAAGTTGAATGGATAGACTGAACATTCAATGTATCTGGGTGGTATCCGATTATATCGCAATACTGTATATATAGTGATACTAACCAGGTGACGGTACTTCTGTTAAACATACTAGCGACTGAATCGAACAGAAGGTTAAATAGTTAGACGAAACGATAATTGTATCTGAGTTGTATTCGATGATATCGTGATCATGTTTATATAGCAATACTCACCAGGTAACTGTTCTTCCGTTTTACATACAAGCGACCGAATCGAGCAGGAGGTTGAATAGATAGATTGAACAATCATCGTATCTGGGTTGTATTCGATTATGTTTATATAGTTATACTCACCAGGTAACTGTTCTTCCGTTATACATACGAGCGACTGAATTGAACAGAAGGTTGAATGGATAGTATATGGGTTGTATTCGATTATGATGTTATGCTGTGTATATAGTTATACACACTAGGTGACGGTATTCTTGTTTTACATACGAGCGACCGAAACGAACAGAAAGTTGAATGGATAGTCTGAACAATCAATGTATCAGGGTGGTATCCGATTATATCGCAATACTGTATATATAGTGATACATACCAGGTGACGGTACTTCCGTTACACATACTAGCGACTGAATCGAACAGAAGGTTAAATGGTTAGACGAAACGATAATTGTAACTGAGTTGTATTCTATTATATCGTGGTGATGTTTATATACAAATACTCACTAGGTTACTGTTCTTCCGTTATACATACGAGCAACCGAATCGAACAGAAGGTTGAATGGATAGTTTATGGGTTGTATTCGATTATGATGTTATGCTGTGTATATAGTTATACACACTAGGTGACGGTTTTCCTGTTTCACATACGAGCGACCGAAACGAACAGAAAGTTGAATGGATAGTCCGAACAATCAATGTATCTGGGTGGTATCCGATTATATCGCAATACTGTATATATAGTGATACTAACCAGGTGACGGTTCTTCCGTTACACATACTAGCGACTGAATCGAACAGAAGGTTAAATGGTTAGACGAAACGATAATTGAAACTGAGTTGTATTCGATTATATCGTGGTGATGTTTATATAGAAATACTCACCAGGTAACTGTTCTTTCTTTTTCACATACAAGCGACCGAATCGAGCAGAAGGTCAAATGGATAGATTGAACAATCATCGTATCTGGGTTGTATTCGATTATGTTTATATAGTTATACTCACCAGGTAACTGTTCTTCCGTTACACATACGAGCGACTGAATTGAACAGAAGGTTGAATGGATAGTATATGGGTTGTATTCGATTATGATGTTATGCTGTGTATATAGTTATACACACTAGGTGACGGTATTCTTGTTTTACATACGAGCGACCGAAACGAACAGAAAGTTGAATGGATAGTCTGAACAATCAATGTATCAGGGTGGTATCCGATTATATCGCAATACTGTATATATAGTGATACATACCAGGTGACGGTACTTCCGTTACACATACTAGCGACTGAATCGAACAGAAGGTTAAATGGTTAGACGAAACGATAATTGTAACTGAGTTGTATTCTATTATATCGTGGTGATGTTTATATAGAAATACTCACCAGGTTACTGTTCTTCCGTTATACATACGAGCAACCGAATCGAACAGAAGGTTGAATGGATAGTATATGGGTTGTATTCGATTATGATGTTATTCTGTGTATATAGTTATACACACTAGGTGACGGTATTCCCGTTTTACATACGAGCGACCGAAACGAACAGAAAGTTGAATGGATAGTCTGAACAATCAATGTATCTGGGTGGTATCCGATTATATCGCAATACTGTATATATAGTGATACTTACCAGGCGACGGTACTTCCGTTACACATACTAGCGACTGAATCGAACAGGAGGTTAAATGGTTAGACGAAACGATAATTGTAACTGAGTTGTATTCTATTATATCGTGGTGATGTTTATATAGAAATACTCACCAGGTTACTGTTCTTTCGTTTTCACATACAAGCGACCGAATCGAGCAGAAGGTCAAATGGATAAATTGAACAATCATCGTATCTGGGTTGTATTCGATAATGTTTATATAGTTATACTCACCAGGTAACTGTTCTTCCGTTACACATACTAGCGACTGAATCGAACAGAAGGTTAAATGGTTAGACGAAACGATAATTGAAACTAAGTTGTATTCTATTATATCGTGGTGATGTTTATATAGAAATACTCACCAGGTTACTGTTCTTTCGTTATACATACGAGCAACCGAATCGAACAGAAGGTTGAATGGATAGTATATGGGTTGTATTCGATTATGATGTTATGCTGTGTATATAGTTATACACACTAGGTGACGGTATTCCCGTTTCACATACGAGCGACCGAAACGAACAGAAAGTTGAATGGATAGTCTGAACAATCAATGTATCTGGGTGGTATCCGATTATATCGCAATACTGTATATATAGTGATACTTACCAGGTGACGGTACTTCCGTTACACATACTAGCGACTGAATCGAACAGAAGGTTGAATGGTTAGACAAAACGATAATTGTATATGAGTTGTATTCGATGATATCGTGATGATGTTTATATAGCAATACTCACCAGGTAACTGTTCTTCCGTTTTACATACAAGCGACCGAATCGAGCAGGAGGTTGAATAGATAGATTGAACAATCATCGTATCTGGGTTGTATTCGATAATGTTTATATAGTTATACTCACCAGGTAACTGTTCTTCCGTTACACATACTAGCGACTGAATCGAACAGAAGGTTAAATGGTTAGACGAAACGATAATTGAAACTAAGTTGTATTCTATTATATCGTGGTGATGTTTATATAGAAATACTCACCAGGTTACTGTTCTTTCGTTATACATATGAGCAACCGAATCGAACAGAAGGTTGAATGGATAGTATATGGGTTGTATTCGATTATGATGTTATGCTGTGTATATAGTTATACACACTAGGTGACGGTATTCCCGTTTCACATACGAGCGACCGAAACGAACAGAAAGTTGAATGGATAGTCTGAACAATCAATGTATCTGGGTGGTATCCGATTATATCGCAATACTGTATATATAGTGATACTTACCAGGTGACGGTACTTCCGTTACACATACTAGCGACTGAATCGAACAGAAGGTTAAATGGTTAGACAAAACGATAATTGTATATGAGTTGTATTCGATGATATCGTGATGATGTTTATATAGCAATACTCACCAGGTAACTGTTCTTCCGTTTTACATACAAGCGACCGAATCGAGCAGGAGGTTGAATAGATAGATTGAACAATCATCGTATCTGGGTTGTATTCGATAATGTTTATATAGTTATACTCACCAGGTAACTGTTCTTCCGTTACACATACTAGCGACTGAATCGAACAGAAGGTTAAATGGTTCGACGAAACGATAATTGTATCTGAGTTGTATTCGATTATATCGTGGTGATGTTTATATAGAAATACTCACCAGGTAACTGTTCTTTCGTTTTCACATACAAGCGACCGAATCGAGCAGAAGGTCAAATGGATAGATGGAACAATCATCGTATCTGGTTTGTATTTGATTATGTTTATATAGTTATACTCACCAGGTAACTGTTCTTCCGTTACACATACTAGCGACTGAATCGAACAGAAGGTTGAATGGTTAGACGAAACGATAATTGAAACTGAGTTGTATTCGATTATATCGTGGGGATGTTTATATAGAAATACTCACCAGGTAACTGTTCTTTCGTTTTCACATACAAGCGACCGAATCGAGCAGAAGGTCAAATGTATAGATTGAACAATCATCGTATCTGGGTTGTATTCGATTATGTTTATATAGTTATACTCACCAGGTAACTGTTCTTCCGTTACACATACGAGCGACTGAATTGAACAGAAGGTTGAATGGATAGAATATGGGTTGTATTCGATTATGATGTTATGCTGTGTATATAGTTATACACACTAGGTGACGGTATTCTTGTTTTACATACGAGCGACCGAAACGAACAGAAAGTTGAATGGATAGTCTGAACAATCAATGTATCAGGGTGGTATCCGATTATATCGCAATACTGTATATATAGTGATACATACCAGGTGACGGTACTTCCGTTACACATACTAGCGACTGAATCGAACAGAAGGTTAAATGGTTAGACGAAACGATAATTGTAACTGAGTTGTATTCTATTATATCGTGGTGATGTTTATATAGAAATACTCACCAGGTTACTGTTCTTCCGTTATACATACGAGCAACCGAATCGAATAGAAGGTTGAACGGATAGTATATGGGTTGTATTCGATTATGATGTTATGCTGTGTATATAGTTATACACACTAGGTGACGGTATTCCCGTTTTACATACGAGCGACCAAAACGAACAGAAAGTTGAATGGATAGTCTGAACAATCAATGTATCTGGGTGGTATCCGATTATATCGCAATACTGTATATATAGTGATACTCACCAGGTGACGGTACTTCCGTTACACATACTAGCGACTGAATGGAACAGAAGGTTGAATGGTTAGACGAAACGATAATTGTAACTGAGTTGTATTCTATTATATCGTGGTGATGTTTATATAGAAATACTCACCAGGTTACTGTTCTTTCGTTTTCACATACAAGCGACCGAATCGAGCAGAAGGTCAAATGGATAGATTGAACAATCATCGTATCTGGGTTGTATTCGATTATGTTTATATAGTTATACTCACCAGGTAACTGTTCTTCCGTTACACATACTAGCGACTGAATCGAACAGAAGGTTAAATGGTTAGACGAAACGATAATTGAAACTGAGTTGTATTCCATTATATCGTGGTGATGTTTATATAGAAATACTCACCAGGTTACTGTTCTTCCGTTATACATACGAGCAACCGAATCGAACAGAAGGTTGAATGGATAGTATATGGGTTGTATTCGATTATGATGTTATGCTGTGTATATAGTTACACACACTAGGTGACGGTATTCCCGTTTCACATACGAGCGACCGAAACGAACAGAAAGTTGAATGGATAGTCTGAACAATCAATGTATCTGGGTGGTATCCGATTATATCGCAATACTGTATATATAGTGATACTTACCAGGTGACGGTACTTCCGTTACACATACTAGCGACTGAATCGAATAGAAGGTTGAATGGTTAGACAAAACGATAATTGTATCTGAGTTGTATTCGATGATATCGTGATGATGTTTATATAGCAATACTCACCAGGTAACTGTTCTTCCGTTTTACATACAAGCGACCGAATCGAGCAGGAGGTTGAATAGATAGATTGAACAATCATCGTATCTGGGTTGTATTCGATAATGTTTATATAGTTATACTCACCAGGTAACTGTTCTTCCGTTACACATACTAGCGACTGAATCGAACAGAAGGTTAAATGGTTGGACGAAACGATAATTGTATCTGAGTTGTATTCGATTATATCGTGGTGATGTTTATATAGGAATACTCACCAGGTAACTGTTCTTTCATTTTCACATACAAGCGACCGAATCGAGCAGAAGGTCAAATGGATAGATTGAACAATCATCGTATCTGGGTTGTATTCGATTATGTTTATATAGTTATACTCTCCAGGTAACTGTTCTTCCGTTACACATACTAGCGACTGAATCGAACAGAAGGTTAAATGGTTAGACGAAACGATAATTGAAACTGAGTTGTATTCGATTATATCGTGGTGATGTTTATATAGAAATACTCACCAGGTAACTGTTCTTTCGTTTTCACATACAAGCGACCGAATCGAGCAGAAGGTCAAATGGATAGATTGAACAATCATCGTATCTGGGTTGTATTCGATTATGTTTATATAGTTATACTCACCAGGTAACTGTTCTTCCGTTACACATACGAGCGACTGAATTGAACAGAAGGTTGAATGGATAGTATATGGGTTGTATTCGAATATGATGTTATGCTATGTATATAGTTCTACACACTAGGTGACGGTATTCTTGTTTTACATACGAGCGACCGAAACGAACAGAAAGTTGAATGAATAGTCTGAACAATCAATGTATCAGGGTGGTATCCGATTATATCGCAATACTGTATATAAAGTGATACATACCAGGTGACGGTACTTCCGTTACACATACTAGCGACTGAATCGAACAGAAGGTTAAATGGTTAGACGAAACGATAATTGTAACTGAATTGTATTCTATTATATCGTGGTGATGTTCATATAGAAATACTCACCAGGTTACTGTTCTTCCGTTATACATACGAGCAACCGAATCGAGCAGAAGGTCAAATGGATAGATTGAACAATCATCGTATCTGGGTTGTATTCGATTATGTTTATATAGTTATACTCACCAGGTAACTGTTCTTCCGTTACACATACTAGCGACTGAATCGAACAGAAGGTTAAATGGTTAGACGAAACGATAATTGAAACTGAGTTGTATTCTATTATATCGTGGTGATGTTTATATAGAAATACTCACCAGGTTACTGTTCTTCCGTTATACATACGAGCAACCGAATCGAACAGAAGGTTGAATGGATAGTATATGGGTTGTATTCGATTATGATGTTATGCTGTGTATATAGTTATACACACTAGGTGACGGTATTCCCGTTTCACATACGAGCGACCGAAACGAACAGAAAGTTGAATGGATAGTCTGAACAATCAATGTATCTGGGTGGTATCCGATTATATCGCAATACTGTATATATAGTGATACTTACCAGGTGACGGTACTTCCGTTACACATACTAGCGACTGAATCGAACAGAAGGTTGAAGGGTTAGACAAAACGATAATTGTATCTGAGTTGTATTCGATGATATCATGATGATGTTTATATAGCAATACTCACCAGGTAACTGTTCTTCCGTTTTACATACAAGCGACCGAATCGAGCAGGAGGTTGAATAGATAGATTGAACAATCATCGTATCTGGGTTGTATTCGATAATGTTTATATAGTTATACTCACCAGGTAACTGTTCTTCCGTTACACATACTAGCGACTGAATCGAACAGAAGGTTAAATGGTTAGACGAAACGATAATTGTATCTGAGTTGTATTCGATTATAACGTGGTGATGTTTATATAGAAATACTCACCAGGTAACTGTTCTTTCGTTTTCACATACAAGCGACCGAATCGAGCAGAAGGTCAAATGGATAGATTGAACAATCATCGTATCTGGGTTGTATTCGATTATGTTTATATAGTTATACTCACCAGGTAACTGTTCTTCCGTTACACATACGAGCGACTGAATTGAACAGAAGGTTGAATGGATAGTATATGGGTTCTATTCGATTATGATGTTATGCTGTGTATATAGTTATACACACTAGGTGACGGTATTCTTGTTTTACATACGAGCGACCGAAACGAACAGAAAGTTGAATGGATAGTCTGAACAATCAATGTATCAGGGTGGTATCCGATTATATCGCAATACTGTATATATAGTGATACATACCAGGTGACGGTACTTCCGTTACACATACTAGCGACTGAATCGAACAGAAGGTTAAATGGTTAGACGAAACGATAATTGTAACTGAGTTGTATTCTATTATATCGTGGTGATGTTTATATAGAAATACTCACCAGGTTACTGTTCTTCCGTTATACATACGAGCAACCGAATCGAATAGAAGGTTGAACGGATAGTATATGGGTTGTATTCGATTATGATGTTATGCTGTGTATATAGTTATACACACTAGGTGACGGTATTCCCGTTTTACATACGAGCGACCGAAACGAACAGAAAGTTGAATGGATAGTCTGAACAATCAATGTATCTGGGTGGTATCCGATTATATCGCAATACTGTATATATAGTGATACTAACCAGGTGACGGTACTTCCGTTACACATACTAGCGACTGAATCGAACAGAAGGTTGAATGGTTAGACGAAACGATAATTGTAACTGAGTTGTATTCTATTATATCGTACTGATGTTTATATAGAAATACTCACCAGGTTACTGTTCTTTCGTTTTCACATACAAGCGACCGAATCGAGCAGAAGGTCAAATGGATAGATTGAACAATCATCGTATCTGGGTTGTATTCGATTATGTTTATATAGTTATACTCACCAGGTAACTGTTCTTCTGTTACACATACTAGCGACTGAATCGAACAGAAGGTTAAATGGTTAGACGAAACGATAATTGAAACTGAGTTGTATTCTATTATATCGTGGTGATGTTTATATAGAAATACTCACCAGGTTACTGTTCTTCCGTTATACATACGAGCAACCGAATCGAACAGAAGGTTGAATGGATAGTATATGGGTTGTATTCGATTATGATGTTATGCTGTGTATATAGTTACACACACTAGGTGACGGTATTCCCGTTTCACATACGAGCGACCGAAACGAACAGAAAGTTGAATGGATAGTCTGAACAATCAATGTATCTGGGTGGTATCCGATTATATCGCAATACTGTATATATAGTGATACTTACCAGGTGACGGTACTTCCGTTACACATACTAGCGACTGAATCGAATAGAAGGTTGAATGGTTAGACAAAACGATAATTGTATCTGAGTTGTATTCGATGATATCGTGATGATGTTTATATAGCAATACTCACCAGGTAACTGTTCTTCCGTTTTACATACAAGCGACCGAATCGAGCAGGAGGTTGAATAGATAGATTGAACAATCATCGTATCTGGGTTGTATTCGATAATGTTTATATAGTTATACTCACCAGGTAACTGTTCTTCCGTTACACATACTAGCGACTGAATCGAACAGAAGGTTAAATGGTTGGACGAAACGATAATTGTATCTGAGTTGTATTCGATTATATCGTGGTGATGTTTATATAGGAATACTCACCAGGTAACTGTTCTTTCATTTTCACATACAAGCGACCGAATCGAGCAGAAGGTCAAATATATAGATTGAACAATCATCGTATCTGGGTTGTATTCGATTATGTTTATATAGTTATACTCACCAGGTAACTGTTCTTCCGTTACACACACTAGCGACTGAATCGAACAGAAGGTTAAATGGTTAGACGAAACGATAATTGAAACTGAGTTGTATTCGATTATATCGTGGTGATGTTTATATAGAAATACTCACCAGGTAACTGTTCTTTCGTTTTCACATACAAGCGACCGAATCGAGCAGAAGGTCAAATGGATAGATTGAACAATCATCGTATCTGGGTTGTATTCGATTATGTTTATATAGTTATACTCACCAGGTAACTGTTCTTCTGTTACACATACGAGCGACTGAATTGAACAGAAGGTTGAATGGATAGTATATGGGTTGTATTCGATTATGATGTTATGCTATGTATATAGTTATACACACTAGGTGACGGTATTCTTGTTTTACATACGAGCGACCGAAACGAACAGAAAGTTGAATGAATAGTCTGAACAATCAATGTATCAGG
The DNA here is from genome assembly GCA_029955515.1 of Chrysomela aeneicollis. Taxonomy (NCBI): domain Eukaryota; kingdom Metazoa; phylum Arthropoda; class Insecta; order Coleoptera; family Chrysomelidae; genus Chrysomela; species Chrysomela aeneicollis. Next base: position 27,313,016 of record JARUHQ010000003.1, read on the forward strand.
GTGGTATCCGATTATATCGCAATACTGTATATATAGTGATACATACCAGGTGACGGTACTTCCGTTACACATACTAGCGACTGAATCGAACAGAAGGTTAAATGGTTAGACGAAACGATAATTGTAACTGAGTTGTATTCTATTATATCGTGGTGATGTTCATATAGAAATACTCACCAGGTTACTGTTCTTCCGTTATACATACGAGCAACCGAATCGAACAGAAGGTTGAACGGATAGTATATGGGTTGTATTCGATTATGATGTTATGCTGTGTATATAGTTATACACACTAGGTGACGGTATTCCCGTTTTACATACGAGCGACCGAAACGAACAGAAAGTTGAATGGATAGTCTGAACAATCAATGTATTTGGGTGGTATCCGATTATATCGCAATACTGTATATATAGTGATACTAACCAGGTGACGGTACTTCCGTTACACATACTAGCGACAGAATCGAACAGGAGGTTGAATGGTTAGACGAAACGATAATTGTAACTGAGTTGTATTCTATTATATCGTGGTGATGTTTATATAGAAATACTCACCAGGTTACTGTTCTTTCGTTTTCACATACAAGCGACCGAATCGAGCAGAAGGTCAAATGGATAGATTGAACAATCATCGTATCTGGGTTGTATTCGATTATGTTTATATAGTTATACTCACCAGGTAACTGTTCTTCCGTTACACATACTAGCGACTGAATTGAACAGAAGGTTAAATGGTTAGACGAAACGATAATTGAAACTGAGTTGTATTCTATTATATCGTGGTGATGTTTATATAGAAATACTCACCAGGTTACTGTTCTTCCGTTATACATACGAGCAACCGAATCGAACAGAAGGTTGAATGGATAGTATATGGGTTGTATTCGATTATGATGTTATGCTGTGTATATAGTTATACACACTAGGTGACGGTATTCCCGTTTCACATACGAGCGACCGAAACGAACAGAAAGTTGAATGGATAGTCTGAACAATCAATGTATCTGGGTGGTATCCGATTATATCGCAATACTGTATATATAGTGATACTTACCAGGTGACGGTACTTCCGTTACACATACTAGCGACTGAATCGAACAGAAGGTTGAAGGGTTAGACAAAACGATAATTGTATCTGAGTTGTATTCGATGATATCATGATGATGTTTATATAGCAATACTCACCAGGTAACTGTTCTTTCGTTTTACATACAAGCGACCGAATCGAGCAGGAGGTTGAATAGATAGATTGAACAATCATCGTATCTGGGTTGTATTCGATAATGTTTATATAGTTATACTCACCAGGTAACTGTTCTTCCGTTACACATACTAGCGACTGAATCGAACAGAAGGTTAAATGGTTAGACGAAACGATAATTGTATCTGAGTTGTATTCGATTATAACGTGGTGATGTTTATATAGAAATACTCACCAGGTAACTGTGCTTTCGTTTCCACATACAAGCGACCGAATCGAGCAGAAGGTCAAATGGATAGATTGAACAATCATCGTATCTGGGTTGTATTCGATTATGTTTATATAGTTATACTCACCAGGTAACTGTTCTTCCGTTACACATACTAGCGACTGAATCGAACAGAAGGTTAAATGGTTAGACGAAACGATAATTGAAACTGAGTTGTATTCGATTATATCGTGGTGATGTTTATATAGAAATACTGACCAGGTAACTGTTCTTTCGTTTTCACATACAAGCGACCGAATCGAGCAGAAGGTCAAATGGATAGATTGAACAATCATCGTATCTGGGTTGTATTCGATTATGTTTATATAGTTATACTCACCAGGTAACTGTTCTCCCGTTACACATAGGAGCGACTGAATAGAACAGAAGGTTGAATGGATAGTATGCGGGTTGTATTCGATTATGATGTTATGCTGTGTATATAGTTATATACACTAGGTGACGGTATTCTTGTTTTACATACGAGCGACCGAAACGAACAGAAAGTTGAATGGATAGTCTGAACAATCAATGTTTCAGGGTGGTATCCGATTATATCGCAATACTGTATATATAGTGATACATGCCAGGTGACGGTACTTCCGTTACACATACTAGCGACTGAATCGAACAGAAGGTTAAATGGTTAGACGAAACGATAATTGTAACTGAGTTGTATTCTATTATATCGTGGTGATGTTTATATAGAAATACTCACCAGGTTACTGTTCTTCCTTTATACATACGAGCAACCGAATCGAACAGAAGGTTGAATGGATAGTATATGGGTTGTATTCGATTATGATGTTATGCTGTGTATATAGTTATACACACTAGGTGACGGTATTCCCGTTTTACATACGAGCGACCGAAACGAACAGAAAGTTGAATGGATAGTCTGAACAATCAATGAATCTGGGTGGTATCCGATTATATCGCAATACTGTATATATAGTGATACTAACCAGGTGACGGTACTTCCGTTACACATACTAGCGACTGAATCGAACAGAAGGTTAATTGGTTAGACGAAACGATAATTGTAACTGAGTTGTATTCTATTATATCGTGGTGATGTTTATATAGAAATACTCACCAGGTTACTGTTCTTCCGTTTTCACATACAAGCGACCGAGTCGAGCAGAAGGTCAAATGGATAGATTGAACAATCATCGTATCTGGGTTGTATTCGATTATGTTTATATCGTTATACTCACCAGGTAACTGTTCTTCCGTTACACATACTAGCGACTGAATCGAACAGAAGGTTAAATGGTTAGACGAAACGATAACTGAAACTGAGTTGTATTCTAATATATCGTGGTGATGTTTATATAGAAATACTCTCCAGGTTACTGTTCTTCCGTTATACATACGAGCAACCGAATCGAACAGAAGGTTGAATGGATAGTATATGGGTTGTATTCGATTTTGATGTTATGCTGTGTATATAGTTATACACACTAGGTGACGGTATTCCCGTTTAACATACGAGCGACCGAAACGAACAGAAAGTTGAATGGATAGTCTGAACAATCAATGTATCTGGGTGGTATCCGATTATATCGCGATACTGTATATATAGTGATACTTACCAGGTGACGGTACTTCCGTTACACATACTAGCGACTGAATCGAACAGAAGGTTAAATGGTTAGACAAAACGATAATTGTATCTGAGTTGTATTCGATGATATCGTGATGATGTTTATATAGCAATACTCACCAGGTAACTGTTCTTCCGTTTTACATACAAGCGACCGAATCGAGCAGGAGGTTGAATAGATAGATTGAACAATCATCGTATCTGGGTTGTATTCGATAATGTTTATATAGTTATACTCACCAGGTAACTGTTCTTCCGTTACACATACTAGCGACTGAATCGAACAGAAGGTTAAATGGTTAGACGAAACGATAATTGTAACTGAGTTGTATTCTATTATATCGTGGTGATGTTTATATAGAAATACTCACCAGGTTACTGTTCTTCCGTTATACATACGAGCAACCGAATCGAACAGAAGGTTGAATGGATAGTATATGGGTTGTATTCGATTATGATGTTATGCTGTGTATATAGTTATACACACTAGGTGACGGTATTCCCGTTTTACATACGAGCGACCGAAACGAACAGAAAGTTGAATGGATAGTCTGAACAATCAATGTATCTGGGTGGTATCCGATTATATCGCAATACTGTATATATAGTGATACTAACCAGGTGACGGTACTTCCGTTACACATACTAGCGACTGAATCGAACAGAAGGTTAAATGGTTAGACGAAACGATAATTGTAACTGAGTTGTATTCTATTATATCGTGGTGATGTTTATATAGAAATACTCACCAGGTTACTGTTCTTCCGTTATACATACGAGCAACCGAATCGAACAGAAGGTTGAATGGATAGTATATGGGTTGTATTCGATTATGATGTTATGCTGTGTATATAGTTATACACACTGGGTGACGGTATTCTTGTTTTACATACGAGCGACCGAAACGAACAGAGAGTTGAATGGATAGTCTGAACAATCAATGTATCAGGGTGGTATCCGATTATATCGCAATACTGTATATATAGTGATACATACCAGGTGACGGTACTTTCGTTACACATACTAGCAACTGAATCGAACAGAAGGTTAAATGGTTAGACGAAACGATAATTGTAACTGAGTTGTATTTTATTATATCGTGGTGATGTTTATATAGAAATACTCACCAGGTTACTGTTCTTCCGTTATACATACGGGCAACCGAATCGAACAGAAGGTTGAATGGATGATATATGGGTTGTATTCGATTATGATGTTATGCTGTGTATATAGTTATACACACTGGGTGACGGTATTCCTGTTTTACATACGAGCGACCGAAACGAACAGAAAGTTGAATGGATAGTCTGAACAATCAATGTATCTGGGTGGTATCCTATTATATCGCAATACTGTATATATAGTGATACTAACCAGGTGACGGTACTTCCGTTACACATACTAGCGACTGAATCGAACAGAAGGTTAAATGGTTAGACGAAACGATAATTGTAACTGAGTTGTATTCTATTATATCGTGGTGATGTCTATATAGAAATACTCACCAGGTTACTGTTCTTTCGTTTTCACATACAAGCGACCGAATCGAGCAGAAGGTCAAATGGATAGATTGAACAATCATCGTATCTGGGTTGTATTCGATTATGTTTATATAGTTATACTCACCAGGTAACTGTTCTTCCGTTACACATACTAGCGACTGAATCGAACAGAAGGTTAAATGGTTAGACGAAACGATAATTGAAACTGAGTTGTATTCTATTATATCGTGGTGATGTTTATATATAAATACTCACCAGGTTACTGTTCTTCCGTTATACATACGAGAAAACCGAATCGAACAGAAGGTTGAATGGATAGTATATGGGTTGTATTCGATTATGATGTTATGCTGTGTATATAGTTATACACACTAGGTGACGGTATTACCGTTTCACATACGAGCGACCGAAACGAACAGAAAGTTGAATGGATAGTCTGAACAACCAATTTATCTGGGTGGTATCCGATTATATCGCAATACTGTATATATAGTGATACTTACCAGGTGACGGTACTTCCGTTACACATCTCAAAATCATCTATTCAAAAAGACGAACTTACCCTTCAGATCTCCTTTATGAAGAATCAGGCGTTCTAGACGTCAGACAACTCTTTGCACAAAATATTATTTGTCATTATCATCAAAATAAAACAAATAACCAGATTGTCTCTCACAGATACGAAACAAGACAAAAAGGCAGCTATGTAGTCCCGTTCATGAAAAAAGCACTCGAACAGAAGTCTTATGAATTTGTTGCCCCAAAACTCTATAATGTCATACCCAAGGAACTGAAAGAGATCATCAACATTCATGTCTTCAAAAAAAGATTGAAATATTACATCATCGCAAACCCACGTAATCTTTTCACTAATTTGCTTGAAAATGTATAAGTTCCCGTTCCTCCTTCCTCCCGCAAATAGTAATATTTAGCTTTAAGATAATTTTACATATCGACAGACGTTTATATGTTCATTGTTCCGCCTATTCTTTTATCATAATTGTGTTATATTATTACAGTAAATTTTTATCATACCTACTTACAATTGAATTTATAATTATATTATTATTGTATTTATTTACTGTCAATGTCTTTCTTGAACTTGAAACAAGTGTTCAATCACTTATCAAGATTACTTTATTCACATAATATTTATCCTTAGTCTTATATTGTATTTTGTATTGAATTGTATTATTGTATTGTTGGAAACGAATGTTTGTGAATAAATAACAATAACAATAACTTACTAGCGACTGAATCGAACAGAAGGTCAATTGGTTAGACAAAACGATAATTGTATCTGAGTTGTATTCGATGATATCGTGATGATGTTTATATAGCAATACTCACCAGGTAACTGTTCTTCCGTTTTACATACAAGCGACCGAATCGAGCAGGAGGTTGAATAGATAGATTGAACAATCATCGTATCTGGGTTGTATTCGATAATGTTTATATAGTTATACTCACCAGGTGACTGTTCTTCCGTTACACATACTAGCGACTGAATCGAACAGAAGGTTAAATGGTTAGACGAAACGATAATTGTATCTGAGTTGTATTCGATTATATCGTGGTGATGTTTATTTAGAAATACTCACCAGGTAACTGTTCTTTCGTTTTCACATATAAGCGACCGAATCGAGCAGAAGGTCAAATGAATAAATTAAACAATCATCGTATCTGAGTTGTATTCGATAATGTTTATATAGTTATACTCACCAGGTAACTGTTCTTCCGTTACACATACTAGCGACTGAATCGAACAGAAGGTTAAATGGTTAGACGAAACGATAATTGTATCTGAGTTGTATTCGATTATATCGTGGTGATGTTTATTTAGAAATACTCACCAGGTAACTGTTCTTTCGTTTTCACATACAAGCGACCGAATCGAACAGAAGGTCAAATGGATAGATTGAACAATCATCGTATCTGGGTTGTATTCGATTATGTTTATACAGTTATACTCACCAGGTAACTGTTCTTCCGTTACACATACTAGCGACTGAATTGAACAGAAGGTTGAATGGATAGACTAAACAATGATCCTATCTGGGGTTGTATTCGATTATATCGTGATGATGTTTATATAGAAATACTCACCAGGTAACTGTTCTTTCGTTTTCACATACAAGCGACCGAATCGAACAGAAGGTCAAATGGATAGATTGAACAATCATCGTATCTGGGTTGTATTCGATTATGTTCATATAGTTATATTCACCAGGTAACTGTTCTTCCGTTACACATACGAGCGACTGAATTGAACTGAAAGTTGAATGGATAGTATATGGGTTGTATTCGATTATGATGTTATGCTGTGTATATAGTTATACACACTAGGTGACGGTATTCTTGTATTACATACGAGCGACCGAAACGAACAGAAAGTTGAATGGATAGTCTGAACAATCAATGTATCAGGGTGGTATCCGATTATATCGCAATACTGTATATATAGTGATACATACCAGGTGACGGTACTTCCGTTACACATACTAGCGACTGAATCGAACAGAAGGTTAAATGGTTAGACGAAACGATAATTGTAACTGAGTTGTATTCTATTATATCGTGGTGACGTTTATATAGAAATACTTACCAGGTTACTGTTCTTTCGTTATACATACGAGCAACCGAATCGAACAGAAGGTTGAATGGATAGTATATGGGTTGTATTCGATTATGATGTTATGCTGTGTATATAGTTATACACACTAGGTGACGGTATTCCCGTTTCACATACGAGCGACCGAAACGAAAAGAAAGTTGAATGGATAGTCTGAACAATCGATGTATCTGGGTGGTATCCGATTATATCGCAATACTGTATATATAGTGATACTAACCAGGTGGCGGTACTTCCGTTACACATACTAGCGACTGAATCGAACATAAGGTTAAATGGTTAGACGAAACGATAATTGTAACTGAGTTGTATTCTATTATATCGTGGTGATGTTTATATAGAAATACTCACCAGGTTACTGTTCTTTCGTTTTCACATACAAGCGACCAAATCGAGCAGAAGGTCAAATGGATAGATTGAACAATCATCGTATCTGGGTTGTATTCGATTATGTTTATATAGTTATACTCACCAGGTAACTGTTCTTCCGTTACACATACTAGCGACTGAATCGAACAGAAGGTTAAATGGTTAGACGAAACGATAATTGAAACTGAGTTGTATTCTATTATATCGTGGTGATGTTTATATAGAAATACTCACCAGGTTACTGTTCTTCCGTTATACATACGAGCAACCGAATCGAACAGAAGGTTGAATGGATTGTATATGGGTTGTATTCGATTATGATGTTATGCTGTGTATATAGTTATACACACTAGGTGACGGTATTCCCGTTTCACATACGAGCGACCGAAACGAACAGAAAGTTGAATGGATAGTCTGAACAATCAATGTATCTGGTTGGTATCCGATTATATCGCAATACTGTATATATAGTGATACTTACCAGGTGACGGTACTTCCGTTACACATACTAGCGACTGAATCGAACAGAAGGTTAAATGGTTAGACAAAACGATAATTGTATCTGAGTTGTATTCGATGATATCGTGATGATGTTTATATAGCAATACTCACCAGGTAACTGTTCTTCCGTTTTACATACAAGCGACCGAATCGAGCAGGAGGTTGAATAGATAGATTGAACAATCATCGTATCTGGGTTGTATTCGATAATGTTAATATAGTTATACTCACCAGGTAACTGTTCTTCCGTTACACATACTAGCGACTGAATCGAACAGAAGGTTAAATGGTTAGACGAAACGATAATTGTATCTGAGTTGTATTCGATTATATCGTGGTAATGTTTATATAGGAATACTCACCAGGTAACTGTTCTTTCGTTTTCACATACAAGCGACCGAATCGAGCAGAAGGTCAAGTGGATAGATTGAACAATCATCGTATCTGGGTTGTATTCGATTATGTTTATATAGTTATACTCACCAGGTAACTGTTCTTCCGTTACACATACTAGCGACTGAATCGAACAGAAGGTTAAATGGTTAGACGAAACGATAATTGAAACTGAGTTGTATTCGATTATATCGTGGTGATGTTTATATAGAAATACTCACCAGGTAACTGTTCTTTCGTTTTCACATACAAGCGACCGAATCGAGCAGAAGGTCAAATGGATAGATTGAACAATCATCGTATCTGGGTTGTATTCGATTATGTTTATATAGTTATACTCACCAGGTTACTGTTCTTCCGTTATACATACGAGCAACCGAATCGAACAGAAGGTTGAATGGATGGGTTGTATTCGATTATGATGTTATGCTGTGTATATATTTATACACACTAGGTGACGGTATTCCCGTTTTACATACGAGCGACCGAAACGAACAGAAAAATGAATGGATAGTCTGAACAATCAATGTATCTGGGTGGTATCCGATTATATCGCAATACTGTATATATAGTGATACTAACCAGGTGACGGTACTTCCGTTACACATACTAGCGACTGAATCGAACAGAAGGTTAAATGGTTAGACGAAACGATAATTGTAACTGAGTTGTATTCTATCATATCGTGGTGATGTTTATATAGAAATACTCACCAGGTTACTGTTCTTTCTTTTCCACATACAAGCGACCGAATCGAGCAGAAGGTCAAATGTATAGATTGAACAATCATCGTATCTGGGTTGTATTCGATTATGTTTATATAGTTATACTCACCAGGTAACTGTTCTTCCGTTACACAAACTAGCGACTGAATCGAACAAAAGGTTAAATGGTTAGACGAAACGATAATTGGAACTGAGTTGTATTCTATTATATCGTGGTGATGTTTATATAGAAATACTCACCAGGTTACTGTTCTTCCGTTATACATACGAGCAACCGAATCGAACAGAAGGTTGAATGGATGGTATATGGGTTGTATTCGATTATGATGTTATGCTGTGTATATAGTTATACACACTAGGTGACGGTATTCCCGTTTCACATACGAGCGACCGAAACGAACAGAAAGTTGAATGGATAGTCTGAACAATCAATGTATCTGGTTGGTATCCGATTATATCGCAATACTGTATATATAGTGATACTTACCAGGTGACGGTACTTCCGTTACACATACTAGCGACTGAATCGAACAGAAGGTTAAATGATTAGACAAATCGATAATTGTATCTGAGTTGTATTCGATGATATCGTGATGATGTTTATATAGCAATACTCACCAGGTAACTGTTCTTCCGTTTTAAATACAAGCGACCGAATCGAGCAGGAGTTTGAATAGATAGATTGAACAATCATCGTATCTGGGTTGTATTCGATAATGTTAATATAGTTATACTCACCAGGTAACTGTTCTTCCGTTACACATACTAGCGACTGAATCGAACAGAAGGTTAAATGGTTAGACGAAACGATAATTGTATCTGAGTTGTATTCGATTATATCGTGGTAATGTTTATATAGAAATACTCACCAGGTAACTGTTCTTTCGTTTTCACATACAAGCGACCGAATCGAGCAGAAGGTCAAGTGGATAGATTGAACAATCATAGTATCTGGGTTGTATTCGATTATGTTTATATAGTTATACTCACCAGGTAACTGTTTTTCCGTTACACATACTAGCGACTGAATCGAACAGGAGGTTGAATGGTTAGACGAAACGATAATTGAAACTGAGTTGTATTCGATTATATCGTGGTGATGTTTATATAGAAATACTCACCAGGTAACTGTTCTTTCGTTTTCACATACAAGCGACCGAATCGAGCAGAAGGTCAAATGGATAGATTGAACAATCATCGTATCTGGGTTGTATTCGATTATGTTTATATATTTATACTCACCAGGTAACTGTTCTTCCGTTACACATACGAGCGACTGAATTGAACAGAAGGTTGAATGGATAGTATATGGGTTGTATTCGATTATGATGTTATGCTGTGTATATAGTTATACACACTAGGTGACGGTATTCTTGTTTTACATACGAGCGACCGAAACGAACAGAAAGTTGAGTGGATAGTCTGAACAATCAATGTATCAGGGTGGTATCCGATTATATCGCAATACTGTATATATAGTGATACATACCAGGTGACGGTACTTCCGTTACACATACTAGCGACTGAATCGAACAGAAGGTTAAAGGATTAGACGAAACGATAATTGTAACTGAGTTGTATTCTATTATATCGTGGTGATGTTTATATGGAAATACTCACCAGGTTACTGTTCTTCCGTTATACATACGAGCAACCGAATCGAACAGAAGGTTGAATGGATAGTATATGGGTTGTATTCGATTATGATGTTATGCTGTGTATAAAGTTATACACACTAGGTGACGGTATTCCCGTTTCACAAACGAGCGACCGAAACGAACAGAAAGTTGAATGGATAGTCTGAACAATCAATGTATCTGGGTGGTATCCGATTATATCGCAATACTGTATATATAGTGATACTAACCAGGTGACGGTACTTCCGTTACACATACTAGCGACTGAATCGAACAGAAGGTTAAATGGTTAGACGAAACGATAATTGTAACTGAGTTGTATTCTATTATATCGTGGTGATGTTTATATAGAAATACTCACCAGGTTACTGTTCTTTCTATTTCACATACAAGCGACCGAATCGAGCAGAAGGTCAAATGGATAGATTGAACAATCATCGTATCTGGGTTGTATTCGATTATGTTTATATAGTTATACTCACCAGGTAACTGTTCTTCCGTTACACATACTAGCGACTGAATCGAACAGAAGGTTAAATGGTTAGACGAAACGATAATTGAAACTGAGTTGTATTCTATTATATCGTGGTGATGTTTATATAGAAATAGTCACCAGGTTACTGTTCTTCCGTTATACATACGAGCAACCGAATCGAACAGAAGGTTGAATGGATAGTATATGGGTTGTATTCGATTATGATGTTATGCTGTGTATATTGTTATACACACTAGGTGACGGTATTCCCGTTTCACATACGAGCGACCGAAACGAACAGAAAGTTGAATGGATAGTCTGAAAAATCAATGTATCTGGGTGGTATCCGATTATATCGCAATACTGTATATATAGTGATACTTACCAGGTGACGGTACTTCCGTTACACATACTAGCGACTGAATCGAACAGAAGGTTAAATGGTTAGACAAAACGATAATTGTATCTGAGTTGTATTCGATGATATCGTGATGATGTTTATATAGCAATACTCACCAGGTAACTGTTCTTCCGTTTTACATACAAGCGACCGAATCGAGCAGGAGGTTGAATAGATAGATTGAACAATCATCGTATCTGGGTTGTATTCGATAATGTTTATATAGTTATACTCACCAGGTAACTGTTCTTCCGTTACACATACTAGCGACTGAACCGAACAGAAGGTTAAATGGTTAGACGAAACGATAATTGTATCTGAGTTGTATTCGATTATATCGTGGTGATGTTTATATAGAAATACTCAACAGGTAACTGTTCTTTCGTTTTCACATACGAGCGACCGAATCGAGCAGAAGGTCAAATGGATAGATTGAACAATCATCGTATCTGGGTTGTATTCGATTATGTTTATATAGTTATACTCACCAGGTAACTGTTCTTCCGTTACACATACGAGCGACTGAATTGAACAGAAGGTTGAATGGATAGTATATGGGTTGTATTCGATTATGATGTTATGCTGTGTAAATAGTTATACACACTAGGTGACGGTATTCTTGTTTTACATACGAGCAACCGAAACGAACAGAAAGTTGAATGGATAGTCTGAACAATCAATGTATCAGGGTGGTATCCGATTATATCGCAATACTGTATATATAGTGATACATACCAGGTGACGGTACTTCCGTTACACATACTAGCGACTGAATCGAACAGAAGGTTGAATGGTTAGACGAAACGATAATTGTAACTGAGTTGTATTCTATTATATCGTGGTTATATTTATATAGTTATACTCACCAGGTAACTGTTCTTCCGTAATACATACGAGCAACCGAATCGAACAGAAGGTTGAATGGATAGTATATGGGTTGTATTCGATTATGATGTTATGCTGTGTATATAGTTATACACACTAGGTGACGGTATTCCCGTTTCACATACGAGCGACCGAAACGAACAGAAAGTTGAATGGATAGTCTGAACAATCAATGTATCTGGGTGGTATCCGATTATATCGCAATACTGTATATATAGTGATACTAACCAGGTGACGGTACTTCCGTTACACATACTAGCGACTGAATCGAACAGAAGGTTGAATGGTTAGACGAAACGATAATTGAAACTGAGTTGTATTCGATTATATCGTGGTGATGTTTATATAGAAATACTCACCAGGTAACTGTTCTTTCGTTTTCACATACAAGCGACCGAATCGAGCAGAAGGTCAAATGGATAGATTGAACAATCATCGTATCTGGGTTGTATTCGATTATGTTTATATAGTTAAACTCACCAGGTAACTGTTCTTCCGTTACACATTCTAGCGACTGAATCGAACAGAAGGTTAAATGGTTAGACGAAACGATAATTGTATCTGAAATGTATTCGATGATATCGTGATGATGTTTATATAGCAATACTCACCAGGTAACTGTTCTTCCGTTTTACATACAAGCGACCGAATCGAGCAGAAGGTTGAATTCAGTATAGATTGAACAATCATCGTATCTGGGTTGTATTCGATTATGTTTATATAGTTATACTCACCAGGTAACTGTTCTTCCGTTATACATACGAGCGACTGAATTGAACAGAAGGTTGAATGGATAGTATATGGGTTGTATTCGATTATGATGTTATGCTGTGTATATAGTTATACACACTAGGTGACGGTATTCTTGTTTTACATACGAGCGACCGAAACGAACAGAAAGTTGAATGGATAGTCTGAACAATCAATGTATCAGGGTGGTATCCGATTATATCGCAATACTGTATATATAGTGATACATACCAGGTGACGGTACTTCCGTTATACATACTAGCGACTGAATCGTACAGAAGGTTAAATGGTTAGACGAAACGATAATTGTAACTGAGTTGTATTCTATTATATCGTGGTGATGTTTATATAGAAATTCTCACCAGGTAACTGTTCTTCCGTTATACATACGAGCGACTGAATTGAACAGAAGGTTGAATGGATAGTATATGGGTTGTATTCGATTATGATGTTATGCTGTGTATATAGTTATACACACTAGGTGACGGTATTCTTGTTTTACATACGAGCGACCGAAACGAACAGAAAGTTGAATGGATAGTCTGAACAATCAATGTATCTGGGTGGTATCCGATTATATCGCAATACTGTATATATAGTGATACTAACCAGGTGACGGTACTTCCGTTACACATACTAGTGACTGAATCGAACAGAAGGTTAAATGGTTAGACGAAACGATAATTGTAACTGAGTTGTATTCTATTATATCGTGGTGATGTTTATATAGAAATACTCACCAGGTTACTGTTCTTCCGTTATTCATACGAGCAACCGAATCGAACAGAAGGTTGAATGGATAGTATATAGGTTGTATTCGATTATGATGTTATGCTGTGTATATAGTTATACACACTAGGTGACGGTATTCCCGTTTCACATACGAGCGACCGAAACGAACAGAAAGTTGAATGGATAGTCTGAACAATCAATGTATCTGGGTGGTATCCGATTATATCGCAATACTGTATATATAGTGATACTAACCAGGTGACGGTACTTCCGTTACACATACTAGCGACTGAATCGAACAGAAGGTTAAATGGTTAGACGAAACGATAATTGAAACTGAGTTGTATTCTATTATATCGTGGTGATGTTTATATAGAAATACTCACCAGGTTACTGTTCTTCCGTTATACATACAAGCGACCGAATCGAGCAGGAGGTTGAATAGATAGATTGAACAATCATCGTATCTGGGTTGTTTTCGATAATGTTTATATAGTTATACTCACCAGGTAACTGTTCTTCCGTTACACATACTAGCGATTGAATCGAACAGAAGGTTAAATGGTTAGACGAAACGATAATTGTATCTGAGATGTATTCGAATATATCGTGGTGATGTTTATATAGAAATACTCACCAGGTAACTGTTCTTTCGTTTTCACATACAAGCGACCGAATCGAGCAGAAGGTCAAATGGATAGATTGAACAATCATCGTATCTGGGTTGTATTCGATTATGTTTATATAGTTATACTCACCAGGTAACTGTTCTTCCGTTACACATACTAGCGACTGAATCGAACAGAAGGTTAAATGGTTAGACGAAACGATAATTGAAACTGAGTTGTATTCGATTATATCGTGGTGATGTTTATATAGAAATACTCACCAGGTAACTGTTCTTTCGTTTTCACATACAAGCGACCGAATCGAGCAGAAGGTCAAATGGATAGATTGAACAATCATCGTATCTGGGTTGTATTCGATTATGTTTATATAGTTATACTCACCAGGTAACTGTTCTTCCGTTACACATACTAGCGACTGAATCGAACAGAAGGTTAAATGGTTAGACGAAACGATAATTGAAACTGAGTTGTATTCTATTATATCGTGGTGATGTTTATATAGAAATACTCACCAGGTTACTGTTCTTCCGTTATACATACGAGCAACCGAATCGAACAGAAGGTTGAATGGATAGTATATGGGTTGTATTCGATTATGATGTTATGCTGTGTATATAGTTATACACACTAGGTGACGGTATTCCCGTTTCACATACGAGCGACCGAAACGAACAGAAAGTTGAATGGATAGTCTGAACAATCAATGTATCTGGGTGGTATCCGATTATATCGCAATACTGTGTATATAGTGATACTTACCAGGTGACGGTACTTCCGTTACACATACTAGCGACTGAATCGAACAGAAGGTTAAATGGTTAGACAAAACGATAATTGTATCTGAGTTGTATTCGATGATATCGTGATGATGTTTATATAGCAATACTCACCAGGTAACTGTTCTTCCGTTTTACATACAAGCGACCGAATCGAGCAGGAGGTTGAATAGATAGATTGAACAATCATCATATCTGGGTTGAATTCGATAATGTTTATATAGTTATACTCACCAGGTAACTGTTCTTCCGTTACACATACTAGCGACTGAATCGAACAGAAGGTTAAATGGTTAGACGAAACGATAATTGTATCTGAGTTGTATTCGATTATATCGTGGTGATGTTTATATAGAAATACTCACCAGGTAACTGTTCTTTCGTTTTCACATACAAGCGACCGAATCGAGCAGAAGGTCAAATGGATAGATTGAACAATCATCGTATCTGGGTTGTATTCTATTATGTTCATATAGTTATACTCACCAGGTAACTGTTCTTCCGTTACACATACTAGCGACTGAATCGAACAGAAGGTTAAATGGTTAGACGAAACGATAATTGAAACTGAGTTGTATTCGATTATATCGTGGTGATGTTTATATAGAAATACTCACCAGGTAACTGTTCTTTCGTTTTCACATACAAGCGACCAAATCGAGCAGAAGGTCAAATGGATAGATTGAACAATCATCGTATCTGGGTTGTATTCGATTATGTTTATATAGTTATACTCACCAGGTAACTGTTCTTCCGTTACACATACGAGCGACTGAATTGAACAGAAGGTTAAATGGTTAGACGAAACGATAATTGTATCTGAGTTGTATTCGATTATATCGTGGTGATGTTTATATAGAAATACTCACCAGGTAACTGTTCTTTCGTTTTCACATACAAGCGACCGAATCGAGCAGAAGGTCAAATGGATAGATTGAACAATCATCGTATCTGGGTTGTATTCGATTATGTTTATATAGTTATACTCACCAGGTAACTGTTCTTCCGTTACACATACGAGCGACTGAATTGAACAGAAGGTTGAATGGATAGTATATGGGTTGTATTCGATTATGATGTTATGCTGTGTATATAGTTATACACACTAGGTGACGGTATTCTTGTTTTACATACGAGCGACCGAAACGAACAGAAAGTTGAATGGATAGTCTGAACAATCAATGTATCAGGGTGGTATCCGATTATATCGCAATACTGTATATATAGTGATACATACCAGGTGACGGTACTTCCGTTACACATACTAGCGACTGAATCGAACAGAAGGTTAAATGGTTAGACGAAACGATAATTGTAACTGAGTTGTATTCTATTATATCGTGGTGACGTTTATATAGAAATACTCACCAGGTTACTGTTCTACCGTTATACATACGAGCAACCGAATCGAACAGAAGGTTGAATGGATAATATATGGGTTGTATTCGATTATGATGTTATGCTGTGTATATAGTTATACACACTAGGTGACGGTATTCCCGTTTTACATACCAGCGACCGAAACGAACAGAAAGTTGAATGGATAGTCTGAACAATCAATGTATCTGGGTGGTATCCGATTATATCGCAATACTGTATATATAGTGATACTAACCAGGTGACGGTACTTCCGTTACACATACTAGCGACTGAATCGAACAGAAGTAAATGGTTAGACGAAACGATAATTGTAACTGAGTTGTATTCTATTATATCGTGGTAATGTTTATATAGAAATACTCACCAGGTTACTGTTCTTTCGTTTTCACATACAAGCGACCGAATCGAGCAGAAGGTCAAATGGATAGATTGAACAATCATCGTATCTGGGTTGTATTCGATTATGTTTATATAGTTATACTCACCAGGTAACTGTTCTTCCGTTACACATACTAGCGACTGAATCGAACAGAAGGTTAAATGGTTAGACGAAACGATAATTGAAACTGAGTTGTATTCTATTATATCGTGGTGATGTTTATATAGAAATACTCACCAGGTTACTGTTCTTCCGTTATACATACGAGCAACCGAATCGAACAGAAGGTTGAATGGATAGTATATGGGTTGTATTCGATTATGATGTTATGCTGTGTATATAGTTATACACACTAGGTGACGGTATTCCCGTTTCACATACGAGCGACCGAAACGAACAGAAAGTTGAATGGATAGTCTGAACAATCAATGTATCTGGGTGGTATCCGATTATATCGCAATACTGTATATATAGTGATACTTACCAGGTGACGGTACTTCCGTTACACATACTAGCGACTGAATCGAACAGAAGGTGTTAAATGGTTAGACAAAACGATAATTGTATCTGAGTTGTATTCGATGATATCGTGATGAAGTTTATATAGCAATACTCACCAGGTAACTGTTCTTCCGTTTTACATACAAGCGACCGAATCGAGCTGGAGGTTGAATAGATAGATTGAACAATCATCGTATCTGGGTTGTATTCGATAATGTTCATATAGTTATACTCACCAGGTAACTGTTTTTCCGTTACACATACTAGCGACTGAATCGAACAGAAGGTTAAATGGTTAGACGAAACGATAATTGTATCTGAGTTGTATTCGATTATATCGTGGTGATGTTTATATAGAAATACTCACCAGGGAACTGTTCTTTCGTTTTCACATACAAGCGACCGAATCGAGCAGAAGGTCAAATGGATAGATTGAACAATCATCGTATCTGGGTTGTATTCGATTATGTTTATATAGTTATACTCACTAGGTAACTGTTCTTCCGTTACACATACGAGCGACTGAATTGAACAGAAGTTTGAATGGATAGTATATGGGTTGTATTCGATTATGATGTTATGCTGTGTATATAGTTATACACACTAGGTGACGGTATTCTTGTTTTACATACGAGCGACCGAAACGAACAGAAAGTTGAATGGATAGTCTGAACAATCAATGTATCAGGGTGGTATCCGATTATATCGCAATACTGTATATATAGTGATACATACCAGGTGACGGTACTTCCGTTACACATACTAGCGACTGAATTGAACAGAAGGTTAAATGGTCAGACGAAACGATAATTGTAACTGAGTTGTATTCTATTATATCGTGGTGATGTTTATATAGAAATACTCACCAGGTTACTGTTCTTCCGTTAAACATACGAGAAACCGAATCGAACAGAAGGTTGAATGGATAGTATGTGGGTTGTATTCGATTATGATGTTATGCTGTGTATATAGTTATACACACTAGGTGACGGTATTCCCGTTTTACATAAAAGCGACCGAAACGAACAGAAAGTTGAATGGATAGTCTGAACAATCAATGTATCTGGGTGGTATCCGATTATATCGCAATACTGTATATATAGTGATATTAACCAGGTGACGGTACTTCCGTTACACATACTAGTGACTGAATCGAACAGAAGGTTAAATGGTTAGACGAAACGATAATTGTAACTGAGTTGTTTTCTATTATATCGTGGTGATGTTTATATAGAAATACTCACCAGGTTACTGTTCTTTCGTTTCCACATACAAGCGACCGAATCGAGCAGAAGGTCAAATGGATAGATTGAACAATCATCGTATCTGGGTTGTATTCGATTATGTTTATATAGTTATACTCACCAGGTAACTGTTCTTCCGTTACACATACTAGCGACTGAATCGAACAGAAGGTTAAATGGTTAGACGAAACGATAATTGAAACTGAGTTGTATTCTATTATATCGTGGTGATGTTTATATAGAAATACTCACCAGGTTACTGTTCTTCCGTTATACATACAAGCAACCGAATCGAACAGAAGGTTGAATGGATGGTATATGGGTTGTATTCGATTATGATGTTATGCTGTGTATATAGTTATACAGACTAGGTGACGGTATTCCCGTTTCACATACGAGCGACCGAAACGAACAGAAAGTTGAATGGATAGTCTGAACAATCAATGTATCTGGGTGGTATCCGATTATATCGCAATACTGTATATATAGTGATACTAACCAGGTGACGGTACTTCCGTTACACATACTAGCGACTGAATCGAACAGAAGTAAATGGTTAGACGAAACGATAATTGTAACTGAGTTGTATTCTATTATATCGTGGTAATGTTTATATAGAAATACTCACCAGGTTACTGTTCTTTCGTTTTCACATACAAGCGACCGAATCGAGCAGAAGGTCAAATGGATAGATTGAACAATCATCGTATCTGGGTTGTATTCGATTATGTTTATATAGTTATACTCACCAGGTAACTGTTCTTCCGTTACACATACTAGCGACTGAATCGAACAGAAGGTTAAATGGTTAGACGAAACGATAATTGAAACTGAGTTGTATTCTATTATATCGTGGTGATGTTTATATAGAAATACTCACCAGGTTACTGTTCTTCCGTTATACATACGAGCAACCGAATCGAACAGAAGGTTGAATGGATAGTATATGGGTTGTATTCGATTATGATGTTATGCTGTGTATATAGTTATACACACTAGGTGACGGTATTCCCGTTTCACATACGAGCGACCGAAACGAACAGAAAGTTGAATGGATAGTCTGAACAATCAATGTATCTGGGTGGTATCCGATTATATCGCAATACTGTATATATAGTGATACTTACCAGGTGACGGTACTTCCGTTACACATACTAGCGACTGAATCGAACAGAAGGTGTTAAATGGTTAGACAAAACGATAATTGTATCTGAGTTGTATTCGATGATATCGTGATGAAGTTTATATAGCAATACTCACCAGGTAACTGTTCTTCCGTTTTACATACAAGCGACCGAATCGAGCTGGAGGTTGAACAATCATCGTATCTGGGTTGTATTCGATAATGTTCATATAGTTATACTCACCAGGTAACTGTTTTTCCGTTACACATACTAGCGACTGAATCGAACAGAAGGTTAAATGGTTAGACGAAACGATAATTGTATCTGAGTTGTATTCGATTATATCGTGGTGATGTTTATATAGAAATACTCACCAGGGAACTGTTCTTTCGTTTTCACATACAAGCGACCGAATCGAGCAGAAGGTCAAATGGATAGATTGAACAATCATCGTATCTGGGTTGTATTCGATTATGTTTATATAGTTATACTCACTAGGTAACTGTTCTTCCGTTACACATACGAGCGACTGAATTGAACAGAAGTTTGAATGGATAGTATATGGGTTGTATTCGATTATGATGTTATGCTGTGTATATAGTTATACACACTAGGTGACGGTATTCTTGTTTTACATACGAGCGACCGAAACGAACAGAAAGTTGAATGGATAGTCTGAACAATCAATGTATCAGGGTGGTATCCGATTATATCGCAATACTGTATATATAGTGATACATACCAGGTGACGGTACTTCCGTTACACATACTAGCGACTGAATTGAACAGAAGGTTAAATGGTCAGACGAAACGATAATTGTAACTGAGTTGTATTCTATTATATCGTGGTGATGTTTATATAGAAATACTCACCAGGTTACTGTTCTTCCGTTAAACATACGAGAAACCGAATCGAACAGAAGGTTGAATGGATAGTATGTGGGTTGTATTCGATTATGATGTTATGCTGTGTATATAGTTATACACACTAGGTGACGGTATTCCCGTTTTACATAAAAGCGACCGAAACGAACAGAAAGTTGAATGGATAGTCTGAACAATCAATGTATCTGGGTGGTATCCGATTATATCGCAATACTGTATATATAGTGATATTAACCAGGTGACGGTACTTCCGTTACACATACTAGTGACTGAATCGAACAGAAGGTTAAATGGTTAGACGAAACGATAATTGTAACTGAGTTGTTTTCTATTATATCGTGGTGATGTTTATATAGAAATACTCACCAGGTTACTGTTCTTTCGTTTCCACATACAAGCGACCGAATCGAGCAGAAGGTCAAATGGATAGATTGAACAATCATCGTATCTGGGTTGTATTCGATTATGTTTATATAGTTATACTCACCAGGTAACTGTTCTTCCGTTACACATACTAGCGACTGAATCGAACAGAAGGTTAAATGGTTAGACGAAACGATAATTGAAACTGAGTTGTATTCTATTATATCGTGGTGATGTTTATATAGAAATACTCACCAGGTTACTGTTCTTCCGTTATACATACAAGCAACCGAATCGAACAGAAGGTTGAATGGATGGTATATGGGTTGTATTCGATTATGATGTTATGCTGTGTATATAGTTATACAGACTAGGTGACGGTATTCCCGTTTCACATACGAGCGACCGAAACGAACAGAAAGTTGAATGGATAGTCTGAACAATCAATGTATCTGGGTGGTATCCGATTATATCGCAATACTGTATATATAGTGATACTAACCAGGTGACGGTACTTCCGTTACACATACTAGCGACTGAATCGAACAGAAGGTTAAATGGTTAGACGAAACGATAATTGTAACTGAGTCGTATTCTATTATATCGTGGTGATGTTTAAATAGAAATACTCACCATGTTACTGTTCTTTCGTTTCCACATACAAGCGACCGAATCGAGCAGATGGTCAAATGGATAGATTTAACAATCATCGTATCTGGGTTGTATTCGATTATGTTTATATAGTTATACTCACCAGGTAACTGTTCTTCCGTTTCACATACTAGCGACTGAATCGAACAGAAGGTTAAATGGTAAGACGAAACGATAATTGAAACTGAGTTGTATTCTATTATATCGTGGTGATGTTTATATAGAAATACTCACCAGGTTACTGTTCTTCCGTTATACATACGAGCAACCGAATCGAACAGAAGGTTGAATGGATGGTATATGGGTTGTATTCGATTATGATGTTATGCTGTGTTTATAGTTATACACACTAGGTGACGGTATTCCCGTTTCACATACGAGCGACCGAAACGAACAGAAAGTTGAATGGATAGTCTGAACAATCAATGTATCTGGGTGGTATCCGATTATATCGCAATACTGTATATATAGTGATACTTACCAGGTGACGGTACTTCCGTTACACATACTAGCGACTGAATCGAACAGAAGGTTGAATGGTTAGACAAAACGATAATTGTATCTGAGTTGTATTCGATGATATCGTGATGATGTTTATATAGCAATACTCACCAGGTAACTGTTCTTCCGTTTTACATACAAGCGACCGAATCGAGCAGGAGGTTGAATAGATAGATTGAACAATCATCGTATCTGGGTTGTATTCGATAATGTTTATATAGTTATACTCACCAGGTAACTGTTCTTCCGTTACACATACTAGCGACTGAATCGAACAGAAGGTTAAATGGTTAGACGAAACGATAATTGTATCTGAGTTGTATTCGATTATATCGTGGTAATGTTTATATAGAAATACTCACCAGGTAACTGTTCTTTCGTTTTCACATACAAGCGACCGAATCGAGCAGAAGGTCAAATGGATAGATTGAACAATCATCGTATCTGGGTTGTATTCGATTATGTTTATATAGTTATACTCACCAGGTAACTGTTCTTCCGTTACACATACTAGCGACTGAATCGAACAGAAGGTTAAATGGTTAGACGAAACGATAATTGAAACTGAGTTGTATTCGATTATATCGTGGTGATGTTTATATAGAAATACTCACCAGGTAACTGTTCTTTCGTTTTCACATACATGCGACCGAATCGAGCAGAAGGTCAAATGGATAGATTGAACAATCATCGTATCTGGGTTGTATTCGATTATGTTTATATAGTTATACTCACCAGGTAACTGTTCTTCCGTTACACATACGAGCGACTGAATTGAACAGAAGGTTGAATGGATAGTATATGGGTTGTATTCGATTATGATGTTATGCTGTGTATATAGTTATACACACTAGGTGACGGTATTCTTGTTTTACATACGAGCGACCGAAACGAACAGAAAGTTGAATGGATAGTCTGGACAATCAATGTATCAGGGTGGTATCCGATTATATCGCAATACTGTATATATAGTGATACATACCAGGTGACGGTACTTCCGTTACACATACTAGCGACTGAATCGAACAGAAGGTTAAATGGTTAGACGAAACGTTAATTGAAACTGAGTTGTATTCTATTATATCGTGGTGATGTTTATATAGAAATACTCACCAGGTTACTGTTCTTCCGTTATACATACGAGCAACCGAATCGAACAGAAGGTTGAATGGATAGTATATGGGTTGTATTCGATTATGATGTTATGCTGTGTATATAGTTATACACACTAGGTGACGGTATTCCCGTTTCACATACGAGCGACCGAAACGAACAGAAAGTTGGATGGATAGTCTGAACAATCAATGTATCTGGGTGGTATCCGATTATATCGCAATACTGTATATATAGTGATACTTACCAGGTGACGGTACTTCCGTTACACATACTAGCGACTGAATCGAACAGAAGGTTACATGGTTAGACAAAACGATAATTGTATCTGAGTTGTATTCGATGATATCGTGATGATGTTTATATAGCAATACTCACCAGGTAACTGTTCTTCCGTTTTACATACAAGCGACCGAATCGAGCAGGAGGTTGAATAGATAGATTGAACAATCATCGTATCTGGGTTGTTTTCGATAATGTTTATATAGTTATACTCACCAGGTAACTGTTCTTCCGTTACACATACTAGCGACTGAATCGAACAGAAGGTTAAATGGTTAGACGAAACGATAATTGTATCTGAGTTGTATTCGATTATATCGTGGTGATGTTTATATAGAAATACTCACCAGGTAACTGTTCTTTCGTTTTCACATACGAGCGACCGAATCGAGCAGAAGGTCAAATGGATAGATTGAACAATCATCGTATCTGGGTTGTATTCGATTATGTTTATATAGTTATACTCACCAGGCAACTGTTCTTCCGTTACACATACGAGCGACTGAATTGAACAGAAGGTTGAATGGATAGTATATGGGTTGTATTCGATTATGATGTTATGCTGTGTATATAGTTATACACACAAGGTGACGGTATTCTTGTTTTACATACGAGCGACCGAAACGAACAGAAAGTTGAATGGATAGTCTGAACAATCAATGTATCAGGGTGGTATCCTATTATATCGCAATACTGTATATATAGTGATACATACCAGGTGACGGTACTTCCGTTACACATACTAGCGACTGAATCGAACAGAAGGTTGAATGGTTAGACGAAACGATAATTGTAACTGAGTTGTATTCTATTATATCGTGGTGATGTTTATAAAGAAATACTCACCAGGTTACTGTTCTTCCGTTATACATACGAGCAACCGAATCGAACAGAAGGTTGAATGGATAGTATATGGGTTGTATTCGATTATGATGTTATGCTGTGTATATAGTTATACACACTAGGTGACGGTATTCCCGTTTTACATACGAGCGACCGAAACGAACAGAAAGTTGAATGGATAGTCTGAACAATCAATGTATCTGGGTGGTATCCGATTATATCGCAATACTGTATATATAGTGATACTAACCAGGTGACGGTACTTCCGTTACACATACTAGCGACTGAATCGAACAGAAGGTTAAATGGTTAGACGAAACGATAATTGTAACTGAGTTGTATTCTATTATATCGTGGTGATGTTTATATAGAAATACTCACCAGGTTACTGTTCTTTCGTTTCCACATACAAGCGACCGAATCGAGCAGAAGGTCAAATGGATAGATTGAACAATCATCGTATCTGGGTTGTATTCGATTATGTTTATATAGTTATACTCACCAGGTAACTGTTCTTCCGTTACACATACTAGCGACTGAATCGAACAGAAGGTTAAATGGTTAGACGAAACGATAATTGTATCTGAGTTGTATTCGATTATATCGTGGTAATGTTTATATAGAAATACTCACCAGGTAACTGTTCTTTCGTTTTCACATACAAGCGACCGAATCGAGCAGAAGGTCAAATGGATAGATTGAACAATCATCGTATCTGGGTTGTATTCGATTATGTTTATATAGTTATACTCACCAGGTAACTGTTCTTCCGTTACACATACTAGCGACTGAATCGAACAGAAGGTTAAATGGTTAGACGAAACGATAATTGAAACTGAGTTGTATTCGATTATATCGTGGTGATGTTTATATAGAAATACTCACCAGGTAACTGTTCTTTCGTTTTCACATACATGCGACCGAATCGAGCAGAAGGTCAAATGGATAGATTGAACAATCATCGTATCTGGGTTGTATTCGATTATGTTTATATAGTTATACTCACCAGGTAACTGTTCTTCCGTTACACATACGAGCGACTGAATTGAACAGAAGGTTGAATGGATAGTATATGGGTTGTATTCGATTATGATGTTATGCTGTGTATATAGTTATACACACTAGGTGACGGTATTCTTGTTTTACATACGAGCGACCGAAACGAACAGAAAGTTGAATGGATAGTCTGGACAATCAATGTATCAGGGTGGTATCCGATTATATCGCAATACTGTATATATAGTGATACATACCAGGTGACGGTACTTCCGTTACACATACTAGCGACTGAATCGAACAGAAGGTTAAATGGTTAGACGAAACGTTAATTGAAACTGAGTTGTATTCTATTATATCGTGGTGATGTTTATATAGAAATACTCACCAGGTTACTGTTCTTCCGTTATACATACGAGCAACCGAATCGAACAGAAGGTTGAATGGATAGTATATGGGTTGTATTCGATTATGATGTTATGCTGTGTATATAGTTATACACACTAGGTGACGGTATTCCCGTTTCACATACGAGCGACCGAAACGAACAGAAAGTTGGATGGATAGTCTGAACAATCAATGTATCTGGGTGGTATCCGATTATATCGCAATACTGTATATATAGTGATACTTACCAGGTGACGGTACTTCCGTTACACATACTAGCGACTGAATCGAACAGAAGGTTACATGGTTAGACAAAACGATAATTGTATCTGAGTTGTATTCGATGATATCGTGATGATGTTTATATAGCAATACTCACCAGGTAACTGTTCTTCCGTTTTACATACAAGCGACCGAATCGAGCAGGAGGTTGAATAGATAGATTGAACAATCATCGTATCTGGGTTGTTTTCGATAATGTTTATATAGTTATACTCACCAGGTAACTGTTCTTCCGTTACACATACTAGCGACTGAATCGAACAGAAGGTTAAATGGTTAGACGAAACTATAATTGTATCTGAGTTGTATTCGATTATATCGTGGTGATGTTTATATAGAAATACTCACCAGGTAACTGTTCTTTCGTTTTCACATACATGCGACCGAATCGAGCAGAAGGTCAAATGGATAGATTGAACAATCATCGTATCTGGGTTGTATTCGATTATGTTTATATAGTTATACTCACCAGGCAACTGTTCTTCCGTTACACATACGAGCGACTGAATTGAACAGAAGGTTGAATGGATAGTATATGGGTTGTATTCGATTATGATGTTATGCTGTGTATATAGTTATACACACAAGGTGACGGTATTCTTGTTTTACATACGAGCGACCGAAACGAACAGAAAGTTGAATGGATAGTCTGAACAATCAATGTATCAGGGTGGTATCCTATTATATCGCAATACTGTATATATAGTGATACATACCAGGTGACGGTACTTCCGTTACACATACTAGCGACTGAATCGAACAGAAGGTTGAATGGTTAGACGAAACGATAATTGTAACTGAGTTGTATTCTATTATATCGTGGTGATGTTTATAAAGAAATACTCACCAGGTTACTGTTCTTCCGTTATACATACGAGCAACCGAATCGAACAGAAGGTTGAATGGATAGTATATGGGTTGTATTCGATTATGATGTTATGCTGTGTATATAGTTATACACACTAGGTGACGGTATTCCCGTTTTACATACGAGCGACCGAAACGAACAGAAAGTTGAATGGATAGTCTGAACAATCAATGTATCTGGGTGGTATCCGATTATATCGCAATACTGTATATATAGTGATACTAACCAGGTGACGGTACTTCCGTTACACATACTAGCGACTGAATCGAACAGAAGGTTAAATGGTTAGACGAAACGATAATTGTAACTGAGTTGTATTCTATTATATCGTGGTGATGTTTATATAGAAATACTCACCAGGTTACTGTTCTTTCGTTTCCACATACAAGCGACCGAATCGAGCAGAAGGTCAAATGGATAGATTGAACAATCATCGTATCTGGGTTGTATTCGATTATGTTTATATAGTTATACTCACCAGGTAACTGTTCTTTCGTTACACATACTAGCGACTGAATCGAACAGAAGGTTAAATGGTTAGACGAAACGATAATTGAAACTGAGTTGTATTCTATTATATCGTGGTGATGTTTATATAGAAATACTCACCAGGTTACTGCTCTTCCGTTATACATACGAGCAACCGAATCGAACAGAAGGTTGAATGGATGGTATATGGGTTGTATTCGATTATGATGTTATGCTGTGTATATAGTTATACACACTAGGTGACGGTATTCCCGTTTCACATACGAGCGACCGAAACGAACAGAAAGTTGAATGGATAGTCTGAACAATCAATGTATCTGGGTGGTATCCGATTATATCGCAATACTGTATATATAGTGATACTTACCAGGTGACGGTACTTCCTTTACACATACGAGCGACTGAATCGAACAGAAGGTTAAATGGTTAGACGAAACGATAATTGAAACTGAGTTGTATTCGATTATATCGTGGTGATGTTTATATAGAAATACTCACCAGGTAACTGTTCTTTCGTTTTCACATACAAGCGACCGAATCGAGCAGAAGGTCAAATGGATAGATTGAACAATCATCGTATCTGGGTTGTATTCGATTATGTTTATATAGTTATACTCACCAGGTAACTGTTCTTCCGTTACACATACGAGCGACTGAATTGAACAGAAGGTTGAATGGATAGTATATGGGTTGTATTCGATTATGATGTTATGCTGTGTATATAGTTATACACACTAGGTGACGGTATTCTTGTTTTACATACGAGCGACCGAAACGAACAGAAAGTTGAATGAATAGTCTGAACAATCAATGTATCAGGGTGGTATCCGATTATATCGCAATACTGTATATATAGTGATACATACCAGGTGACGGTACTTCCGTTACACATACTAGCGACTAAATCGAACAGAAGGTTAAATGGTTAGACAAAACGATAATTGTATCTGAGTTGTATTCGATGATATCGTGATGATGTTTATATAGCAATACTCACCAGGTAACTGTTCTTCCGTTTTACATACAAGCGACCGAATCGAGCAGGAGGTTGAATAGATAGATTGAACAATCATCGTATCTGGGTTGTATTCGATAATGTTTATATAGTTATACTCACCAGGTAACTGTTCTTCCGTTACACATACTAGCGACTGAATCGAACAGAAGGTTAAATGGTTAGACGAAACGATAATTGTATCTGAGTTGTATTCGATTATATCGTGGTAATGTTTATATAGAAATACTCACCAGGTAACTGTTCTTTCGTTTTCACATACAAGCGACCGAATCGAGCAGAAGGTCAAATGGATAGATTGAACAATCATCGTATCTGGGTTGTATTCGATTATGTTTATATAGTTATACTCACCAGGTAACTGTTTTTCCGTTACACATAGTAGCGACTGAATCGAACAGAAGGTTAAATGGTTAGACGAAACGATAATTGAAACTGAGTTGTATTCGATTAGATCGTGGTGATGTTTATATAGAAATACTCACCAGGTAACTGTTCTTTCGTTTTCACATACAAGCGACCGAATCGAGCAGAAGGTCAAATGGATAGATTGAACAATCATCGTATCTGGGTTGTATTCGATTATGTTTATATAGTTATACTCACCAGGTAACTGTTCTTCCGTTATACATACGAGCAACCGATTCGAACAGAAGGTTGAATGGATAGTATATGGGTTGTATTCGATTATGATGTTATGATGTGTATATAGTTATACACACTAGGTGACGGTATTCCCGTTTCACATACGAGCGACCGAAACGAACAGAAAGTTGAATGGATAGTCTGAACAATCAATGTATCAGGGTGGTATCCGATTATTTCGCAATACTGTATATATAGTGATACTTAACAGGTGACGGTACTTCCGTTACACATACTAGCGACTGAATCGAACAGAAGGTTAAATGGTTAGACAAAACGATAATTGTATCTGAGTTGTATTCGATGATATCGTGATGATGTTCATATAGCAATACTCACCAGGTAACTGTTCTTCCGTTTTACATACAAGCGACCGAATCGAGCAGGAGGTTGAATAAATAGATTGAACAATCATCGTATCTGGGTTGTATTCGATAATGTTTATATAGTTATACTCACCAGGTAACTGTTCTTCCGTTGCACATACTAGCGAATGAATCGAACAGAAGATTAAATGGTTAGACGAAACGATAATTGTATCTGAGTTGTATTCGATTATATCGTGGTGATGTTTATATAGAAATACTCACCAGGTAACTGTTCTTTCGTTTTCACATACAAGCGACCGAATCGAGCAGAAGGTCAAATGGATAGATTGAACAATCATCGTATCTGGGTTGTATTCGATTATGTTCATATAGTTATACTCACCAGGTA
This sequence comes from Chrysomela aeneicollis, assembly GCA_029955515.1. Lineage (NCBI taxonomy): Eukaryota > Metazoa > Arthropoda > Insecta > Coleoptera > Chrysomelidae > Chrysomela > Chrysomela aeneicollis. Next base: position 27,343,162 of record JARUHQ010000003.1, read on the forward strand.
ACTGTTCTTCCGTTACACATACGAGCGACTGAATTGAACAGAAGGTTGAATGGATAGTATATGGGTTGTATTCGATTATGATGTTATGCTGTGTATATAGTTATACACACTAGGTGACGGTATTCTTGTTTTACATACGAGCGACCGAAACGAACAGAAAGTTGAATGGATAGTCTGAACGATCAATGTATCAGGGTGGTATCCGATTATATCGCAATACTGTATATATAGTGATACATACCAGGTGACGGTACTTCCGTTACACATACTAGCGACTGAATCGAACAGAAGGTTAAATGGTTAGACGAAACGATAATTGTAACTGAGTTGTATTCTATTATATCGTGGTGATGTTTATTTAGAAATACTCACCAGGTTACTGTTCTTCCGTTATACATACGAGCAACCGAATCGAACAGAAGGTTGAATGGATAGTATATGGGTTGTATTCGATTATGATGTTATGCTGTGTATATAGTTATACACACTAGGTGACGGTATTACCGTTTTACATACGAGCGACCGAAACGAACAGAAAGTTGAATGGATAGTCTGAACAATCAATGTATCTGGTGGTATCCAATTATATCGCAATACTGTATATATAGTGATACTAACCAGGTGACGGTACTTCCGTTACACATACTAGCGACTGAATCGAACAGAAGGTTAAATGGTTAGACGAAACGATAATTGTAACTGAGTTGTATTCTATTATATCGTGGTGATGTTTATATAGAAATACTCATCAGGTTACTGTTCTTTCGTTTTCACATACAAGCGACCGAATCGAGCAGAAGGTCAAATGGATAGATTGAACAATCATCGTATCTGGGTTGTATTCGATTATGTTTATATAGTTATACTCACCAGGTAAATGTTCTTCCGTTACACATACTAGCTACTGAATCGAACAGAAGGTTAAATGGTTAGACGAAACGATAATTGAAACTGAGTTGTATTCTATTATATCGTGGTGATGTTTATATAGAAATACTCACCAGGTTACTGTTCTTCCGTTATACATACGAGCAACCGAATCGAACAGAAGGTTGAATGGATAGTATATGGGTTGTATTCGATTATGATGTTATGCTGTGTATATAGTTATACACACTGGGTGACGGTATTCCCGTTTCACATACGAGCGACCGAAACGAACAGAAAGTTGAATGGATAGTCTGAACAATCAATGTATCTGGGTGGTATCCGATTATATCGCAATACTGTATATATAGTGATACTTACCAGGTGACGGTACTTCCGTTACACATACTAGCGACTGAATCGAACAGAAGGTTAAATGGTTAGACAAAACGATAATTGTATCTGAGTTGTATTCGATGATATCGTGATGATGTTTATATAGCAATACTCACCAGGTAACTGTTCTTCCGTTTTACATACAAGCGACCGAATCGAGCAGGAGGTTGAATAGATAGATTGAACAATCATCGTATCTAGGTTGTATTCGATAATGTTTATATAGTTATACTCACCAGGTAACTGTTCTTCCTTTACACATACTAGCGACTGAATCGAACAGAAGGTTAAATGGTTAGACGAAACGATAATTGTATCTGAGTTGTATTCGATTATATCGTGGTGATGTTTATATAGAAATACTCACCAGGTAACTGTTCTTTCGTTTTCACATACAAGTGACCGAATCGAGCAGAAGGTCAAATGGATAGATTGAACAATCATCGTATCTGGGTTGTATTCGATTATGTTTATATAGTTATACTCACCAGGTAACTGTTCTTCCGTTACACATACGAGCGACTGAATTGAACAGAAGGATGAATGGATAGTATATGGGTTGTATTCGATTATGATGTTATGCTGTGTATATAGTTATACACACTAGGTGACGGTATTCTTGTTTTACATACGAGCGTCCGAAACGAACAGAAAGTTGAATGGATAGTCTGAACAATCAATGTATCAGGGTGGTATCCGATTATATCGCAATACTGTATATATAGTGATACATACCAGGTGACGGTACTTCCGTTACACATACTAGCGACTGAATCGAACAGAAGGTTAGATGGTTAGACGAAACGATAATTGTAACTGAGTTGTATTCTATTATATCGTGGTAATGTTTATATAGTTATACTCACCAGGTAACTGTTCTTCCGTTATACATACGAGCAACCGAATCGAACAGAAGGTTGAATGGATAGTATATGGGTTGTATTCGATTATGATGTTATGCTGTGTATATAGTTATACACACTAGGTGACGGTATTCCCGTTTCACATACGAGCGACCGAAACGAACAGAAAGTTGAATGGATAGTCTGAACAATCAATGTATCTGGGTGGTATCCGATTATATCGCAATACTGTATATATAGTGATACTAACCAGGTGACGGTACTTCCGTTACACATACTAGCGACTGAATCGAACAGAAGGTTAAATGGTTAGACGAAACGATAATTGAAACTGAGTTGTATTCGATTATATCGTGGTGATGTTTATATAGAAATACTCACCAGGTAACTGTTCTTTCGTTTTCACATACAAGCGACCGAATCGAGCAGAAGGTCAAATGGATAGATTGAACAATCATCGTATCTGGGTTGTATTCGATTATGTTTATATAGTTATACTCACCAGGTAACTGTTCTTCCGTTTCACATACTAGCGACTGAATCGAACAGAAGGTTAAATGGTTAGACGAAACGATAATTGTATCTGAGTTGTATTCGATGATATCGTGATGATGTTTATATAGCAATACTCACCAGGTAACTGTTCTTCCGTTTAACATACAAGCGACCGAATCGAGCAGAAGGTTGAATTCAGTATAGATTGAACAATCATCGTATCTGGGTTGTATTCGATTATGTTTATATAGTTATACTCACCAGGTAACTGTTCTTCCGTTATACATACGAGCGACTAAATTGAACAGAAGGTTGAATGGATAGTATATGGGTTGTATTCGATTATGATGTTATGCTGTGTATATAGTTATACACACTAGGTGACGGTATTCTTGTTTTACATACGAGCGACCGAAACGAACAGAAAGTTGAATGGATAGTCTGAACAATCAATGTATCAGGGTGGTATCCGATTATATCGCAATACTGTATATATAGTGATACATACCAGGTGGTGACGGTACTTCCGTTACACATACTAGCGACTGAATCGAACAGAAGGTTAAATGGTCAGACGAAACGATAATTGTAACTGAGTTGTATTCTATTATATCGTGGTGATGTTTAAATAGAAATACTCACCAGGTTACTGTTCTTCCGTTATACATACGAGCAACAGAATCGAACAGAAGGTTGAATGGATAGTATCTGGGTTGTATTCGATTATGATGTTATGCTGTGTATATAGTTAAACACACTAGGTGACGGTATTCCCGTTTCACATACGAGCGACCGAAACGAACAGAAAGTTGAATGGATAGTCTGAACAATCAATGTATCTGGGTGGTATCCGATTATATCGCAATACTGTATATATAGTGATACTAACCAGGTGACGGTACTTCCGTTACACATACTAGCGACTGAATCGAACAGAAGGTTAAATGGTTAGACGAAACGATAATTGAAACTGAGTTGTATTCGATTATATCGTGGTGATGTTTATATAGAAATACTCACCAGGTAACTGTTCTTTCGTTTTCACATACAAGCGACCGAATCGAGCAGAAGGTCAAATGGATAGATTGAACAAGCATCGTATCTGGGTTGTATTCGATTATGTTTATATATTTATACTCACCAGGTAACTGTTCTTTCGTTATACATACGAGCGACTGAATCGAACATAAGGTTGAATGGATAGATTGAACAATCATTGTATCTGGGTTGTATCCGAATATATCGTTATGCTGTATATTCAGTTACACCTAACATGTAACGGTTCTTTCGTTACACATACGAGCGTCCGAATCGAAAATTAGGTTGGATGGATAGACGGAACGATAATTGTAACTGAGTTGTATTCGATGATATCGTGATGATGTTTATATAGCAATACTCACCAGGTAACTGTTCTTCCGTTTTACATACAAGCGACCGAATCGAGCAGAAGGTTGAATTCAGTATAGATTGAACAATCATCGTATCTGGGTTGTATTCGATTATGTTTATATAGTTATACTCACCAGGTAACTGTTCTTCCGTTATACATACGAGCGACTGAATTGAACAGGAGGTTGAATGGATAGTATCTGGGTTGTATTCGATTATGATGTTATGCTGTGTATATAGTTAAACACACTAGGTGACGGTATTCCCGTTTCACATACGAGCGACCGAAACGAACAGAAAGTTGAATGGTTAGACGAAACGATAATTGTATCTGAGTTGTATTCGATGATATCGTGATGATGTTTATATAGCAATACTCACCAGGTTACTGTTCTTCCGTTATACATACGGGCAACCGAATCGAACAGAAGGTTGAATGGATAGTATCTGGGTTGTATTCGATTATGATGTTATGCTGTGTATATAGTTAAACACACTAGGTGACGGTATTCCCGTTTCACATACGAGCGACCGAAACGAACAGAAAGTTGAATGGTTAGACGAAACGATAATTGTATCTGAGTTGTATTCGATGATATCGTGATGATGTTTATATAGCAATACTCACCAGGTAACTGTTCTTTCGTTTTCACATACAAGCGACCGAATCGAGCAGAAGGTCAAATGGATAGATTGAACAATCATCGTATCTGGGTTGTATTCGATTATGTTTATATAGTTATACTCACCAGGTAACTGTTCTTCCGTTTTACATACAAGCGACCGAATCGAGCAGAAGGTTGAATTCAGTATAGATCGAACAATCATCGTATCTGAGTTGTATTCGATCATGTTTATATAGTTATACTCACCAGGTAAGTGTTCTTCCGTTATACATACGAGCGACTGAATTGAACAGAATGGATATTATATGGGTTGTATTCGATTATGATGTTATGCTGTGTATATAGTAATACACACTAGGTGACGGTATTCTTGTTTTACATACGAGCGACCGAAACGAACAGAAAGTTGAATGGATAGTCTGAACAATCAATGTATCAGGGTGGTATCCGATTATATCGCAATACTGTATATATAGTGATACATACCAGGTGACGGTACTTCCGTTACATATACTAGCGACTGAATCGAACAGAAGGTTAAATGGTTAGACGAAACGATAATTGTAACTGAGTTGTATTCTATTATATCGTGGTGATGTTTATATAGAAATACTCACCAGGTTACTGTTCTTCCGTTATACATACGAGCAACCGAATCGAACAGAAGGTTCAATGGATAGTATCTGGGTTGTATTCGATTATGATGTTATGCTGTGTATATAGTTAAACACACTAGGTGACGGTATTTCCGTTTCACATACGAGCGACCGAAACGAACAGAAAGTTGAATGGATAGTCTGAACAATCAATGTATCTGGGTGGTATCCGATTATATCGCAATACTGTATATATAGTGATACTAACCAGGTGACGGTTCTTCCGTTACACATACTAGCGACTGAATCGAACAGAAGGTTAAATGGTTAGACGAAACGATAATTGAAACTGAGTTGTATTCGATTATATCGTGGTGATGTTTATATAGAAATACTCACCAGGTAACTGTTCTTTCGTTTTCACATACAAGCGACCGAATCGAGCAGAAGGTCAAATGGATAGATTGAACAATCATCGTATCTGGGTTGTATTCGATTATGTTTATATTGTTATATTCACCAGGTAACTGTTGTTCCGTTACACATACTAGCGACTGAATCGAACAGAAGGTTAAATGGTTAGACGAAACGATAATTGTATCTGAGTTGTATTCGATGATATCGTGATGATGTTTATATAGCAATACTCACCAGGTAACTGTTCTTCCGTTTTACATACAAGCGACCGAATCGAGCAGAAGGTTGAATTCAGTATAGATTGAACAATCATCGTATCTGGGTTGTATTCGATTATGTTTATATAGTTATACTCACCAGGTAACTGTTCTTCCGTTATACATACGAGCGACTGAATTGAACAGAAGGTTGAATGGATAGTATATGGGTTGTATTCGCTTATGATGTAATGCTGTGTATATAGTTATACACACTAGGTGACGGTATTCTTGTTTAACATACGAGCGACCGAAACGAACAGAAAGTTGAATGGATAGTCTGAACAATCAATGTATCAGGGTGGTATCCGATTATATCGCAATACTGTATATATAGTGATACATACCAGGTGACGGTACTTCCGTTACACTGTAACTGAGTTGTATTCTATTATATCGTGGTGATGTTTATATAGAAATACTCACCAGGTTACTGTTCTTCCGTTATACATACGAGCAACCGAATCGAACAGAAGGTTGAATGGAAAGTATCTGGGTTGTATTCGATTATGATGTTATGCTGTGTATATAGTTAAACACACTAGGTGACGGTTTTCCCGTTTCACATACGAGCGACCGAAACGAACAGAAAGTTGAATGGATAGTCTGAACAATCAATGTATCTGGGTGGTATCCGATTATATCGCAATACTGTATATATAGTGATACTAACCAGGTGACGGTACTTCCGTTACACATACTAGCGACTGAATCGAACAGAAGGTTAAATGGTTAGACGAAACGATAATTGAAACTAAGTTGTATTCGATTATATCGTGGTGATGTTTATATAGAAATACTCACCAGGTAACTGTTCTTTCGTTTTCACATACAAGCGACCGAATCGAGCAGAAGGTCAAATGGATAGATTGAACAATCATCGTATCTGGGTTGTATTCGATTATGTTTATATAGTTATACTCACCAGGTAACTGTTCTTTCGTTATACATACGAGCGACTGAATCGAACAGAAAGTTGAATGGATAGTCTGAACAATCAATGTATCTGGGTGGTATCCGATTATATCGCAATACTGTATATATAGTGATACTAACCAGGTGACGGTACTTCCGTTACACATACTAGCGACTGAATCGAACAGAAGGTTAAATGGTTAGACGAAACGATAATTGTATCTGAGTTTTATTCGATGATAACGTGATGATGTTTATATAGCAATACTCACCAGGTAACTGTTCTTCCGTTTTACATACAAGCGACAGAATCGAGCAGAAGGTTGAATTTAGTATAGATTGAACAATCATCGTATCTGGGTTGTATTCGATTATGTTTATATAGTTATACTCACCAGGTAACTGTTTTTCCGTTATACATACGAGCGACTGAATTGAACAGAAGGTTGAATGGATAGTATATGGGTTGTATTCGATTATGATGTTATGCTGTGTATATAGTTATACACACTAGGTGACGGTATTCCTGTTTTACATACGAGCGACCGAAACAAAAAGAAAGTTGAACGGATAGACTGAACAATCAATGTATCTGGGTGGTATCCGATTATATCGCAATACTGTATATATAGTGATACTTACCAGGTGACGGTACTTCCGTTACACATACTAGCGACTGAATCGAACAGAAGGTTAAATGGTTAGACAAAACGATAATTGTATCTGAGTTGTATTCGATGATATCGTGATGATGTTTATATAGCAATACTCACCAGGTAACTGTTCTTCCGTTTTACATACAAGCGACCGAATCGAGCAGGAGGTTGAATAGATAGATTGAACAATCATCGTATCTGGGTTGTATTCATAATGTTTATATAAATATACTCACCAGGTAACTGTTCTTCCGTTACACATACTAGCGACTGAATCGAACAGAAGGTTAAATGGTTAGACGAAACGATAATTGTATCTGAGTTGTATTCGATGATATCGTGATGATGTTTATATAGCAATACTCACCAGGTAACTGTTCTTCCGTTTTACATACAAGCGACCGAATCGAGCAGAAGGTTGAATTCAGTATAGATTGAACAACCATCGTATCTGGGTTGTATTCGATTATGTTTACATAGTTATACTCACCAGGTAACTGTTCTTCCGTTATACATACGAGCGACTGAATTGAACAGAAGGTTGAATGGAGAGTATATGGGTTGTATTCGATTATGATGTTATGCTGTGTATATAGTTATACACACTAGGTGACGGTATTCTTGTTTTACATACGAGCGACCGAAACGAACAGAAAGTTGAATGGTTAGACGAAACGATAATTGTATCTGAGTTGTATTCGATGATATCGTGATGATGTTTTAATAGCAATACTCACCAGGTAACTGTTCTTTCGTTTTCACATACAAGCGACCGAATCGAGCAGAAGGTCAAATGGATAGATTGAACAATCATCGTATCTGGGTTGTATTCGATTATGTTTATATAGTTATACTCACCAGGTAACTGTTCTTCCGATACACATACTAGCGACTGAATCGAACAGAAGGTTAAATGGTTAGACGAAACGATAATTGTATCTGAGTTGTATTCGATGATATCGTGATGATGTTTATATAGCAATACTCACCAGGTAACTGTTCTTCCGTTATACATACGAGCGACTGAATTGAACAGAAGGTTGAATGGATAGTATATGGGTTGTATTCGATTATGATGTTATGCTGTGTATATAGTTATACACACTAGGTGACGGTATTCCCGTTTTACATACGAGCGACCGAAACAAAAAGAAAGTTGAATGGATAGACTGAACAATCAATGTATCTGGGTCGTATCCGATTATATCGCAATACTGTATATATAGTGATACTTACCAGGTGACGGTACTTCCGTTACACATACTAGCGACTGAATCGAACAGAAGGTTAAATGGTTAGACAAAACGATAATTGTATCTGAGTTGTATTCGATGATATCGTGATGATGTTTATATAGCAATACTCACCAGGTAACTGTTCTTCCGTTTTACATACAAGCGACCGAATCGAGCAGGAGGTTGAATAGATAGATTGAACAATCATCGTATCTGGGTTGTATTCGATAATGTTTATATAGTTATACTCACCAGGTAACTGTTCTTCCGTTAAACATACTAGCGACTGAATCGAACAGAAGGTTAAATGGTTAGACGAAACGATAATTGTATCTGAGTTGTATTCGATGATATCGTAATGATGTTCATATAGCAATACTCACCAGGTAACTGTTCTTCCGTTTTACATACAAGCGACCGAATCGAGCAGAAGGTTGAATTCAGTATAGATTGAACAACCATCGTATCTGGGTTGTATTCGATTATGTTTACATAGTTATACTCACCAGGTAACTGTTCTTCCGTTATGCATACGAGCGACTGAATTGAACAGAAGGTTGATTGGAGAGTATATGGGTTGTATTCGAATATGATGTTATGCTGTGTATATAGTTATACACACTAGGTGACGGTATTCTTGTTTTACATACGAGCGACCGAAACGAACAGAAAGTTGAATGGTTAGACGAAACGATAATTGTATCTGAGTTGTATTCGATGATATCGTGATGATGTTTATATAGCAATACTCACCAGGTAACTGTTCTTTCGTTTTCACATACAAGCGACCGAATCGAGCACAAGGTCAAATGGATAGATTGAACAATCATCGTATCTGGGTTGTATTCGATTATGTTTATATAGTTATACTCACCAGGTAACTGTTCTTCCGTTACACATACTAGCGACTGAATCGAACAGAAGGTTAAATGGTTAGACGAAACGATAATTGTATCTGAGTTGTATTCGATGATATCGTGATGATGTTTATATAGCAATACTCACCAGGTAACTGTTCTTCCGTTTTACATACAAGCGACAGAATCGAGCAGAAGGTTGAATTTAGTATAGATTGAACAATCATCGTATCTGGGTTGTATTCGATTATGTTTATATAGTTATACTCACCAGGTAACTGTTCTTCCGTTATACATACGAGCGACTGAATTGAACAGAAGGTTGAATGGATAGTATATGGGTTGTATTCGATTATGATGTTATGCTGTGTATATAGTTATACACACTAGGTGACGGTATTTCCGTTTTACATACGAGCGACCGAAACAAAAAGAAAGTTGAACGGATAGACTGAACAATCAATGTATCTGGGTGGTATCCGATTATATCGCAATACTGTATATATAGTGATACTAACCAGGTGACGGTACTTCCGTTACACATACTAGCGACTGAATCGAACAGAAGGTTAAATGGTTAGACGAAACGATAATTGTATCTGAGTTGTATTCGATGATAACGTGATGATGTTTATATAGCAATACTCACCAGGTAACTGTTCTTCCGTTTTACATACAAGCGACAGAATCGAGCAGAAGGTTGAATTTAGTATAGATTGAACAATCATCGTATCTGGGTTGTATTCGATTATGTTTATATAGTTATACTCACCAGGTAACTGTTCTTCCGTTATACATACGAGCGACTGAATTGAACAGAAGGTTGAATGGATAGTATATGGGTTGTATTCGATTATGATGTTATGCTGTGTATATAGTTATACACACTAGGTGACGGTATTCCCGTTTTACATACGAGCGACCGAAACAAAAAGAAAGTTGAACGGATAGACTGAACAATCAATGTATCTGGGTGGTATCCGATTATATCGCAATACTGTATATATAGTGATACTTACCAGGTGACGGTACTTCCGTTACACATACTAGCGACTGAATCGAACAGAAGGTTAAATGGTTAGACAAAACGATAATTGTATCTGAGTTGTATTCGATGATATCGTGATGATGTTTATATAGCAATACTCACCAGGTAACTGTTCTTCCGTTATACATACGAGCGACTGAATTGAACAGAAGGTTGAATGGATAGTATATGGGTTGTATTCGATTATGATGTTATGCTGTGTATATAGTTATACACACTAGGTGACGGTATTCCCGTTTTACATACGAGCGACCGAAACAAAAAGAAAGTTGAATGGATAGACAGAACAATCAATGTATCTGGGTGGTATCCGATTATATCGCAATACTGTATATATAGTGATACATACCAGGTGACGGTACTTCCGTTACATATACTAGCGACTGAATCGAACAGAAGGTTAAATGGTTAGACGAAACGATAATTGTAACTGAGTTGTATTCTATTATATCGTGGTGATGTTTATATAGAAATACTCACCAGGTTACTGTTCTTCCGTTATACATACGAGCAACCGAATCGAACAGAAGGTTCAATGGATAGTATCTGGGTTGTATTCGATTATGATGTTATGCTGTGTATATAGTTAAACACACTAGGTGACGGTATTTCCGTTTCACATACGAGCGACCGAAACGAACAGAAAGTTGAATGGATAGTCTGAACAATCAATGTATCTGGGTGGTATCCGATTATATCGCAATACTGTATATATAGTGATACTAACCAGGTGACGGTTCTTCCGTTACACATACTAGCGACTGAATCGAACAGAAGGTTGAATGGTTAGACGAAACGATAATTGAAACTGAGTTGTATTCGATTATATCGTGGTGATGTTTATATAGAAATACTCACCAGGTAACTGTTCTTTCGTTTTCACATACAAGCGACCGAATCGAGCAGAAGGTCAAATGGATAGATTGAACAATCATCGTATCTGGGTTGTATTCGATTATGTTTATATTGTTATATTCACCAGGTAACTGTTGTTCCGTTACACATACTAGCGACTGAATCGAACAGAAGGTTAAATGGTTAGACGAAACGATAATTGTATCTGAGTTGTATTCGATGATATCGTGATGATGTTTATATAGCAATACTCACCAGGTAACTGTTCTTCCGTTTTACATACAAGCGACCGAATCGAGCAGAAGGTTGAATTCAGTATAGATTGAACAATCATCGTATCTGGGTTGTATTCGATTATGTTTATATAGTTATACTCACCAGGTAACTGTTCTTCCGTTATACATACGAGCGACTGAATTGAACAGAAGGTTGAATGGATAGTATATGGGTTGTATTCGCTTATGATGTAATGCTGTGTATATAGTTATACACACTAGGTGACGGTATTCTTGTTTAACATACGAGCGACCGAAACGAACAGAAAGTTGAATGGATAGTCTGAACAATCAATGTATCAGGGTGGTATCCGATTATATCGCAATACTGTATATATAGTGATACATACCAGGTGACGGTACCTCCGTTACACATACTAGCGACTGAATCGAACAGAAGGTTAAATGGTTAGACGAAACGATAATTGTAACTGAGTTGTATTCTATTATATCGTGGTGATGTTTATATAGAAATACTCACCAGGTTACTGTTCTTCCGTTATACATACGAGCAACCGAATCGAACAGAAGGTTGAATGGAAAGTATCTGGGTTGTATTCGATTATGATGTTATGCTGTGTATATAGTTAAACACACTAGGTGACGGTATTCCCGTTTCACATACGAGCGACCGAAACGAACAGAAAGTTGAATGGATAGTCTGAACAATCAATGTATCTGGGTGGTATCCGATTATATCGCGATACTGTATATATAGTGATACTAACCAGGTGACGGTACTTCCGTTACACATACTAGCGACTGAATCGAACAGAAGGTTAAATGGTTAGACGAAACGATAATTGAAACTAAGTTGTATTCGATTATATCGTGGTAATGTTTATATAGAAATACTCACCAGGTAACTGTTCTTTCGTTTTCACATACAAGCGACCGAATCGAGCAGAAGGTCAAATGGATAGATTGAACAATCATCGTATCTGGGTTGTATTCGATTATGTTTATATAGTTATACTCACCAGGTAACTGTTCTTTCGTTATACATACGAGCGACTGAATCGAACAGAAAGTTGAATGGATAGTCTGAACAATCAATGTATCTGGGTGGTATCCGATTATATCGCAATACTGTATATATAGTGATACTAACCAGGTGACGGTACTTCCGTTACACATACTAGCGACTGAATCGAACAGAAGGTTAAATGGTTAGACGAAACGATAATTGTATCTGAGTTGTATTCGATGATAACGTGATGATGTTTATATAGCAATACTCACCAGGTAACTGTTCTTCCGTTTTACATACAAGCGACAGAATCGAGCAGAAGGTTGAATTTAGTATAGATTGAACAATCATCGTATCTGGGTTGTATTCGATTATGTTTATATAGTTATACTCACCAGGTAACTGTTCTTCCGTTATACATACGAGCGACTGAATTGAACAGAAGGTTGAATGGATAGTATATGGGTTGTATTCGATTATGATGTTATGCTGTGTATATAGTTATACACACTAGGTGACGGTATTCCCGTTTTACATACGAGCGACCGAAACAAAAAGAAAGTTGAACGGATAGACTGAACAATCAATGTATCTGGGTGGTATCCGATTATATCGCAATACTGTATATATAGTGATACTTACCAGGTGACGGTACTTCCGTTACACATACTAGCGACTGAATCGAACAGAAGGTTAAATGGTTAGACAAAACGATAATTGTATCTGAGTTGTATTCGATGATATCGTGATGATGTTTATATAGCAATACTCACCAGGTAACTGTTCTTCCGTTTTACATACAAGCGACCGAATCGAGCAGGAGGTTGAATAGATAGATTGAACAATCATCGTATCTGGGTTGTATTCATAATGTTTATATAGTTATACTCACCAGGTAACTGTTCTTCCGTTACACATACTAGCGACTGAATCGAACAGAAGGTTAAATGGTTAGACGAAACGATAATTGTATCTGAGTTGTATTCGATGATATCGTGATGATGTTTATAAAAAAACAGAAAGAAGTTACTCAAATTCCTCAAGACTATTTCAATACTTATTTCTGTAGCATAGCCAGCAAATTGATATCCTCGTTACCTGATATAAGTCACAAACCCAGTGATTTCTTGAAAACCTTAAATGCACCCGCATCTTCATTCTTTCTCGATCCAGTCACACCACAAGAAATAATCACAACAATAAAATCCTTAAAGAACTCATACTGTCCAGACATTTATGATCTGAACTCATACATAGTCAAAGAAATTGTGGATATAATTGCGAGTCCCCTTTCATTAATCATCAATGAATGTTTTTTGCAGGGAATCTTCCCAGATGCGTTTAAGATTTCGGTAGTGTTACCCTTACTGAAGAAAGGTGATTCACGTTTAGTGGAAAATTTCAGGCCTATATCCATAATACCGATTCTTGCCAAAATTATAGAAATCCTAATAAAACATAGATTGACTAAATATTTAGAAAAAAATTGTCTCCTTTGTGCGGGTCAATTTGGCTTCAGGAAAAATAACTCCACAACCAAAGCAATTTTGAGTGTCATGAGAAATATAGTGGAGGGCCTTGAGGAAGGGAAACATTCATTTGTAACCATGTGTGACCTCACTAAAGCGTTTGACTGTGTTTCTCACGATATTTTATTGGAAAAAATGCACCATTACGGTGTGAGAGGCACGCCCCTCCAATTCTTTAGATCATATCTCACTAATAGATCACAATGTGTCTCAGTCAATGGCATGCAATCATCTCTCGTCAAATATAAATACGGTGTTCCCCAAGGATCAGTTCTGGGGCCATTGTTGTTTATATTATACATTAACGATCTCTATCATTATATGCTTCCAGTGACCACAGTGCTTTTTGCTGACGATACTACTCTAATTAATGCTGATGGAAACTTACAGGCTATGTCCAAATCAGCTGAAGTGACTCTGAAAAAAGCTGGTGAATGGTTCACAACAAATAAATTGACACTAAATGCAAACAAAAATCAAACGATCACAATATCATCACACTCTAATATAACGACTGGACATAGTGCGAAATTACTTGGCATAGTAATTGATGACAAACTCAACTGGTCTTCTCATATTGAGCAGTTAGGGCGAAAATTATCTAGTGTTATTTATTTGATTCGTCGAATGAAGAACATAGTTGGGCTTCCTGTACTCAAATCAACATATTTTAGTTTATTCCATAGCCATGTAATGTATGGCATACTACTTTGGGGAAGATCCTGTTATTCTCATAAAATATTCATCCAGCAGAAAAAAATTATCAGAATCATCAGCGGAGCGGGTTTCAGAGATCATTGTCGTTCACTTTTTCGTAAATTAGAAATAATGCCACTTCCAACAATCTTCATTTACTGTACTTTGATAGAAATCCATGGCAACAAGAAATGCTATGAAAATCAATCCGATGGACACCAATATCCCACTAGATCTGGTGATTTATTGAAAAAACCGAGGCATAGATTGGTAATGTCAGATAAGAACTCTTTGAATATTGATATCTTCAATAAATTACCAGCTGAGATTAGACATTTGAATGTCAATGAGTTCAAAACCACAATAAAAAGATTTTTATTACATAATTGCTTCTATACAGTAGATGAATATCTAAGTTTTGATATATTTAATTACAAATTTTTTGAAAATACCCAACACCTGGAGCACTTTTACTGATATTAGAATGTTTTTGTCTAAATTCGTGTATATTCAATTAATACTTTTACTATTTTTACTCTATTTTTATGTACATGATTAATTCTCTAATGTATATTTTTTATCTTTTTTATCTTATACATCGATCGATTTTAAATTACTTGTAATGTGACGCGCTACCAATAAAAATGAAACGATTATGAATGTGTGATACATAGAACTGTCTGTCTGTAATTCCGTCCAACTACTTATGGTTTATAGCTATAAGCAGATGATTATGATTGTTTTATAATAGTTTTTTATAATTCATATATTTATTTTGTAACTGTAAATAACTATAATTTTATTAATTCATATGAATACCTACTATTATATGATATCTGTTGTGACCTGCCATAAATGTACTTGTTATATAACATGGTTAAATAAACTATCTATCTATCTATCTATCTATAGCAATACTCACCAGGTAACTGTTCTTCCGTTTTACATACAAGCGACCGAATCGAGCAGAAGGTTGAATTCAGTATAGATTGAACAACCATCGTATCTGGGTTGTATTCGATTATGTTTACATAGTTATACTCACCAGGTAACTGTTCTTCCGTAATACATACGAGCGACTGAATTGAACAGAAGGTTGAATGGAGAGTATATGGGTTGTATTCGATTATGATGTTATGCTGTGTATATAGTTATACACACTAGGTGACGGTATTCTTGTTTTACATACGAGCGACCGAAACGAACAGAAAGTTGAATGGTTAGACGAAACGATAATTGTATCTGAGTTGTATTCGATGATATCGTGATGATGTTTTAATAGCAATACTCACCAGGTAACTGTTCTTTCGTTTTCACATACAAGCGACCGAATCGAGCAGAAGGTCAAATGGATAGATTGAACAATCATCGTATCTGGGTTGTATTCGATTATGTTTATATAGTTATACTCACCAGGTAACTGTTCTTCCGTTACACATACTAGCGACTGAATCGAACAGAAGGTTAAATGGTTAGACGAAACGATAATTGTATCTGAGTTGTATTCGATGATATCGTGATGATGTTTATATAGCAATACTCACCAGGTAACTGTTCTTCCGTTATACATACGAGCGACTGAATTGAACAGAAGGTTGAATGGATAGTATATGGGTTGTATTCGATTATGATGTTATGCTGTGTATATAGTTATACACACTAGGTGACGGTATTCCCGTTTTACATACGAGCGACCGAAACAAAAAGAAAGTTGAATGGATAGACTGAACAATCAATGTATCTGGGTCGTATCCGATTATATCGCAATACTGTATATATAGTGATACTTACCAGGTGACGGTACTTCCGTTACACATACTAGCGACTGAATCGAACAGAAGGTTAAATGGTTAGACAAAACGATAATTGTATCTGAGTTGTATTCGATGATATCGTGATGATGTTTATATAGCAATACTCACCAGGTAACTGTTCTTCCGTTTTACATACAAGCGACCGAATCGAGCAGGAGGTTGAATAGATAGATTGAACAATCATCGTATCTGGGTTGTATTCGATAATGTTTATATAGTTATACTCACCAGGTAACTGTTCTTCCGTTAAACATACTAGCGACTGAATCGAACAGAAGGTTAAATGGTTAGACGAAACGATAATTGTATCTGAGTTGTATTCGATGATATCGTAATGATGTTTATATAGCAATACTCACCAGGTAACTGTTCTTCCGTTTTACATACAAGCGACCGAATCGAGCAGAAGGTTGAATTCAGTATAGATTGAACAACCATCGTATCTGGGTTGTATTCGATTATGTTTACATAGTTATACTCACCAGGTAACTGTTCTTCCGTTATACATACGAGCGACTGAATTGAACAGAAGGTTGATTGGAGAGTATATGGGTTGTATTCGAATATGATGTTATGCTGTGTATATAGTTATACACACTAGGTGACGGTATTCTTGTTTTACATACGAGCGACCGAAACGAACAGAAAGTTGAATGGTTAGACGAAACGATAATTGTATCTGAGTTGTATTCGATGATATCGTGATGATGTTTATATAGCAATACTCACCAGGTAACTGTTCTTTCGTTTTCACATACAAGCGACCGAATCGAGCACAAGGTCAAATGGATAGATTGAACAATCATCGTATCTGGGTTGTATTCGATTATGTTTATATAGTTATACTCACCAGGTAACTGTTCTTCCGTTACACATACTAGCGACTGAATCGAACAGAAGGTTAAATGGTTAGACGAAACGATAATTGTATCTGAGTTGTATTCGATGATATCGTGATGATGTTTATATAGCAATACTCACCAGGTAACTGTTCTTCCGTTTTACATACAAGCGACAGAATCGAGCAGAAGGTTGAATTTAGTATAGATTGAACAATCATCGTGTCTGGGTTGTATTCGATTATGTTTATATAGTTATACTCACCAGGTAACTGTTCTTCCGTTATACATACGAGCGACTGAATTGAACAGAAGGTTGAATGGATAGTATATGGGTTGTATTCGATTATGATGTTATGCTGTGTATATAGTTATACACACTAGGTGACGGTATTTCCGTTTTACATACGAGCGACCGAAACAAAAAGAAAGTTGAACGGATAGACTGAACAATCAATGTATCTGGGTGGTATCCGATTATATCGCAATACTGTATATATAGTGATACTAACCAGGTGACGGTACTTCCGTTACACATACTAGCGACTGAATCGAACAGAAGGTTAAATGGTTAGACGAAACGATAATTGTATCTGAGTTGTATTCGATGATAACGTGATGATGTTTATATAGCAATACTCACCAGGTAACTGTTCTTCCGTTTTACATACAAGCGACAGAATCGAGCAGAAGGTTGAATTTAGTATAGATTGAACAATCATCGTATCTGGGTTGTATTCGATTATGTTTATATAGTTATACTCACCAGGTAACTGTTCTTCCGTTATACATACGAGCGACTGAATTGAACAGAAGGTTGAATGGATAGTATATGGGTTGTATTCGATTATGATGTTATGCTGTGTATATAGTTATACACACTAGGTGACGGTATTCCCGTTTTACATACGAGCGACCGAAACAAAAAGAAAGTTGAACGGATAGACTGAACAATCAATGTATCTGGGTGGTATCCGATTATATCGCAATACTGTATATATAGTGATACTTACCAGGTGACGGTACTTCCGTTACACATACTAGCGACTGAATCGAACAGAAGGTTAAATGGTTAGACAAAACGATTATTGTATCTGAGTTGTATTCGATGATATCGTGATGATGTTTATATAGCAATACTCACCAGGTAACTGTTCTTCCGTTATACATACGAGCGACTGAATTGAACAGAAGGTTGAATGGATAGTATATGGGTTGTATTCGATTATGATGTTATGCTGTGTATATAGTTATACACACTAGGTGACGGTATTCCCGTTTTACATACGAGCGACCGAAACAAAAAGAAAGTTGAATGGATAGACTGAACAATCAATGTATCTGGGTGGTATCCGATTATATCGCAATACTGTATATATAGTGATACTTACCAGGTGACGGTACTTCCGTTACACATACTAGCGACTGAATCGAACAGAAGGTTAAATGGTTAGACAAAACGATAATTGTATCTGAGTTGTATTCGATGATATCGTGATGATGTTTATATAGCAATACTCACCAGGTAACTGTTCTTCCGTTTTACATACAAGCGACCGAATCGAGCAGGAGGTTGAATAGATAGATTGAACAATCATCGTATCTGGGTTGTATTCGATAATGTTTATATAGTTATACTCACCAGGTAACTGTTCTTCCGTTGAACATACTAGCGACTGAATCGAACAGAAGGTTGAATGGTTAGACGAAACGATAATTGTATCTGAGTTGTATTCGATGATATCGTGATGATGTTTATATAGCAATACTCACCAGGTAACTGTTCTTCCGTTTTACATACAAGCGACCGAATCGAGCAGAAGGTTGAATTCAGTATAGATTGAACAACCATCGTATCTGGGTTGTATTCGATTATGTTTACATAGTAATACTCACCAGGTAACTGTTCTTCCGTTATACATACGAGCGACTGAATTGAACAGAAGGTTGATTGGAGAGTATATGGGTTGTATTCGAATATGATGTTATGCTGTGTATATAGTTATACACACTAGGTGACGGTATTCTTGTTTTACATACGAGCGACCGAAACGAACAGAAAGTTGAATGGTTAGACGAAACGATAATTGTATCTGAGTTGTATTCGATGATATCGTGATGATGTTTATATAGCAATACTCACCAGGTAACTGTTCTTTCGTTTTCACATACAAGCGACCGAATCGAGCACAAGGTCAAATGGATAGATTGAACAATCATCGTATCTGGGTTGTATTCGATTATGTTTATATAGTTATACTCACCAGGTAACTGTTCTTCCGTTACACATACTAGCGACTGAATCGAACAGAAGGTTAAATGGTTAGACGAAACGATAATTGTATCTGAGTTGTATTCGATGATATCGTGATGATGTTTATATAGCAATACTCACCAGGTAACTGTTCTTCCGTTTTACATACAAGCGACCGAATCGAGCAGAAGGTTGAATTCAGTATAGATTGAACAATCATCGTATCTGGGTTGTATTCGATTATGTTTATATAGTTATACTCACCAGGTAACTGTTCTTCCGTTATACATACGAGCGACTGAATTGAACAGAAGGTTGAATGGATAGTATATGGGTTGTATTCGATTATGATGTTATGCTGTATATATAGTAATACACACTAGGTGACGGTATTCTTGTTTTACATACGAGCGACCGAAACGAACAGAAAGTTGAATGGATAGTCTGAACAATCAATGTATCAGGGTGGTATCCGATTATATCGCAATACTGTAAATATAGTGATACATACCAGGTGACGGTACTTCCGTTACATATACTAGGGACTGAATCGAACAGAAGGTTAAATGGTTAGACGAAACGATAATTGTAACTGAGTTGTATTCTATTATATCGTGGTGATGTTTATATAGAAATACTCACCAGGTTACTGTTCTTCCGTTATACATACGAGCAACCAAATCGAACAGAAGGTTGAATGGATAGTATCTGGGTTGTATTCGATTATGATGTTATGCTGTGTATATAGTTAAACACACTAGGTGACGGTATTCCCGTTTCACATACGAGCAACCGAAACGAACAGAAAGTTGAATGGATAGTCTGAACAATCAATGTATCTGGGTGGTATCCGATTATATCGCAATACTGTATATATAGTGATACTAACCAGGTGACGGTACTTCCGTTACACATACTAGCGACTGAATCGAACAGAAGGTTAAATGGTTAGACGAAACGATAATTGAAACTGAGTTGTATTCGATTATATCGTGGTGATGTTTATATAGAAATACTCACCAGGTAACTGTTCTTTCGTTTCCACATACAAGCGACCGAATCGAGCAGAAGGTCAAATGGATAGATTGAACAATCATCGTATCTGGGTTGTATTCGATTATGTTTATATAGTTATACTCACCAGGTAACTGTTCCTCCGTTATACATACGAGCGACTGAATTGAACAGAAGGTTGAATGGATAGTATATGGGTTGTTTTCGATTATGATGTTATGCTGTGCATATAGTTATACACACTAGGTGACGGTATTCCCGTTTTACATACGAGCGACCGAAACAAAAAGAAAGTTGAATGGATAGACTGAACAATCAATGTATCTGGATGGTATCCGATTATATCGCAATACTGTATATATAGTGATACTTACCAGGTGACGGTACTTCCGTTACACATACTAGCGACTGAATCGAACAGAAGGTTAAATGGTTAGACGAAACGATAATTGTATCTGAGTTGTATTTGATGATATCGTGATGATGTTTATATAGCAATACTCACCAGGTAACTGTTCTTCCGTTTTACATACAAGCGACCGATTCGAGCAGAAGGTTGAATTCAGTATAGATTGAACAACCATCGTATCTGGGTTGTATTCGATTATGTTTACATAGTTATACTCACCAGGTAACTGTTCTTCCGTTATACATACGAGCGACTGAATTGAACAGAAGGTTGAATGGATAGTATATGAGTTGTATTCGATTATGATGTTATGCTGTGTATATAGTTATACACACTAGGTGACGGTATTCTTGTTTCACATACGAGCGACCCAAACGAACAGAAAGTTGAATGGATAGTCTGAACAATCAATGTAACAGGGTGGTATCCGATTATATCGCAATACTGTATATATAGTGATACATACCAGGTGACGGTACTTCCGTTACACATACTAGCGACTGAATCGAACAGAAGGTTAAATGGTTAGACGAAACGATAATTGTAACTGAGTTGTATTCTATTATATCGTGGTGATGTTTATATAGAAATACTCACCAGGTTACTGTTCTTCCGTTATACATACGAGCAACCGAATCGAACAGAAGGTTGAATGGATAGTATATGGGTTGTATTCGATTATGATGTTATGCTGTGTATATAGTTATACACACTAGGTGACGGTATTTCCGTTTTACATACGAGCGACCGAAACAAAAAGAAAGTTGAACGGATAGACTGAACAATCAATGTATCTGGGTGGTATCCGATTATATCGCAATACTGTATATATAGTGATACTAACCAGGTGACGGTACTTCCGTTACACATACTAGCGACTGAATCGAACAGAAGGTTAAATGGTTAGACGAAACGATAATTGTATCTGAGTTGTATTCGATGATAACGTGATGATGTTTATATAGCAATACTCACCAGGTAACTGTTCTTCCGTTTTACATACAAGCGACAGAATCGAGCAGAAGGTTGAATTTAGTATAGATTGAACAATCATCGTATCTGGGTTGTATTCGATTATGTTTATATAGTTATACTCACCAGGTAACTGTTCTTCCGTTATACATACGAGCGACTGAATTGAACAGAAGGTTGAATGGATAGTATATGGGTTGTATTCGATTATGATGTTATGCTGTGTATATAGTTATACACACTAGG
Source organism: Chrysomela aeneicollis (assembly GCA_029955515.1). Lineage (NCBI taxonomy): Eukaryota > Metazoa > Arthropoda > Insecta > Coleoptera > Chrysomelidae > Chrysomela > Chrysomela aeneicollis. The sequence continues at coordinate 27,365,655 of JARUHQ010000003.1, forward strand.
TGACGGTATTCCCGTTTTACATACGAGCGACCGAAACAAAAAGAAAGTTGAACGGATAGACTGAACAATCAATGTATCTGGGTGGTATCCGATTATATCGCAATACTGTATATATAGTGATACTTACCAGGTGACGGTACTTCCGTTACACATACTAGCGACTGAATCGAACAGAAGGTTAAATGGTTAGACAAAACGATAATTGTATCTGAGTTGTATTCGATGATATCGTGATGATGTTTATATAGCAATACTCACCAGGTAACTGTTCTTCCGTTATACATACGAGCGACTGAATTGAACAGAAGGTTGAATGGATAGTATATGGGTTGTATTCGATTATGATGTTATGCTGTGTATATAGTTATACACACTAGGTGACGGTATTCCCGTTTTACATACGAGCGACCGAAACAAAAAGAAAGTTGAATGGATAGACTGAACAATCAATGTATCTGGGTGGTATCCGATTATATCGCAATACTGTATATATAGTGATACTTACCAGGTGACGGTACTTCCGTTACACATACTAGCGACTGAATCGAACAGAAGGTTAAATGGTTAGACAAAACGATAATTGTATCTGAGTTGTATTCGATGATATCGTGATGATGTTTATATAGCAATACTCACCAGGTAACTGTTCTTCCGTTTTACATACAAGCGACCGAATCGAGCAGGAGGTTGAATAGATAGATTGAACAATCATCGTATCTGGGTTGTATTCGATAATGTTTATATAGTTATACTCACCAGGTAACTGTTCTTCCGTTAAACATACTAGCGACTGAATCGAACAGAAGGTTAAATGGTTAGACGAAACGATAATTGTATCTGAGTTGTATTCGATGATATCGTGATGATGTTTATATAGCAATACTCACCAGGTAACTGTTCTTCCGTTTTACATACAAGCGACCGAATCGAGCAGAAGGTTGAATTCAGTATAGATTGAACAACCATCGTATCTGGGTTGTATTCGATTATGTTTACATAGTAATACTCACCAGGTAACTGTTCTTCCGTTATACATACGAGCGACTGAATTGAACAGAAGGTTGATTGGAGAGTATATGGGTTGTATTCGAATATGATGTTATGCTGTGTATATAGTTATACACACTAGGTGACGGTATTCTTGTTTTACATACGAGCGACCGAAACGAACAGAAAGTTGAATGGTTAGACGAAACGATAATTGTATCTGAGTTGTATTCGATGATATCGTGATGATGTTTATATAGCAATACTCACCAGGTAACTGTTCTTTCGTTTTCACATACAAGCGACCGAATCGAGCACAAGGTCAAATGGATAGATTGAACAATCATCGTATCTGGGTTGTATTCGATTATGTTTATATAGTTATACTCACCAGGTAACTGTTCTTCCGTTACACATACTAGCGACTGAATCGAACAGAAGGTTAAATGGTTAGACGAAACGATAATTGTATCTGAGTTGTATTCGATGATATCGTGATGATGTTTATATAGCAATACTCACCAGGTAACTGTTCTTTCGTTTTACATACAAGCGACCGAATCGAGCAGAAGGTTGGATTCAGTATAGATTGAACAATCATCGTATCTGGGTTGTATTCGATTATGTTTATATAGTTATACTCACCAGGTAACTGTTCTTCCGTTATACATACGAGCGACTGAATTGAACAGAAGGTTGAATGGATAGTATATGGGTTGTATTCGATTATGATGTTATGCTGTATATATAGTAATACACACTAGGTGACGGTATTCTTGTTTTACATACGAGCGACCGAAACGAACAGAAAGTTGAATGGATAGTCTGAACAATCAATGTATCAGGGTGGTATCCGATTATATCGCAATACTGTAAATATAGTGATACATACCAGGTGACGGTACTTCCGTTACATATACTAGGGACTGAATCGAACAGAAGGTTAAATGGTTAGACGAAACGATAATTGTAACTGAGTTGTATTCTATTATATCGTGGTGATGTTTATATAGAAATACTCACCAGGTTACTGTTCTTCCGTTATACATACGAGCAACCAAATCGAACAGAAGGTTGAATGGATAGTATCTGGGTTGTATTCGATTATGATGTTATGCTGTGTATATAGTTAAACACACTAGGTGACGGTATTCCCGTTTCACATACGAGCAACCGAAACGAACAGAAAGTTGAATGGATAGTCTGAACAATCAATGTATCTGGGTGGTATCCGATTATATCGCAATACTGTATATATAGTGATACTAACCAGGTGACGGTACTTCCGTTACACATACTAGCGACTGAATCGAACAGAAGGTTAAATGGTTAGACGAAACGATAATTGAAACTGAGTTGTATTCGATTATATCGTGGTGATGTTTATATAGAAATACTCACCAGGTAACTGTTCTTTCGTTTCCACATACAAGCGATCGAATCGAGCAGAAGGTCAAATGGATAGATTGAACAATCATCGTATCTGGGTTGTATTCGATTATGTTTATATAGTTATACTCACCAGGTAACTGTTCCTCCGTTATACATACGAGCGACTGAATTGAACAGAAGGTTGAATGGATAGTATCCGATTATATCGCAATACTGTATATATAGTGATACATACCAGGTGACGGTACTTCCGTTACACATACTAGCGACTGAATCGAACAGAAGGTTAAATGGTTAGACGAAACGATAATTGTAACTGAGTTGTATTCTATTATATCGTGGTGATGTTTATATAGAAATACTCACCAGGTTACTGTTCTTCCGTTATACATACGAGCAACCGAATCGAACAGAAGGTTGAATGGATAGTATATGGGTTGTATTCGATTATGATGTTATGCTGTGTATATAGTTATACACACTAGGTGACGGTATTCCCGTTTCATATACGAGCGACCGAAACGAACAGAAAGTTGAATGGATAGTCTGAACAGTCAATGTATCTGAGTGGTATCCGATTATATCGCAATACTGTATATATAGTAATACTAACCAGGTGACGGTACTTCCGTTACACATACTAGCGACTGAATCGAACAGAAGGTTGAATGGTTAGACGAAACGATAATTGTAACTGAGTTGTATTCTATTATATCGTGGTGATGTTTATATAGAAATACTCACCAGGTTACTGTTCTTCCGTTATACATACGAGCAACCGAATCGAACAGAAGGTTGAATGGATAGTATCTGGGTTGTATTCGATTATGATGTTATGCTGTGTATATAGTTAAACACACTAGGTGACGGTATTCCCGTTTCACATACGAGCGACCGAAACGAACAGAAAGTTGAATGGATAGTCTGAACAATCAATGTATCTGGGTGGTATCCGATTATATCGCAATACTGTATATATAGTGATACTAACCAGGTGACGGTACTTCCGTTACACATACTAGCGACTGAATCGAACAGAAGGTTAAATGGTTAGACGAAACGATAATTGTATCTGAGTTGTATTCGATGATAACGTGATGATGTTTATATAGCAATACTCACCGGGTAACTGTTCTTCCGTTTTACATACAAGCGACCGAATCGAGCAGAAGGTTGAATTTAGTATAGATCGAACAATCATCGTATCTGGGTTGTATTCGATTATGTTTATATAGTTATACTCACCAGGTAACTGTTCTTCCGTTACACATACGAGCGACTGAATTGAACAGAATGTTGAATGGATAGTATATGGGTTGTATTCGATTATGATGTTATGCTGTGTATATAGTTATACACACTAGGTGACGGTTTTCCCGTTTTACATACGAGCGACCGAAACAAAAAGAAAGTTGAATGGATAGACTGAACAATCAATGTATCTGGGTGGTATCCGATTATATCGCAATACTGTATATATAGTGATACTTACCAGGTGACGGTACTTCCGTTACACATACTAGCGACTGAATCGAACAGAAGGTCAAATGGTTAGACAAAACGATAATTGTATCTGAGTTGTATTCGATGATATCGTGATGATGTTTATATAGCAATACCCACCAGGTAACTGTTCTTCCGTTTTACATACAAGCGACCGAATCGAGCAGGAGGTTGAATAGATAGATTGAACAATCATCGTATCTGGGTTGTATTCGATAATATTTATATAGTTATACTCACCAGGTAACTGTTCTTCCGTTACACATACTAGCGACTGAATCGAACAGAAGGTTAAATGGTTAGACGAAACGATAATTGTATCTGAGTTGTATTCGATGATATCGTGATGATGTTTATATAGCAATACTCACCAGGTAACTGTTCTTCCGTTTTACATACAAGCGACCGAATCGAGCAGAAGGTTGAATTCAGTATAGATTGAACAACCATCGTATCTGGGTTGTATTCGATTATGTTTACATAGTTATACTCACCAGGTAACTGTTCTTCCGTTATACATACGAGCGACTGAATTGAACAGAAGGTTGAATGGATAGTATATGAGATGTATTCGATTATGATGTTATGCTGTGTATATAGTTATACACACTAGGTGACGGTATTCTTGTTTCACATACGAGCGACCGAAACGAACAGAAAGTTGAATGGATAGTCTGAACAATCAATGTAACAGGGTGGTATCCGATTATATCGCAATACTGTATATATAGTGATACATACCAGGTGACGGTACTTCCGTTACACATACTAGCGACTGAATCGAACAGAAGGTTAAATGGTTAGACGAAACGATAATTGTAACTGAGTTGTATTCTATTATATCGTGGTGATGTTTATATAGAAATACTCACCAGGTTACTGTTCTTCCGTTATACATACGAGCAACCGAATCGAACAGAAGGTTGAATGGATAGTATATGGGTTGTATTCGATTATGATGTTATGCTGTGTATATAGTTATACACCCTAGGTGACGGTATTCCCGTTTCACATACGAGCGACCGAAACGAACAGAAAGTTGAATGGATAGTCTGAACAGTCAATGTATCTGAGTGGTATCCGATTATATCGCAATACTGTATATATAGTAATACTAACCAGGTGACGGTACTTCCGTTACACATACTAGCGACTGAATCGAACAGAAGGTTAAATGGTTAGACGAAACGATAATTGTAACTGAGTTGTATTCTATTATATCGTGGTGATGTTTATATAGAAATACTCACCAGGTTACTGTTCTTCCGTTATACATACGAGCAACCGAATCGAACAGAAGGTTGAATGGATAGTATATGGGTTGTATTCGATTATGATGTTATGCTGTGTATATAGTTATACACCCTAGGTGACGGTATTCCCGTTTCACATACGAGCGACCGAAACGAACAGAAAGTTGAATGGATAGTCTGAACAGTCAATGTATCTGAGTGGTATCCGATTATATCGCAATACTGTATATATAGTAATACTAACCAGGTGACGGTACTTCCGTTACACATACTAGTGACTGAATCGAACAGAAGGTTGAATGGTTAGACGAAACGATAATTGTAACTGAGTTGTATTCTATTATATCGTGGTGATGTTTATATAGAAATACTCACCAGGTTACTGTTCTCCGTTATACATACGAGCAACCGAATCGAACAGAAGGTTGAATGGATAGTATCTGGGTTGTATTCGATTATGATGTTATGCTGTGTATATAGTTAAACACACTAGGTGACGGTATTCCCGTTTCACATACTAGCGACCGAAACGAACAGAAAGTTGAATGGATAGTCTGAACAATCAATGTATCTGGGTGGTATCCGATTATATCGCAATACTGTATATATAAATATACTAACCAGGTGACGGTACTTCCGTTACACATACTAGCGACTGAATCGAACAGAAGGTTAAATGGTTAGACGAAACGATAATTGTATCTGAGTTGTATTCGATGATAACGTGATGATGTTTATATAGCAATACTCACCGGGTAACTGTTCTTCCGTTTTACATACAAGCGACCGAATCGAGCAGAAGGTTGAATTTAGTATAGATTGAACAATCATCGTATCTGGGTTGTATTCGATTATGTTTATATAGTTATACTCACCAGGTAACTGTTCTTCCGTTACACATACGAGCGACTGAATTGAACAGAATGTTGAATGGATAGTATATGGGTTGTATTCGATTATGATGTTATGCTGTGTATATAGTTATACACACTTGGTGACGGTTTTCCCGTTTTACATACGAGCGACCGAAACAAAAAGAAAGTTGAATGGATAGACTGAACAATCAATGTATCTGGGTGGTATCCGATTATATCGCAATACTGTATATATAGTGATACTTACCAGGTGACGGAACTTCCGTTACACATACTAGCGACTGAATCGAACAGAAGGTTAAATGGTTAGACAAAACGATAATTGTATCTGAGTTGTATTCGATGATATCGTGATGATGTTTATATAGCAATACCCACCAGGTAACTGTTCTTCCGTTTTACATACAAGCGACCGAATCGAGCAGGAGGTTGAATAGATAGATTGAACAATCATCGTATCTGGGTTGTATTCGATAATATTTATATAGTTATACTCACCAGGTAACTGTTCATCCGTTACACATACTAGCGACTGAATCGAACAGAAGGTTAAATGGTTAGACGAAACGATAATTGTATCTGAGTTGTATTCGATGATATCGTGATGATGTTTATATAGCAATACTCACCAGGTAACTGTTCTTCCGTTTTACATACAAGCGACCGAATCGAGCAGAAGGTTGAATTCAGTATAGATTGAACAACCATCGTATCTGGGTTGTATTCGATTATGTTTATATAGTTATACTCACCAGGTAACTGTTCTTCCGTTATACATACGAGCGACTGAATTGAACAGAAGGTTGAATGGAGAGTATATGGGTTGTATTCGATTATGATGTTATGCTGTGTATATAGTTATACACACTAGGTGAAGGTATTCTTGTTTTACATACGAGCGACCGAAACGAACAGAAAGTTGAATGGATAGTCTGAACAATCGATGTATCAGGGTGGTATCCGATTATATCGCAATACTGTATATATAGTGATACATACCAGGTGACGGTACTTCCGTTACACATACTAGCGACTGAATCGAACAGAAGGTTAAATGGTTAGACGAAACGATAATTGTAACCGAGTTGTATTCTATTATATCGTGGTGATGTTTATATAGAAATACTCACCAGGTTACTGTTCTTCCGTTATACATACGAGCAACCGAATCGAACAGAAGGTTGAATGGATAGTATATGGGTTGTATTCGATTATGATGTTTTGCTGTGTATATAGTTATACACACTAGGTGACGGTATTCCCGTTTCACATACGAGCGACCGAAACGAACAGAAATACTCACCAGGTTACTGTTCTTCCGTTATACATACGAGCAACCGAATCGAACAGAAGGTTGAATGGATAGTATATGGGTTGTATTCGATTATGATGTTATGCTGAGTATATAGTTAAACACACTAGGTGACGGTATTCCCGTTTCACATACGAGCGACCAAAACGAACAGAAAGTTGAATGGATAGTCTGAACAATCAATGTATCTGGGTGGTATCCGATTATATCGCAATACTGTATATATAGTGATACTAACCAGGTGACGGTACTTCCGTTACACATACTAGCGACTGAATCGAACAGAAGGTTAAATGGTTAGACGAAACGATAATTGTATCTGAGTTGTATTCGATGATAACGTGATGATGATTATATAGCAATACTCACCGGGTCACTGTTCTTTCGTTTAACATACAAGCGACCGAATCAAGCAGAAGGTTGAATTTAGTATAGATTGAACAATCATCGTATCTGAGTTGTATTCGATTATGTTTATATAGTTATACTCACCAGGTAACTGTTCTTCCGTTATACATACGAGCGACTGAATTGAACAGAAGGTTGAATGGATAGTATATGGGTTGTATTCGATTATGATGTTATGCTGTGTATATAGTTATACACACTAGGTGACGGTATTCCCGTTTTACATACGAGCGACCGAAACAAAAAGAAAGTTGAATGGATAGACTGAACAATCAATGTATCTGGGTGGTATCCGATTATATCGCAATACTGTATATATAGTGATACTTACCAGGTGACGGTACTTCCGTTACACATACTAGCGACTGAATCGAACAGAAGGTTAAATGGTTAGACAAAACGATAATTGTATCTGAGTTGTATTCGATGATATCGTGATGATGTTTATATAGCAATACTCACCAGGTAACTGTTCTTCCGTTTTACATACAAGCGACCGAATCGAGCAGGAGGTTGAATAGATAAATTGAACAATCATCGTATCTGGGTTGTATTCGATAATGTTTATATAGTTATACTCACCAGGTAACTGTTCTTCCGTTACACATACTAGCGACTGAATCGAACAGAAGGTTAAATGTTTAGACGGAACGATAATTTTATCTGAGTTGTATTCGATGATATCGTGATGATGTTTATATAGCAATACTCACCAGGTAACTGTTCTTCCGTTTTACATACAAGCGACCGAATCGAGCAGAAGGTTGAATTCAGTATAGATTGAACAACCATCGTATCTGGGTTGTATTCGATTATGTTTACATAGTTATACTCACCAGGTAACTGTTCTTCCGTTATACATACGAGCGACTGAATTGAACAGAAGGTTGAATGGAGAGTATATGGGTTGTATTCGATTATGATGTTATGCTGTTTATATAGTTATACACACTAGGTGACGGTATTCTTGTTTTACATACGAGCGACCGAAACGAACAGAAAGTTGAATGGATAGTCTGAACAATCAATGTATCAGGGTGGTATCCGATTATATCGCAATACTGTATATATAGTGATACATACCAGGTGACGGTACTTCCGTTACACATACTAGCGACTGAATCGAACAGAAGGTTAAATGGTTTGACGAAACGATAATTGTAACTGAGTTGTATTCTATTATATCGTGGTGATGTTTATATAGAAATACTCACCAGGTTACTGATCTTTCGCTTTCACATACAAGCGACCGAATCGAGCAGAAGGTCAAATGGATAATCATATCTGGGTTGTATTCGATTATGTTTATATAGTTATACTCACCAGGTAACAGTTCCTCCGTTACACATACTAGCGACTGAATCGAACAGAAGGTTAAATGGTTAGACGAAACGATAATTGTATCTGAGTTGTATTCGATGATATCGTGATGATGTTTATATAGCAATACTCACCAGGTAACTGTTCTTCCGTTTTACATACAAGCGACCGAATCGAGCAGAAGGTTGAATTCAGTATAGATTGAACAATCATCGTATCTGGGTTGTATTCGATTATGTTTATATAGTTTTACTCACCAGGTAACTGTTCTTCCGTTTTACATACAAGCGACCGAATCGAGCAGAAGGTTGAATTCAGTATAGATTGAACAACCATCGTATCTGGGTTGTATTCGATTATGTTTACATAGTTATACTCACCAGGTAACTGTTCTTCCGTTATACATACGAGCGACTGAATTGAACAGAAGGTTGAATGGATAGTATATGAGATGTATTCGATTATGATGTTATGCTGTGTATATAGTTATACACACTAGGTGACGGTATTCTTGTTTCACATACGAGCGACCGAAACGAACAGAAAGTTGAATGGATAGTCTAAACAATCAATGTAACAGGGTGGTATCCGATTATATCGCAATACTGTATATATAGTGATACATACCAGGTGACGGTACTTCCGTTACACATACTAGCGACTGAATCGAACAGAAGGTTAAATGGTTAGACGAAACGATAATTGTAACTGAGTTGTATTCTATTATATCGTGGTGATGTTTATATAGAAATACTCACCAGGTTACTGTTCTTCCGTTATACATACGAGCAACCGAATCGAACAGAAGGTTGAATGGATAGTATATGGGTTGTATTCGATTATGATGTTATGCTGTGTATATAGTTATACACCCTAGGTGACGGTATTCCCGTTTCACATACGAGCGACCGAAACGAACAGAAAGTTGAATGGATAGTCTGAACAGTCAATGTATCTGAGTGGTATCCGATTATATCGCAATACTGTATATATAGTAATACTAACCAGGTGACGGTACTTCCGTTACACATACTAGCGACTGAATCGAACAGAAGGTTGAATGGTTAGACGAAACGATAATTGTAACTGAGTTGTATTCTATTATATCGTGGTGATGTTTATATAGAAATACTCACCAGGTTACTGTTCTCCGTTATACATACGAGCAACCGAATCGAACAGAAGGTTGAATGGATAGTATCTGGGTTGTATTCGATTATGATGTTATGCTGTGTATATAGTTAAACACACTAGGTGACGGTATTCCCGTTTCACATACGAGCGACCGAAACGAACAGAAAGTTGAATGGATAGTCTGAACAATCAATGTATCTGGGTGGTATCCGATTATATCGCAATACTGTATATATAAATATACTAACCAGGTGACGGTACTTCCGTTACACATACTAGCGACTGAATCGAACAGAAGGTTAAATGGTTAGACGAAACGATAATTGTATCTGAGTTGTATTCGATGATAACGTGATGATGTTTATATAGCAATACTCACCGGGTAACTGTTCTTCCGTTTTACATACAAGCGACCGAATCGAGCAGAAGGTTGAATTTAGTATAGATTGAACAATCATCGTATCTGGGTTGTATTCGATTATGTTTATATAGTTATACTCACCAGGTAACTGTTCTTCCGTTACACATACGAGCGACTGAATTGAACAGAATGTTGAATGGATAGTATATGGGTTGTATTCGATTATGATGTTATGCTGTGTATATAGTTATACACACTTGGTGACGGTTTTCCCGTTTTACATACGAGCGACCGAAACAAAAAGAAAGTTGAATGGATAGACTGAACAATCAATGTATCTGGGTGGTATCCGATTATATCGCAATACTGTATATATAGTGATACTTACCAGGTGACGGTACTTCCGTTACACATACTAGCGACTGAATCGAACAGAAGGTTAAATGGTTAGACAAAACGATAATTGTATCTGAGTTGTATTCGATGATATCGTGATGATGTTTATATAGCAATACCCACCAGGTAACTGTTCTTCCGTTTTACATACAAGCGACCGAATCGAGCAGGAGGTTGAATAGATAGATTGAACAATCATCGTATCTGGGTTGTATTCGATAATATTTATATAGTTATACTCACCAGGTAACTGTTCATCCGTTACACATACTAGCGACTGAATCGAACAGAAGGTTAAATGGTTAGACGAAACGATAATTGTATCTGAGTTGTATTCGATGATATCGTGATGATGTTTATATAGCAATACTCACCAGGTAACTGTTCTTCCGTTTTACATACAAGCGACCGAATCGAGCAGAAGGTTGAATTCAGTATAGATTGAACAACCATCGTATCTGGGTTGTATTCGATTATGTTTATATAGTTATACTCACCAGGTAACTGTTCTTCCGTTATACATACGAGCGACTGAATTGAACAGAAGGTTGAATGGAGAGTATATGGGTTGTATTCGATTATGATGTTATGCTGTGTATATAGTTATACACACTAGGTGAAGGTATTCTTGTTTTACATACGAGCGACCGAAACGAACAGAAAGTTGAATGGATAGTCTGAACAATCGATGTATCAGGGTGGTATCCGATTATATCGCAATACTGTATATATAGTGATACATACCAGGTGACGGTACTTCCGTTACACATACTAGCGACTGAATCGAACAGAAGGTTAAATGGTTAGACGAAACGATAATTGTAACCGAGTTGTATTCTATTATATCGTGGTGATGTTTATATAGAAATACTCACCAGGTTACTGTTCTTCCGTTATACATACGAGCAACCGAATCGAACAGAAGGTTGAATGGATAGTATATGGGTTGTAATCGATTATGATGTTTTGCTGTGTATATAGTTATACACACTAGGTGACGGTATTCCCGTTTCACATACGAGCGACCGAAACGAACAGAAATACTCACCAGGTTACTGTTCTTCCGTTATACATACGAGCAACCGAATCGAACAGAAGGTTGAATGGATAGTATATGGGTTGTATTCGATTATGATGTTATGCTGAGTATATAGTTAAACACACTAGGTGACGGTATTCCCGTTTCACATACGAGCGACCAAAACGAACAGAAAGTTGAATGGATAGTCTGAACAATCAATGTATCTGGGTGGTATCCGATTATATCGCAATACTGTATATATAGTGATACTAACCAGGTGACGGTACTTCCGTTACACATACTAGCGACTGAATCGAACAGAAGGTTAAATGGTTAGACGAAACGATAATTGTATCTGAGTTGTATTCGATGATAACGTGATGATGATTATATAGCAATACTCACCGGGTAACTGTTCTTTCGTTTAACATACAAGCGACCGAATCAAGCAGAAGGTTGAATTTAGTATAGATTGAACAATCATCGTATCTGGGTTGTATTCGATTATGTTTATATAGTTATACTCACCAGGTAACTGTTCTTCCGTTATACATACGAGCGACTGAATTGAACTTACTACTTTCGTTACACATACTAGCGACTGAATCGAACAGAAGGTTAAATGGTTAGACGAAACGATAATTGTAACTGAGTTGTATTCTTTTATATCGTGGTGATGTTTATATAGAAATACTCACCAGGTTACTGTTCTTTCGTTTTCACATACAAGCGACCGAATCGAGCAGAAGGTCAAATGGATAGATTGAACAATCATCGTAACTGGGTTGTATTCGATTATGTTTATATAGTTATACTCACCATGTAACTGTTCTTCCGTTATACATACGAGCGACTGAATTGAACAGAAGGTCGAATGGATAGTATATGGGTTGTATACGATTATGATGTTATGCTGAGTATATGGTTATACACACTAGGTAACGGTATTCTTGTTTTACATACGAGCGACCGAAACGAACAGAAAGTTGAATGGATAGTCTGAACAATCAATGTATCTGGGTGGTATCCGATTATATCGCAATACTGTATATATAGTGATACTAACCAGGTGACGGTACTTCCGTCACACATACAAGCGACTGAATCGAACAGAAGGTCAAATGGTGAGACAAAACGATAATTGTATCTGAGTTGTATTCGATGATATCGTGATGATGTTTATATAGCAATACTCACCAGGTAACTGTTCTTCCGTTTTACATACAAGCGACCGAATCGAGCAGGAGGTTGAATAGATAGATTGAACAATCATCGTAACTGGGTTGTATTCGATTATGTTTATATAGTTATACTCACCAGGTAACTGTTCTTCCGTTATACATACGAGCGACTGAATTGAACAGAAGGTTGAATGGATAGTATATGGGTTGTATACGATTATGATGTTATGCTGAGTATATGGTTATACACACTAGGTAACGGTATTCTTGTTTTACATACGAGCGACCGAAACGAACAGAAAGTTGAATGGATAGTCTGAACAATCAATGTATCTGGGTGGTATCCGATTATATCGCAATACTGTATATATAGTGATACTAACCAGGTGACGGTACTTCCGTCACACATACAAGCGACTGAATCGAACAGAAGGTCAAATGGTGAGACAAAACGATAATTGTATCTGAGTTGTATTCGATGATATCGTGATGATGTTTATATAGCAATACTCACCAGGTAACTGTTCTTCCGTTTTACATACAAGCGACCGAATCGAGCAGGAGGTTGAATAGATAGATTGAACAATCATCGTATCTGGGTTGTATTCGATAATGTTTATATAGTTATACTCACCAGGTTACTGTTCTTCCGTTACACATACTAGCGACTGAATCGAACAGAAGGTTAAATGGTTAGACGAAATGATAATTGTATCTGAGTTGTATTCGATGATATCGTGATGATGTTTATATAGCAATACTCACCAGGTAACTGTTCTTCCGTTTTACATACATGCGACCGAATCGAGCAGAAGGTTGAATTCAGTATAGATTGAACAATCATCGTATCTGAGTTGTATTCGATTATGTTTATATAGTTATACTCACCAGGTAACTGTTCTTCCGTTATACATACGAGCGACTGAATTGAACAGAAGGTTGAATGGATAGTATATGGGTTGTATTCGATTATGATGTTATGCTGTGTATATAGTTATACACACTAGATGACGGTATTCTTGTTTTACATACGAGCGACCGAAACGAACAGAAAGTTGAATGGATAGTCTGAACAATCAATGTATCAGGGTGGTATCCGATTATATCGCAATACTGTATATATAGTGATACATACCAGGTGACGGTACTTCCGTTACACATACTAGCGACTGAATCGAACAAAAGGTTAAATGGTTAGACGAAACGATAATTGTAACTGAGTTGTATTCTATTATATCGTGGTGATGTTTATATAGAAATACTCACCAGGTTACTGTTCTTCCGTTATACATACGAGCAACCGAATCGAACAGAAGGTTGAATGGATAGTATCTGGGTTGTATTCGATTATGATGTTATGCTGTGTATATAGTTAAACACACTAGGTGACGGTATTCCCCCTTCACATACGAGCGACCGAAACGAACAGAAAGTTGTATGGATAGTCTCTGGAGACCTGGGGACCTCCAGTTTCAATACCCTTGCTCCTGCATGCGGGGCTCTGCAGGAGTCGACCTTTTAGTTCCCTTGCTACTCGTGGGATTCACCATGGAAGAAAATAAAAAAGAAACCAAACAGCGGGACATCCCCGCCACCCAATCTAAAACGGAGCATGTCATCCGTTCACACAAGAAACCCTCATCCTCTCATGTGAGACCACCTCACAAAAATAGGACAGAGGGAGATAAGAAAGGAGAGAAAGAGACAAGGAGCAGACATGCTCCCTCTACATCCTCCTCGTATTACTCAAGGAGACGGGAAGCACCCCGGAAGAGAGAATACAAAAATCCATCTCCACTACCCGAACTGGGACAACCCGGGGGTAGAGACGACCTGATGAGGCAAGGACTCAGTGGGGCAGGAGTTAAGTGGTACCTGCGCTACCTCAGACAAGGGCTTGCACCTGAGGAAGCCAGGAAAAAAGCCGTGGAGCACAAGACTCAAGGGTTGGAACAAACAATCCAACCCGAAGATAAGAAGCGAAAGCGGGATGAGACAAACATCACCCCGCAAAAGCAAGAACCGAAGAGGAGGAAAGCGGGAAAAAGCACCGCTACCACCACGGGAGGCAGCTATGCAGCTGCCTTGAAAACAGAGAAGATTGCTATCCTCCCTAAAGCGTTCCCTGAGACTACCCTCAGCACGGACGAACAAACCTTACTGGAGGAGGCAATAGTGGAAGAAATGTGCGCCGGATGGGAGCACAAGTTACAGTTCGGAGGCATCCATTTTCGTCCAGGTATGATACTGGTCGACTGTGAAACACCACAGTCAGCGGAATGGGTGCGAACAAAAGTTCCACAGCTGAAGAGCTGGAAGGGAGTGGAACTGATGGTGTGTGCGGGAGACGACATCCCAAAAGTACACACCATCACTATCTTTCTCCCTAGAAGTCAAAATATGACAGAAGACAAGCTTCTGAAATTAATAGAAGCTCAGAACGAAGAGCTGAGAACATCTCAGTGGAAGGTAATCAGCCTTAAAGAAGAAGGTACGGGCCAAATCTTGAGGGCAGGGATAGATGATTTATCCTGCCAAAGGATCAAGGACAACGGGTTCACCATCCACTACAGGTTTGGGAAGATCCCCGTGCATGGCCTCAGGAAAAATGAGGAAAGAAAGGAGAAAGAAAAAGAAGGAAAAGTGGAGGAAGTGACTCCCAACACCCCTGAGGAAGATGTGGAGAGCACGGGAAGCCCTCACATCTCCATCCTCTGCAGCGGAGAAACAACATCCGAAGCAACCATGGAGGTTGAAGAAGTGGCAGAAGAGGACCGCACTCTTACTGGTGGGGACAGCCCCATCAAAACCCAAGAAGATGGCGGGCATTGACTTCGCCCAGGTGAACGTTCATCATGCCAAGGGAGCCTCGGCGGTGACCTCTAGAACGTTCACCAAGAACCAACTAGGGGTAGTGTTGATCCAAGAGCCTTGGGTCTACGAAAACCAGGTAAGAGGTCTAACCTGTCAGGACTCCAAGGTAATATACCACATTAGTGAGAATACACCTAGAACATGTATCATGGTGAGAAAAAACATTAATTATTTTTGTCTTTCAGAATTCATGACGAGAGACCTCGTCCCTATTCGAGCCTACCTCGAATGTAAGAAGAAACTTCAAGAAGTGGTAATAGCATCATGCTATATGGCAGGAGACGGGCCTGTACCGCCTCCAGAAGTCCATGGGTTAGCAGAGTACTGCCAGAGGAAGAAACTGCCACTACTACTAGGATGTGACGCTAACGCTCACAACACGGTTTGGGGCAGTAGTGACACCAACCAGAGGGGTGAGCAATTATTAGAATTTATTTTTGAAAAGAACCTAATAGTACATAATATAGGAAATACTCCAACGTTTGTAACAAGGGTAAGAGAAGAAGTATTAGACATTACGGTAAGTACTCCGATCCTAAAAGATCTAGTGAAAAACTGGAGGGTATCGAATGAACCGTCAATGTCTGATCATAGAATAATCACTTTCAGATTAGAGACAGATCCTCCTGAGCCAATCCTCAGAAGGAATCCTAGAAAAACAAATTGGGAAAAATACAAAACCAATCTGAAAACAAATTTAGCACATATCCAGACCAGAAGGGCTAGACACCACCTAGAACTGGAAAATGCCCTTGAAGAAATGAACGGGGCAATACTCGATGCCTATGAATCGAGCTGCCCCGAACAAAGAAGCAAAAACTGTAGGGACGCACCTTGGTGGAATAGTAATCTGGCAAAACTAAGATCCGAAACACGAAAGCTCTTTAATAGAGCAAGAAGTAGCGGAGATTGGCAGAGTTACACCGAGAAACTAACCACCTACAATAAAGAACTGAGAAAAGCGAAACGAAATAGCTTCAGGAAATTCCGTGAGGATATAGACTCAACACCCGCTGCAACAAGACTATTCAAAGTCATGGCAAAAAGCAGAGTCGATAACGCAATGGCACTAAAGAAGTCAGATGGTAGCTATACAGAAAGTGAGGAAGAAAGAGCGCAGCTTTTACTAGACACTCACTTCCCTGGGAATGAACCTATTCTCATAGGGCACACTCCAGAACAGCATTGTAGACCTACCAGAGAAGCCATAGTAATGGCCAAACATATTTGCAGCAGTAGACGGATAAGATGGGCCATGAACACCTTCCAACCGTTCAAATCAGCAGGAGTTGATGGAATATTTCCTGCCCTGCTCCAGTACGCACAAGAAGAAATTCTACCACACATAGTGAGGATTAGTCGCAGCAGTCTTGAACTGGGATATATACCAGAAGTATGGAGGAGGGCTAGGGTCACCTTTATTCCTAAAGCTGGAAAAAGGGACACAACCCACCCCAAATCACAACGACCAATCAGTCTCACATCGTTCGTCCTAAAGACGGTGGAGAAAGCAACTGATAACTACATCAGATCAGAAATCCTGGAGCGGGTGCCTCTGCACCCCCGACAGCATGCATACCAAACGGGTAAATCTACGGAAACCGCATTGGTACAATTAACAGATGAAATCCAGGATGCACTGGGAAGTAAAGAAACAGTAATATGTGCCTTTCTAGACATAGAAGGGGCTTTTGACAACACACCACATGAAGCTGTCAGAAGAGCACTTGAAGACAGAGGAGTAGACAACACGACAACTAGATGGTTGTCGCAATTATTATCTACCAGAATAGCAGAGACTAAGATAGGACAAAACACTATCTCCATCTGCACAACTAGAGGATGTCCACAAGGGGGAGTGGCCTCCCCACTTATGTGGAGCCTAACAGTAGATCGACTCCTCTGCGGTTTGACCGAGATCGGCATATCGTGTCAAGGCTATGCAGATGACATAGTCATAATCGCGAGGGGAAAATTCGAAAGTACTCTTTGTGACATAGTTCAAAGAGGACTTGACTACACTAAAGAATGGTGTCAAGCTATGGGACTAAACGTCAACCCCACCAAGACTACCCTAGTTGCCTTTACAAGGAAAAGGAACATTAACCTCAAAACCATTGAGTTGGATGGAAAAGTTATTGAATGGAAGACAGAGGTCAAATATCTAGGACTTATACTAGATGACAAACTTATCTGGAACAAGCACGAAAAGGAAGTAACCAACAAAGCCACGAGAGCCCTAATGGTGTGCAGAAACTTTGCAGGAAAGAACTGGGGATGTAACCCAAATACCCTGCGGTGGATGTACACGTCAATAGTGAGACCAATCATCACTTATGGGGCAGTGGTCTGGAGCAGCAGAACTAGGCTAACTAGTACAAGAGCTAATCTTTCGAAAATCCAAAGACTAGCCTGTGTATGCATAACAGGTGCAATGAGAACGTGCCCAACGGCCGCTATGGAGGTAATCCTAAGCCTTACCCCCCTTCATATAGAATTAGAGAATATAGCAATAAGGACAACATACAGAATGACTAGAAAGGGAACCACCAAAGGCAAATTTAGACCCCTCTCTGGTAACCATCAAACCTGGGACATGCCCCAAGACGAGATGACAAGAAAGTTTAGCTTCGTGAAAGAATTCAACACGAGGCTAAGTAACAAGAATGAATGGGATAAAGAAACCATCGACAAACTCAGGAGAAGTGCCATTTAATGGTACACAGACGGATCCAGAACAATAGATGGTACTGGAATAGGAGTATATGGGCCTGGAACCAAATACTCAGAAAGTCTGGGCAAATTTCCGAGCATCTTCCAAGCGGAAATTTACGCCATCGGAAAATGCGTCCAGTTCAACATGGAAAGAAATCTTCGTCGACAAGAGATTATCATCATGTCAGACACCCAAGCAGCCATTAATGCTCTGAACTCCCATGTAATCAACTCCAGAATGGTTTGGGAGTGTCTAGAAAAACTAAATGAACTAGGCAAGAATAATGCGGTTACCCTCCTATGGGTTCCAGGACACACTGGAGTGGAAGGTAATGAAATAGCAGATATACTCGCGAAAAAAGGGGCTGAAACACCATTTCTGGGACCTGAACCCTTTTGCAGAATAAGCACCAGTAGAATATTCCATGAACTTGAAAAAGAAGTACACAACAAAAGATCCCAGCACTGGATAGAATCACAAGGAATGAGGCAGGCCAAGATACTACTGGGGAACTATAACCAGAAGAGATCAAATGACTGCATTTGCATAAGCAAAAACAAGCTCAGAATACTAACAGGAATCCTAACAGGGCACTGCCGGTTGAAAGGACACCTTAGG
Source organism: Chrysomela aeneicollis (assembly GCA_029955515.1). NCBI lineage: Eukaryota > Metazoa > Arthropoda > Insecta > Coleoptera > Chrysomelidae > Chrysomela > Chrysomela aeneicollis. The sequence continues at coordinate 27,385,006 of JARUHQ010000003.1, forward strand.
AAACTCGGATTAGTGGAAGAAGAAGAATGCAGATTCTGCGAGGAAGAGGATGAAACCTCTATCCACATTCTCTCAGAATGCATCTCCTTGCAAAATCCGAGGTTACGATATCTCGGAGAACATCAAATAGAAGAGGGAGATCTACCTAACTTGAAGCCATCCGATATCCTGAACTTTCTGAAAGCCATAGGACTGGAGGGACTGCTTTAGTCGTTGAGACATCCTGAACGGCTAAGCAGCAGAAGGGGGCACAATAGATCTATATAGGTCGCAGTGTACAAGACCCCTATATCACAGAAATAGAAAATAGAATGGATAGTCTGAACAATCAATGTATCTGGGTGGTATCCGATTATATCGCAATACTGTATATATAGTGATACTAACCAGGTGACGGTACTTCCGTTACATTCTAGCGACTGAATCGAACAGAAGGTTAAATGGTTACACGAAACGATAATTGAAACTGAGTTGTATTCGATTATATCGTGGTGATGTTTATATAGAAATACTCACCAGGTAACTGTTCTTTCGTTTTCACATACAAGCGACCGAATCGAGCAGAAGGTCAAATGTATAGATTGAACAATCATCGTATCTGGGTTGTATTCGATTATGTTTATATAGTTATACTCACCAGGTAACTGTTCTTCCGTTACACATACTAGCGACTGAATCGAACAGAAGGTTAAATGGTTAGACGAAACGATAATTGAAACTGAGTTGTATTCGATTATATCGTGGTGATGTTTATATAGAAATACTCACAGGTAACTGTTCTTTCGTTTCCACATACAAGCGACCGAATCGAGCAGAAGGTCAAATGGATAGATTGAACAATCATCGTATCTGGGTTGTATTCGATTATGTTTATATAGTTATACTCACCAGGTAACTGTTCTTCCGTTACACGTACGAGCGACTGAATTGAACAGAAGGTAAAATGGTTAGACGAAACGATAATTGTATCTGAGTTGTTTTCGATGATATCTTGATGATGTTTATATAGCAATACTCACCAGGTAACTGTTCTTCCGTTTAACATACAAGCGACCGAATCGAGCAGAAGGTTGAATTCAGTATAGATTGAACAATCATCGTATCTGGGTTGTATTCGATTATGTTTATATAGTTATACTCACCAGGTAACTGTTCTTCCGTTATACATACGAGCGACTGAATTGAACAGAAGGTTGAATGGATAGTCTGAACAATCAATGTATCAGGGTGGTATCCGATTATATCGCAATACTGTATATATAGTGATACATACCAGGTGACGGTACTTCCGTTACACAAACTAGCGACTGAATCGAACAGAAGGTTGAATGGTTAGACGAAACGATAATTGTAACTGAGTTGTATTCTATTATATCGTGGTGATGTTTATATAGAAATACTCACCAGGTTACTGTTCTTCCGTTATACATACGAGCAAGCGAATCGAACAGAAGGTTGAATGGATAGTATCTGGGTTGTATTCGATTATGATGTTATGCTGTGTATATAGTTCAACACACTAGGTGACGGTATTCCCGTTTCACATACGAGCGACCGAAACGAACAGAAAGTTGAATGGATAGTCTGAACAATCAATGTATCTGGGTGGTATCCGATTATATCGCAATACTGTATATATAGTGATACTAACCAGGTGACGGTACTTCCGTTACACATACTAGCGACTGAATCGAACAGAAGGTTAAATGGTTAGACAAAACGATAATTGTATCTGAGTTGTATTCGATGATAACGTGATGATGTTTATATAGCAATACTCACCAGGTAACTGTTCTTCCGTTTTACATACAAGCGACCGAATCGAGCAGAAGGTTGAATTTAGTATAGATTGAACAATCATCGTATCTGGGTTGTATTCGATTATGTTTATATAGTTATACTCACCAGGTAACTGTTCTATCGTTATACATACGAGCGACTGAATTGAACAGAAGGTTGAATGAGTATATGGGTTGTATTCGATTATGATGTTATGCTGTGTATATAGTTAAACACACTAGGTGACGGTATTCCCGTTTCACATACGAGCGACCGAAACGAACAGAAAGTTGAATGGATAGTCTGAACAATCAATGTATCTGGGTGGTATCCGATTATATCGCAATACTGTATATATAGTGATACTAACCAGGTGACGGTACTTCCGTTACACATACTAGCGACTGAATCGAACAGAAGGTTAAATGGTTAGACGAAACGATAATTGTATCTGAGTTGTATTCGATGATAACGTGATGATGTTTATATAGCAATACTCACCGGGTAACTGTTCTTCCGTTTTACATACAAGCGACCGAATCGAGCAGAAGGTTGAATTTAGTATAGATTGAACAATCATCGTATCTGGGTTGTATTCGATTATGTTTATATAGTTATACTCACCAGGTAACTGTTCTTCCGTTATACATACGAGCGACTGAATTGAACAGAAGGTTGAATGGATAGTATATGGGTTGTATTCGATTATGATGTTATGCTGTGTATAAAGTTATACACACTAGGTGACGGTATTCCCGTTTTACATACGAGCGACCGAAACAAAAAGAAAGTTGAATGGATAGTCTGAACAATCAATGTATCTGGGTGGTATCCGATTATATCGCAATACTGTATATATAGTGATACTTACCAGGTGACGGTACTTCCGTTACACATGCTAGCGACTGAATCGAACAGAAGGTTAAATGGTTAGACGAAACGATAATTGTATCTGAGTTGTATTCGATGATATCGTGATGATGTTTATATAGCAATACTCACCTGGTAACTGTTCTTCCGTTTTACATACAAGCGACCGAATCGAGCAGGAGGTTGAATAGATAGATTGAACAATCATCGTATCTGGGTTGTATTCGATAATGTTTATATAGTTATACTCACCAGGTAACTGTTCTTCCGTTACACATACTAGCGACTGAATCGAACAGAAGGTTAAATGGTTAGACGAAACGATAATTTTATCTGAGTTGTATTCGATGATATCGTGATGATGTTTATATAGCAATACTCACCAGGTAACTGTTCTTCCGTTTTACATACAAGCGACCGAATCGAGCAGAAGGTTGAATTCAGTATAGATTGAACAACCATCGTATCTGGGTTGTATTCGATTATGTTTACATAGTTATACTCACCAGGTAACTGTTCTTCCGTTATACATACGAGCGACTGAATTGAACAGAAGGTTGAATGGAGAATATATGGGTTGTATTCGATTATGATGTTATGCTGTGTATATAGTTATACACACTAGGTGACGGTATTCTTGTTTTACATACGAGCGACCGAAACGAACAGAAAGTTGAATGGATAGTCAGAACAATCAATGTATCAGGGTGGTATCCGATTATATCGCAATACTGTATATATAGTGATACATACCAGGTGACGGTACTTCCGTTACACATACTAGCGACTGAATCGAACAGAAGGTTAAATGGTTAGACGAAACGATAATTGTAACTGAGTTGTATTCTATTATATCGTGGTGATGTTTATATAGAAATACTCACCAGGTTACTGTTCTTCCGTTATACATACGAGCAACCGAATCGAACAGAAGGTTGAATGGATAGTATATGGGTCGTATTCGATTATGATGTTATGCTGTGTATATAGTTATACACACTAGGTGACGGTATTCCCGTTTTACATACGAGCGACCGAAACGAACAGAAAGTTGAATGGATAGTCTGAACAATCAATGTATCTGGGTGGTATCCGATTATATCGCAATACTGTATATATAGTGATACTAACCAGGTGACGGTACTTCCGTTACACATACTAGCGACTGAATCGAACAGAAGGTTAAATGGTTAGACGAAACGATAATTGTAACTGAGTTGTATCCTATTATATCGTGGTGATGTTTATATAGAAATACTCACCAGGTTACTGTTCTTTCGCTTTCACATACAAGCGACCGAATCGAGCAGAAGGTCAAATGGATAGATTGAACAATCATCGTATCTGGGTTGTATTCGATTATGTTTATATAGTTATACTCACCAGGTAACAGTTCTTCCGTTACACATACTAGCGACTGAATCGAACAGAAGGTTAAATGGTTAGACGAAACGATAATTGTATCTGAGTTGTATTCGATGATATCGTGATGATGCTTATATAGCAAGACTCACCAGGTAACTGTTCTTCCGTTATACATACAAGCGACCGAATCGAGCAGAAGGTTGAATTCAGTATAGATTGAACAATCATCGTATCTGGGTTGTATTCGATTATGTTTATATAGTTATACTCACCAGGTAACTGTTCTTCCGTTATACATACGAGCGACTGAATTGAACAGAAGGTTGAATGGATAGTATATGGGTTGTATTCGATTATGATGTTTTGCTGTGTATATAGTTATACACACTAGGTGACGGTATTCTTGTTTTACATACGAGCGACCGAAACGAACAGAAAGTTGAATGGATAGTCTGAACAATCAATGTATCAGGGTGGTATCCGATTATATCGCAATACTGTATATATAGTGATACATACCAGGTGACGGTACTTTCGTTACACATACTAGCGACTGAATCGAACAGAAGGTTAAATGGTCAGACGAAACGATAATTGTAACTGAGTTGTATTCTATTATATCGTGGTGATGTTTATATAGAAATACTCACCAGGTTACTGTTCTTCCGTTATACATACGAGCAACCGAATCGAACAGAAGGTTGAATGGATAGTATATGGGTTGTATTCGATTATGATGTTATGCTGTGTATATAGTTATACACACTAGGTGACGGTATTCCCGTTTCACATACGAGCGACCGAAACGAACAGAAAGTTGAATGGATAGTCTGAACAATCAATGTATCTGAGTGGTATCCGATTATATCGCAATACTGTATATATAGTGATACTAACCAGGTGACGGTACTTCCGTTACACATACTAGCGACTGAATCGAACAGAAGGTTAAATGGTTAGACGAAACGATAATTGAAACTGAGTTGTATTCGATTATATCGTGGTGATGTTTATATAGAAATACTCACCAGGTAACTGTTCTTTCGTTTTCACATACAAGCGACCGAATCGAGCAGAAGGTCAAATGGATAGATTGAACAATCATCGTATCTGGGTTGTATTCGATTATGTTTATATAGTTATACTCACCAGGTAACTGTTCTTCCGTTACACATACTAGCGACTGAATCGAACAGAAGGTTAAATGGTTAGACGAAACGATAATTGTATCTGAGTTGTATTCGATGATATCGTGATGATGTTTATATAGCAATACTCACCAGGTAACTGTTCTTCCGTTTTACATACAAGCGACCGAATCGAGCAGAAGGTTGAATTCAGTATAGATTGAACAATCATCGTATCTGGGTTGTATTCGATTATGTTTATATAGTTATACTCACCAGGTAACTGTTCTTCCGTTATACATACGAGCGACTGAATTGAACAGAAGGTTGAATGGATAGTATATGGGTTGTATTCGATTATGATGTTATGCTGTGTATATAGTTATACACACTAGGTGACGGTATTCTTGTTTTACATACGAGCGACCGAAACGAACAGAAAGTTGAATGGATAGTCTGAACAATCAATGTATCAGGGTGGTATCCGATTATATCGCAATACTGTATATATAGTGATACATACCAGGTGACGGTACTTCCGTTACACATACTAGCGACTGAATCGAACAGAAGGTTAAATGGTTAGACGAAACGATAATTGTAACTGAGTTGTATTCTATTATATCGTGGTGATGTTTATATAGAAATACTCACCAGGTTACTGTTCATCCGTTATACATACGAGCAACCGAATCGAACAGAAGGTTGAATGGATAGTATATGGGTTGTATTCGATTATGATGTTATGCTGTGTATATAGTTATACACACTAGGTGACGGTATTCCCGTTTTACATACGAGCGACCGAAACGAACAGAAAGTTGAATGGATAGTCTGAACAATCAATGTATCTGGGTGGTATCCGATTATATCGCAATACTGTATATATAGTGATACTAACCAGGTGACGGTACTTCCGTTACACATACTAGCGACTGAATCGAACAGAAGGTTAAATGGTTAGACGAAACGATAATTGTAACTGAGTTGTATTCTATTATATCGTGGTGATGTTTATATAGAAATACTCACCAGGTTACTGTTCTTTCGTTTTCACATACAAGCAATCGAATCGAGCAGAAGGTCAAATGGATAGATTGAACAATCATCGTATCTGGGTTGTATTCGATTAGGTTTATATAGTTATACTCACCAGGTAACTGTTCTTCCGTTACACATACTAGCGACTGAATCGAACAGAAGGTTAAATGGTTAGACGAAACGATAATTGTAACTGAGTTGTATTCTATTATATCGTGGTGATGTTTATATAGAAATACTCACCAGATTACTGTTCATCCGTTATACATACGAGCAACCGAATCGAACAGAAGGTTGAATGGATAGTATATGGGTTGTATTCGATTATGATGTTATGCTGTGTATATAGTTATACACACTAGGTGACGGTATTCCCGTTTTACATACGAGCGACCGAAACGAACAGAAAGTTGAATGGATAGTCTGAACAATCAATGTATCTGGGTGGTATCCGATTATATCGCAATACTGTATATATAGTGATACTAACCAGGTGACGGTACTTCCGTTACACATACTAGCGACTGAATCGAACAGAAGGTTAAATGGTTAGACGAAACGATAATTGTAACTGAGTTGTATTCTATTATATCGTGGTGATGTTTATATAGAAATACTCACCAGGTAACTGTTCTTTCGTTTTCACATACAAGCGACCGAATCGAGCAGAAGGTCAAATGGATAGATTGAACAATCATCGTATCTGGGTTGTATTCGATTATGTTTATATAGTTATACTCACCAGGTAACTGTTCTTCCGTTACACATACTAGCGACTGAATCGAACAGAAGGTTAAATGGTTAGACGAAACGATAATTGTATCTGAGTTGTATTCGATGATATCGTGATGATGTTTATATAGCGATACTCACCAGGTAACTGTTCTTCCGTTTTACATACAAGCGACCGAATCGAGCAGAAGGTTGAATTCAGTTTAGATTGAACAATCATCGTATCTGGGTTGTATTCGATTATGTTTATATAGTTATACTCACCAGGTAACTGTTCTTCCGTTATACATACGAGCGACTGAATTGAACAGAAGGTTGAATGGATAGTATATGGGTTGTATTCGATTATGATGTTATGCTGTGTATATAGTTATACACACTAGGTGACGGTATTCTTGTTTTACATACGAGCGACCGAAACGAACAGAAAGTTGAATGGATAGTCTGAACAATCAATGTATCAGGGTGGTATCCGATTATATCGCAATACTGTATATATAGTGATACATACCAGGTGACGGTACTTCCGTTACACATACTAGCGACTGAATCGAACAGAAGGTTAAATGTTTAGACGAAACGATAATTGTAACTGAGTTGTATTCTATTATATCGTGGTGATGTTTATATAGAAATACTCACCAGGTTACGGTTCATCCGTTATACATACGAGCAACCGAATCGAACAGAAGGTTGAATGGATAGTATATGGGTTGTATTCGATTATGATGTTATGCTGTGTATATAGTTATACACACTAGGTGACGGTATTCCCGTTTTACATACGAGCGACCGAAACGAACAGAAAGTTGAATGGATAGTCTGAACAATCAATGTATCTGGGTGGTATCCGATTATATCGCAATACTGTATATATAGTGATACTAACCAGGTGACGGTACTTCCGTTACACATACTAGCGACTGAATCGAACAGAAGGTTAAATGGTTAGACGAAACGATAATTGTAACTGAGTTGTATTCTATTATATCGTGGTGATGTTTATATAGAAATACTCACCAGGTTACTGTTCTTTCGTTTTCACATACAAGCAATCGAATCGAGCAGAAGGTCAAATGGATAGATTGAACAATCATCGTAACTGGGTTGTATTTGATTAGGTTTATATAGTTATACTCACCAGGTAACTGTTCTTCCGTTATACATACGAGCGACTGAATTGAACAGAAGGTTGAATGGATAGTATATGGGTTGTATACGATTATGATGTTATGCTGAGTATATGGTTATACACACTAGGTGACGGTATTCTTGTTTTACATACGAGCGACCGAAACGAACAGAAAGTTGAATGGATAGTCTGAACAATCAATGTATCTGGGTGGTATCCGATTATATCGCAATACTGTATATATAGTGATACTAACCAGGTGACGGTACTTCCGTCACACATACTAGCGACTGAATCGAACAGAAGGTCAAATGGTGAGACAAAACGATAATTGTATCTGAGTTGTATTCGATGATATCGTGATGATGTTTATATAGCAATACTCACCAGGTAACTGTTCTTCCGTTTTACATACAAGCGACCGAATCGAGCAGGAGGTTGAATAGATAGATTGAACAATCATCGTATCTGGGTTGTATTCGATAATGTTTATATAGTTATTCTCACCAGGTAACTGTTCTTCCGTTACACATACTAGCGACTGAATCGAACAGAAGGTTAAATGGTTAGACGAAATGATAATTGTATCTGAGTTGTATTCGATGATATCGTGATGATGTTTATATAGCAATACTCACCAGGTAACTGTTCTTCCGTTTTACATACAAGCGACCGAATCGAGCAGAAGGTTGAATTCAGTATAGATTGAACAATCATCGTATCTGGGTTGTATTCGATTATGTTTATATAGTTATACTCACCAGTTAACTGTTCTTCCGTTATACATACGAGCGACTGAATTGAACAGAAGGTTGAATGGATAGTATATGGGTTGTATTCGATTATGATGTTATGCTGTGTATATAGTTATACACACTAGATGACGGTATTCTTGTTTTACATACGAGCGACCGAAACGAACAGAAAGTTGAATGGATAGTCTGAACAATCAATGTATCAGGGTGGTATCCGATTATATCGCAATACTGTATATATAGTGATACATACCAGGTGACGGTACTTCCGTTACACATACTAGCGACTGAATCGAACAGAAGGTTAAATGGTTAGACGAAACGATAATTGTAACTGAGTTGTATTCTATTATATCGTGGTGATGTTTATATAGAAATACTCACCAGGTTACTGTTCTTCCGTTATACATACAAGCGACCGAATCGAGCAGGAGGTTGAATAGATAGATTGAACAATCATCGTATCTGGGTTGTATTCGATAATGTTTATATAGTTATACTCACCAGGTAACTGTTCTTCCGTTACACATACTAGCGACTGAATCGAACAGAAGGTTAAATGGTTGGCCGAAACGATAATTTTATCTGAGTTGTATTCGATGATATCGTGATGATGTTTATATAGCAATACTCACCAGGTAACTGTTCTTCCGTTTTACATACAAGTGACCGAATCGAGCAGAAGGTTGAATTCAGTATAGATTGAACAACCATCGTATCTGGGTTGTATTCGATTATGTTTACATAGTTATACTCACCAGGTAACTGTTCTTCCGTTATACATACGAGCAACCGAATCGAACAGAAGGTTGAATGGATAGTATATGGGTCGTATTCGATTATGATGTTATGCTGTGTATATAGTTATACACACTAGGTGACGGTATTCCCGTTTTACATACGAGCGACCGAAACGAACAGAAAGTTGAATGGATAGTCTGAACAATCAATGTATCTGGGTGGTATCCGATTATATCGCAATACTGTATATATAGTGATACTAACCAGGTGACGGTACTTCCGTTACACATACTAGCGACTGAATCGAACAGAAGGTTAAATGGTTAGACGAAACTATAATTGTAACTGAGTTGTATTCTATTATATCGTGGTGATGTTTATATAGAAATACTCACCAGGTTACTGTTCTTTCGCTTTCACATACAAGCGACCGAATCGAGCAGAAGGTCAAATGGATAGATTGAACAATCATCGTATCTGGGTTGTATTCGATTATGTTTATATAGTTATACTCACCAGGTAACAGTTCTTCCGTTACACATACTAGCGACTGAATCGAACAGAAGGTTAAATGGTTAGACGAAACGATAATTGTATCTGAGTTGTATTCGATGATATCGTGATGATGCTTATATAGCAATACTCACCAGGTAACTGTTCTTCCGTTTTACATACAAGCGACCGAATCGAGCAGAAGGTTGAATTCAGTATAGATTGAACAATCATCGTATCTGGGTTGTATTCGATTATGTTTATATAGTTATACTCACCAGGTAACTGTTCTTCCGTTATACATAGGAGCGACTGAATTGAACAGAAGGTTATGTATATATATATATGTATATATATATATGTATACTGTACATACCAGGTGACGGTACTTCCGTTACACATACTAGCGACTGAATCGAACAGAAGGTTAAATGGTTAGACGAAACGATAATTGTAACTGAGTTGTATTCTATCATATCGTGGTGATGTTTATATAGAAATACTCACCAGGTTACTGTTCTTCCGTTATACATACGAGCAACCGAATCGAACAGAAGGTTGAATGGATAGTATATGGGTTGTATTCGATTATGATGTTATGCTGTGTGTATAGTTATACACACTAGGTGACGGTATTCCCGTTTCACATACGAGCGACCGAAACGAACAGAAAGTTGAATGGATAGTCTGAACAATCAATGTATCTGAGTGGTATCCGATTATATCGCAATACTGTATATATAGTGATACTAACCAGGTGACGGTACTTCCGTTACACATACTAGCGACTGAATCGAACAGAAGGTTAAATGGTTAGACGAAACGATAATTGAAACTGAGTTGTATTCGATTATATCGTGGTGATGTTTATATAGAAATACTCACCAGGTAACTGTTCTTTCGTTTTCACATACAAGCGACCGAATCGAGCAGAAGGTCAAATGGATAGATTGAACAATCATCGTATCTGGGTTGTATTCGATTATGTTTACATAGTTATACTCACCAGGTAACTGTTTTTCCGTTACACATACTAGCGACTGAATCGAACAGAAGGTTAAATGGTTAGACGAAACGATAATTGTATCTGAGTTGTATTCGATGATATCGTGATGATGTTTATATAGCAATACTCACCAGGTAACTGTTCTTCCGTTTTACATACAAGCGACCGAATCGAGCAGAAGGTTGAATTCAGTATAGATTGAACAATCATCGTATCTGGGTTGTATTCGATTATGTTTATATAGTTATACTCACCAGGTAACTGTTCTTCCGTTATACATACGAGCGACTGAATTGAACAGAAGGTTGAATGGATAGTATATGGGTTGTATTCGATTATGATGTTATGCTGTGTATATAGTTATACACACTAGGTGACGGTATTCTTGTTTTACATACGAGCGACCGAAACGAACAGAAAGTTGAATGGATAGTCTGAACAATCAATGTATCAGGGTGGTATCCGATTATATCGCAATACTGTATATATAGTGATACATACCAGGTGACGGTACTTCCGTTACACATACTAGCGACTGAATCGAACAGAAGGTTAAATGGTTAGACGAAACGATAATTGTAACTGAGTTGTATTCTATTATATCGTGGTGATGTTTATATAGAAATACTCACCAGGTTACTGTTCATCCGTTATACATACGAGCAACCGAATCGAACAGAAGGTTGAATGGATAGTATATGGGTTGTATTCGATTATGATGTTATGCTGTGTATATAGTTATACACACTAGGTGACGGTATTCCCGTTTTACATACGAGCGACCGAAACGAACAGAAAGTTGAATGGATAGTCTGAACAATCAATGTATCTGGGTGGTATCCGATTATATGGCAATACTGTATATATAGTGATACTAACCAGGTGACGGTACTTCCGTTACACATACTAGCGACTGAATCGAACAGAAGGTTAAATGGTTAGACGAAACGATAATTGTAACTGAGTTGTATTCTATTATATCGTGGTGATGTTTATATAGAAATACTCACCAGGTTACTGTTCTTTCGTTTTCACATACAAGCAATCGAATCGAGCAGAAGGTCAAATGGATAGATTGAACAATCATCGTATCTGGGTTGTATTCGATTAGGTTTATATAGTTATACTCACCAGGTAACTGTTCTTCCGTTACACATACTAGCGACTGAATCGAACAGAAGGTTAAATGGTTAGACGAAACGATAATTGTAACTGAGTTGTATTCTATTATATCGTGGTGATGTTTATATAGAAATACTCACCAGGTTACTGTTCATCCGTTATACATACGAGCAACCGAATCGAACAGAAGGTTGAATGGATAGTATATGGGTTGTATTCGATTATGATGTTATGCTGTGTATATAGTTATACACACTAGGTGACGGTATTCCCGTTTTACATACGAGCGACCGAAACGAACAGAAAGTTGAATGGATAGTCTGAACAATCAATGTATCTGGGTGGTATCCGATTATATCGCAATACTGTATATATAGTGATACTAACCAGGTGACGGTACTTCCGTTACACATACTAGCGACTGAATCGAACAGAAGGTTAAATGGTTAGACGAAACGATAATTGTAACTGAGTTGTATTCTATTATATCGTGGTGATGTTTATATAGAAATACTCACCAGGTAACTGTTCTTTCGTTTTCACATACAAGCGACCGAATCGAGCAGAAGGTCAAATGGATAGATTAAACAATCATCGTATCTGGGTTGTATTCGATTATGTTTATATAGTTATACTCACCAGGTAACTGTTCTTCCGTTACACATACTAGCGACTGAATCGAACAGAAGGTTAAATGGTTAGACGAAACGGTAATTGTATCTGAGTTGTATTCGATGATATCGTGATGATGTTTATATAGCAATACTCACCAGGTAACTGTTCTTCCGTTTTACATACAAGCGACCGAATCGAGCAGAAGGTTGAATTCAGTATAGATTGAACAATCATCGTATCTGGGTTGTATTCGATTATGTTTATATAGTTATACTCACCAGGTAACTGTTCTTCCGTTATACATACGAGCGACTGAATTGAACAGAAGGTTGAATGGATAGTATATGGGTTGTATTCGATTATGATGTTATGCTGTGTATATAGTTATACACACTAGGTGACGGTTTTCTTGTTTCACATACGAGCGACCGAAACGAACAGAAAGTTGAATGGATAGTCTGAACAATCAATGTATCAGGGTGGTATCCGATTATATCGCAATACTGTATATTTAGTGATACATACCAGGTGACGGTACTTCCGTTACACATACTAGCGACTGAATCGAACAGAAGGTTAAATGGTTAGACGAAACGATAATTGTAACTGAGTTGTATTCTATTATATCGTGGTGATGTTTATATAGAAATACTCACCAGGTTACTGTTCATCCGTTATACATACGAGCAACCGAATCGAACAGAATGGATAGTATATGGGTTGTATTCGATTATGATGTTATGCTGTGTATATAGTTATACACACTAGGTGACGGTATTCCCGTTTTACATACGAGCGACCGAAACGAACAGAAAGTTGAATGGATAGTCTGAACAATCAATGTATCTGGGTGGTATCCGATTATATCGCAATACTGTATATATAGTGATACTAACCAGGTGACGGTACTTCCTTTACACATACTAGCGACTGAATCGAACAGAAGGTTAAATGGTTAGACGAAACGATAATTGTAACTGAGTTGTATTCTATTATATCGTGGTGATGTTCATATAGAAATACTCACCAGGTTACTATTTTTTTCGTTTTCACATACAAGCAATCGAATCGAGCAGAAGGTCAAATGGATAGATTGAATAATCATCGTAACTGGGTTGTATTCGATTAGGTTTATATAGTTATACTCACCAGGTAACTGTTCTTCCGTTATACATACGAGCGACTGAATTGAACAGAAGGTTGAATGGATAGTATATGGGTTGTATACGATTATGATGTTATGCTGAGTATATGGTTATACACACTAGGTGACGGTATTCTTGTTTTACATACGAGCGACCGAAACGAACAGAAAGTTGAATGGATAGTCTGAACAATCAATGTATCTGGGTGGTATCCGATTATATCGCAATACTGTATATATAGTGATACTAACCAGGTGACGGTACTTCCGTCACACATACTAGCGACTGAATCGAACAGAAGGTCAAATGGTGAGACAAAACGATAATTGTATCTGAGTTGTATTCGATGATATCGTGATGATGTTTATATAGCAGTAGTGCACCTACACCGGTACGAGACCAAGATGGCCGCCATAAAGGCGGGAAATTCAAATTTCGCTGACGTCATCAAAGATGGCCGCCATGACAGCTGTCATATGTCAACTGCCATATGTCATATGTCTACTGTTTAGTGTTCCATGCCGCTGTGTCATCTGTCAAGTTTTCCATAGACTACCCGACCAATCAGAAGCCGCCATACCCCCTTAACCCCCTCAAGCCTCCACTGTACCTCCTCAACTGCTCAGTACTTCGCTGTACCCCCTTGGCCCCCTTAGGCCTCCACTGTACCCCCTTGGCCCCCTTAGGCCTTCGCTGTACCCCCTTAACCCCCTCTGGCCTTCACTGTACCCCCTTGGCCCCCTTAGGCCTTCGCTGTACCCTTTGGCCCCCCTCAGGTCTTCGCTGTACCCACTCAGCCCCCTTAAGTTTTTCTATACCCCCTTGACCCCTCTTAAGACTGCGCCCCCTTAGCGCTCCGCATCCGGAAACATCTTATGACGTCATATTTTATTTAAAAAAATCCTTCTATCGGCGGGATTTGAACTCCAGACCACAGGATTACGAATCCGATGCGTTCCCACAGAGCTACGACCACTGTATAATTTAATTGCAGTCAATGTCGATGCAACGTTATCGCACAGCGTGACGTAGTCGAGCAGATCCGTCCCAAAGATAAAAGAACGTAGCAACCTCGGCAAGCGGGGAGCAGGGAAACGAACATTGGCTTATTCATTCATTATACATCAGTGTATGAATAGAGATAATCGCATTCAAGGTCAGGTTCGCTGCATTCCATTGATGATTCAACATGATACAATATTTCGCGTGACGTTACAAAGATAAGAGACGTAAAAGCGACTGACACTGTTGCCAGACGTTTGAAAAAATTAGGCATTGATGCCAGACGTTTGAAAATATCTGGAAATATACTATAATGCACCTACAGCTTACACAAGTAGAATCTGAACCACCACGTGTGTAAATTGATGGATAACGTTTGACGTATGACAGGGTGTGGCTGCCTGAAGTTAGGCGTCTGACATTTGACGTATGACGTTAACATTTCAAAATGGCCCCCGACATCACAAGGTTATCAACTGTTTAGTAATTTTCGTGTTATAAAGTAAATATACCTACATCTTACACAGGTAGAATCCGAACCACAGAATTTATATCGACGTGGCAGAATCCATGAACTCGTTAATATAAAGATGTCAATGACAGAATGATTCATTTTCTCGACAAATTATCAAAAAATATTCACTTTCGGTTTGTTAAAAAGCGACATAGGAAAAAACTAATGTTTTATTCGTAATCCCCATGACGTGTACACTTCAAAAACATTAACTTCCGGTTTCACTTCCGGTTTCCATTTTTCCACTTAACATAGTCATGTGGGTACTCTGAGAGAAGGATTTTTCACGGACATTCTAAATATATCATTTTACCTATGTACAAAGTCTCAAGGTCAAAGAGATATCAATCAAAATTGATCGAAACAATGAAAAAAAATCTATGTAAACAATTCACAATCTCTTCGTGTAATGATTTTCTGGTCGAACCAGCTTTTCGACAAATTATCAAAAAATATTCACTTCCGTTTCATCAAAAATCGATAGAGAAAAACTAATGTTTTATTCGTAATCCCTATGACGTGTAGACTTCAAAAACATCAACTTCCGGTTTCACTTCTGGTTTCCATTTTTCTACTTGACATTGTCATATGGGTACTCTGAGAGAAGGATTTTCCACGGACATTCTGAATATATCATTCTACCTATGTACAAAGTCTCAAGGTTAAAGAGATATCAATCAAAATTAATCGGAATAATAAAAAAAATCTATGCAAACAATTCACAATCTCTTCGTGTAATGATTTTCTGGTCGATCCAGCTTCTCGATGAATTATCACGAAATATTCACTTTCCGTTCATTAAAAAACGATATAGAGAAACACTAATGGTATATTCGTGATCCCCATGACGTTTAGATTCCAGAAACATCAACTTCCGGTTTCACTTCCGGTTTCCATTTTGTCAGTAAACAGGTTCATGTGGGTACTCATTGAAAAGGATATTTCACGTACATTCCGAATATATTACCTTACCTATATACAAAGTCCAAAGGTTTGCGAGATATCAATCAAAATGTATCGAAATAATGGAAAAAACAAATAAAACTGCAAATCATCTCTTTGATTATCACTTTTCTAACTGATTCATCTTCTTGATGAATTATCGAAATATATCCTCTTCCAGTTCGTAAAGTAGCGAGATAAAGGGAAAATAATGAGATGTTCGTGATCCTCATAACGTTCGGACATCTAAACAACAACTTCCGGTTTCACTTCCGGTTACAATTTTTTCAGTAAACAGAGCCATGTAGGTACTTTGAGAAAATAATTTCTCACGGACATCCCGAATATATCAACTTACCTATATACAAGGTTTTCGAGATATCAACGGAAATTGGTGGAATAATCTAAACAACACTGTTATACGCGAGAAAGTGCTATGAAGAGTCGATTCGAGTCCACGGTTAACTCATGTTTCCATCGTTTCAATCAATATGCTAGTAGGAGACTATAATTTTTGTACAACTCATATCAAAAAACGCCATTCACACCATTCTGAAACCCTTCTAGGTAAAATGATAAGAAGAAAATCGATAATAAATTTTGAGGTAATCAATAACACATGGAATATAATCGGAAATCTCAAGGTGAATGTTTTAAGGTCATAGAGTTATCAAAATCTCCAAAAAAATAACTCTGATCAAGGTATGTTTATATATTCAAAGGCTATATAACTATTGAGATCACATTATATTGGAACCAGATACTTCAATCATTAATCTTCTCAAAAAATATGTCTCGAAACAGATATAATTTTCTATATTCAGGAATGCACTTCCAGCATCGACAACACATGGAACATAATCGGAAATCTCGAGGTGTATGTTTCAAGGTCAAAGAATTATTGACATCTCAAAAACGGAGCTCTGATCAAGGTATAGTTATAAATTCCAAGACTGTATAACTATTCAGATCAAATTATATTGAAGCCAGATACTTCAATCATTAATCACCTCAAAAAATATGTCTCGATACAAATATACTTTTCTATAATTAGGATTGCTCTTTCAGCAGAGAGAATATGTGTTAACGTCTGCAGAAATCAATGTTTTCATACACAATATTTTCGATAGCTCCAACAATGGAACCAACAGTATGATGAAATACAGGGATGTAAAAACTATCTATTCTGGAAGAAATCCACTGGGTGTATAAGAAATGATACTTAGTGTTTTAAATAGGTGTACCGTTCGAAAAAATACAAATATACTGACTGGTACAGATACGTTTGAAAGGTAGAATTTGATAGTTGATGCTCAACGACTGAAACTTGAGAGCCTTGGTCACGTGAGGATGGTTATAGTTATATTATGATCAGTGACGAAATGAATTTTATATTGATGAATTATTGAAAAAGTATTTTAATATAGGAGAAAATAAATCATACATTTATGATCCTCATGATGAAAAGAGCACAAACTTTTGGTTTTACTTCCGGTGTCACCATTTTTCCAGTGAACAATGTTATATGGGTAATTCAGAAGAATGATTTTTCACGGACATTTCAAAAAGTCAATTTGGATATATTCTGAGTCTTAAGGCTTGCGGGATATAAACAAATTGTTATTTATTGATAAACATTCGATAACAATGACAAACGTAACGAATACAGCACACATATGTCTCGCAAATACAAAACACGCGCAGACGTCGCATTCTTATCAAAAAAGTGTCGAAAACGAATAATGGCACGACGAAAAGTCACGCATGCGTCTTACATACATCATACTGACGTCGTGTATCCGTCGAACATCTATCAAACAACGCCATCTAAAAACTTTGAATACGATGATTTCCATAAGAAAACGTCACGCATTCATCGAAAACAAGTAGAAAACATCAAAATTCATCACTTAAAAGTCACGCATACAACACAAATGCGTCGAATATTCGTCGTACAAACGTCACACCTCGTCGAAAATCTATCAAACAACGTGTGAAAACCCCATAAAAACGTACTGACTGCATCTGGCATCTGACATTTGGTGTCCCAACATTTGACGTACTAAGATTTCCGTAGTTTACCAACATAACGTTGTAGATATAAATATAATTAAAATTCAACCTTTCGTTCAGTCAAAAGTTAAAAAAAAAATTGAAGCGATGATGAGAATTTCAAAACATAGGACAATCATTGAAGAACGTCGAAATCGTTGAAAAAAAAACATGCCGCATACGTCGTGCATACGTAGCGCATACGTCATAAATACGTCGTTAAAACGTCGCGCCTACGTCAAAAATCCATGATACAACGTGTAAAAACCTTGAAATGATAAGAAGCATGACAAGAAAGCATTCATCGAATAACATTGAATATTTAAAAAAAAAATTCACGCATTCGTCGTACATACATTGTACATACACCGCGCAGACGTCGTGCCTTCATCAAAAATCTATCAAAGAACGTATAAGAATTTAAAACCAATTGATAGCATGACGAAACGTCAGGCTTGAGTCATACATACATTGCATCGACGTCGTGTCCTTGTCAAAAATCAATCAAACAACGTGTGAAAACGTTCAAAACGATTAATGAATCTGATAAACGTCACTCATCCATTGAAAAAACATCACGTATGCGTCGTACATTCGTCGAAAATGCGACGTACATACCGATGTAAACATCGCATAAGCCTTCTGAAGTACGACTTTCAGATTCAATTATTAAAATTGACAAAAATTTATACAACATTCATACAATTTTACACCTTAATCCAACTTAGAAATCAAACATAAATAAATTCAAAAATCAATAAATGAAAAATTCAGTATGTTCAGATTATTTAAATGAGAAATATCATATGACAGATTTATCATTACAATCGAACCACTAAGATCAAGCTCACGTGGAGATATCTCAATTCGACTGATAAAATTCAACGTGTGATATATCAATGAGAGTAACGTACTAGGTGTGACATTTCAACGACTGGGGCATACTGTAGGAGTGATATACCCCCGAACGACATTTGATGGGTGACATATCAACGTTAAAATGAATTTCATGTAGTACTTCAACGGATTTTTTTATGAAGATTATAAATATCGACTACACGAAAATTGTAGGGATGTCATTGAAAAATTCAACGATAGACGACAAAGCGTACTAGAAGCAAGAAAGGCGAGTAATTGACAGATTCGACGATAGGGTCGATAGGAGTGAGTCAGTCATAGACGAATGACTCGGTGTTGAAACCAGATTATTATGATACAGGGTGATACAAAATTCTCAATGAATCATGACATGGAATATTCACTTCCGGATGGCGGAAGATCTACGTGTATTTGTATGAAGAGGACGTAAACAAAATTTCCACATACACATATGGGTGTGGTATCTGACCGGATAGCTATGTTTAAAACTTCAATTATAATTATTAACATCAGTTTTGAATTCGTTAAATTATGGTTACATGAAAATAGGACAGTATGTGACATGATACATCAAGACTATATTCATTTCATTATTGCTTCCAAATTCAAGCTGATCTATGTAATGAAATATGTATAATGAATCATTTTTCACCACCACTTCTACAATAATTCACCAACAGATTTCACCCTCAATGAAAAAACCATACACTTAGTTGAAAAGCCTCGATATCAATATAATGATGGATTCAGGAATGATAGTAAATGGAATAACATCAAACCTAACGTCATACATGACGTAGAACCTGACATCATACGCGACGTCTGAGACGTGCGTAAGACGTTAGACTCAGGTTTTCGATCGAGTAAGCTTCATGAATGTGGAAGAGGATCGTTTGCTAGGTCACACTTTTTTTTCAAGTTTTCAAGAAATTCGCAAATTCATTAAATGGATCTGGTGGTAACAATAATCATTTTATAAAAACTAAAAAAATAATCCACTTTCATCTTTATAATTTGGTAAATGTTATACATAATAATTCCTAGAGGAAAAATAAAAACGAAGAATTACCGATTTTTATATATATTTCTCACACATTATTCAAATCTCTCAATACATTCATTTTATGAAGGAACAAATATTCCCTGAGTGCATTACTTACTAAACTGTCATTTGATATTTCACAAAATGAATACAGAGTTTCAAAATAATCCATATAACCAGCATCTTTATTGAAAATCGATTTAATCAAATTCAAAATATTATTATAAAATGTACAGAAGTTCATGTTTTCCAGTAAAACCACCCGATGGCCCACTAAACTTCGATGAACTTGAAGGATCTGCATAGCATCCTCGACATCGATAAGGAACTCGACATCATGTTTTTTGACGAGTAGACATTTTATCCCATCAAACACCAATTGTGATACTTTGCAGAAATCTCCACATGGAAACGTTACTGGCTCATATTCATCTTGGTGGGTTGATAACTTCTCGTAGAAAAAATTGTCCAATGCTCGTTTCAGTAAATCAGTGAAAGTTTTCCATTCCGTTGTACAAAAAGATTGTTTATTTGGTTTGTATGGTTGTGATAAAATTATAGATGGATTGAATTTTCTTGCTGGACTCAAACCCACCCCTACCTGGAAGGCTCTCAACTGGAATAATGTGTAGAGTAGGTAATGTTCCTCGGCTCGGGCTGCATTTTCGTACATCTCCAACACTTCATCTAATTCTTGATGATATTCCGCACTATTGAAAGATGCTTCGGTGAAATTTGAATCAATATCGTCTTCTGACACACTCACATAACCACTATCTCGACTTGATGATGACATGATAGACTAAGTAAAAATACTTTCAGACTGAGATCAATTTCATGTATCTATTTATAGTCCCCCTCCACATTCGAGAACAATAGAGTTGAAATCATTATTGCGAGATGAATCTTGACATATCAAACATGAGAATAATGCTGATTCAAGTAGAATAGCAGAAAAACAAAGGTATTTCATGATTGCGTTGCTTATCTCCCCACATGATGCCCTGAGGAATGCAAAGTTGCATATCGAATATGAGATGTAATAAACATGATGATTCAGGGAGATAACATCAACATCATCACAATCTTTGAATTATGGTCATGATTCATGATATCATCATCTACCACCTGCGAACTCATCAAAGATCTCTTCTATATTGTCGATTCATCTGATGCAATACAGAGAATAAGCATGACATTATCATCGCCAAATGAAATCCGAACCACCACATGTGAAAACCCCAAATTGATGGATAATATATGACGTATGACAGAGGCGTACTAGGGCTGCTGGAGTTAGGCGTCTGACATCTGACAGTTAACGTTTGACGATACGTCATGCATACGAAGTCTTTTTTCAATAGAAAATCTATCAATCAACGCACAAAAACTTCAAAAACAATGGAAAGCATGACGAAACGTCAAGCATGCGTCATACATACATCGCGCAGACATCGTGTATTTCTTAAAAATCTATCAAACAATATATTGAAACTATAAAAAAGAGTACTAGCATGACTAGATATAATGCATTCATCAAATAACATCGAAAACGATAAAAAACATCACGCATACGTCATGCAACTTATGTCAACTGTCAAGTATAGCTCGACCAATCAGAAGCCGTCATATCCCAAACCACTCTTTTTTTGGCGGGAAATTAAAGTTATTTTTATGATATCACCCCTTAGCCCCCCAGGTCACCGCTGTGCCCCCTTTATGCGTGACACGGTAGACTCTGAGTTTAGGTGGGGCTTCGTGACGTCAGATTCAGAGGTTAGGTTAGGTTGGGTCTCGAGACGTTCGACTCAGAGGTTATGTTAGGGCCCCGTGACGTTCGATTCTAACGTTAGGTTAGGTTGAATCTCGAGACGTTAGGTCGTTAGGTTAGGTTAGGTCGGAGACCTAACCTATCTTCTGAGGCTAACGTCTCGAGATCCAACCTAACCTAACGTTAGAATCGAACGTCACGGGGCCCTAACATAACCTCTGAGTCTAACGTCTCGAGACCCAACCTAACCTAACCTCTGAATCTGACGTCACGAAGCCCCACCTAAACTCAGAGTCTACCGTGTTACGCATAAAGGGGGCACAGCGGTGACCTGGGGGGCTAAGGGGTGATATCATAAAAATAACTTTAATTTCCCGCCAAAAAAAGAGTGGTTTGGGATATGACGGCTTCTGATTGGTCGAGCTATACTTGACAGTTGACATAAGTTGCATGACGTATGCGTGATGTTTTTTATCGTTTTCGATGTTATTTGATGAATGCATTATATCTAGTCATGCTAGTACTCGTTTTTATAGTTTCAATATATTGTTTGATAGATTTTTAAGAAATACACGATGTCTGCGCGATGTATGTATGACGCATGCTTGACGTTTCGTCATGCTTTCCATTGTTTTTGAAGTTTTTGTGCGTTGATTGATAGATTTTCTATTGAAAAAAGACTTCGTATGCATGACGTATCGTCAAACGTTAACTGTCAGATGTCAGACGCCAAACTCCAGCAGCCCTAGTACGCCTCTGTCATACGTCATATATTATCCATCAATTTGGGGTTTTCACATGTGGTGGTTCGGATTTCATTTGGCGATGATAATGTCATGCTTATTCTCTGTATTTCATCAGATGAATCGACAATATAGAAGAGATCTTTGATGAGTTCGCAGGTGGTAGATGATGATATCATGAATCATGACCATAATTCAAAGATTGTGATGATGTTGATGTTATCTCCCTGAATCATCATGTTTATTACATCTCATATTCGATATGCAACTTTGCATTCCTCAGGGCATCATGTGGGGAGATAAGCAACGCAATCATGAAATACCTTTGTTTTTCTGCTATTCTACTTGAATCAGCATCATTCTCATGTTTGATATGTCAAGATTCATCTCGCAATAATGATTTCAACTCTATTGTTCTCGAATGTGGAGGGGGACTATAAATAGATACATGAAATTGATCTCAGTCTGAAAGTATTTTTACTTAGTCTATCATGTCATCATCAAGTCGAGATAGTGGTTATGTGAGTGTGTCAGAAGACGATATTGATTCAAATTTCACCGAAGCATCTTTCAATAGTGCGGAATATCATCAAGAATTAGATGAAGTGTTGGAGATGTACGAAAATGCAGCCCGAGCCGAGGAACATTACCTACTCTACACATTATTCCAGTTGAGAGCCTTCCAGGTAGGGGTGGGTTTGAGTCCAGCAAGAAAATTCAATCCATCTATAATTTTATCACAACCATACAAACCAAATAAACAATCTTTTTGTACAACGGAATGGAAAACTTTCACTGATTTACTGAAACGAGCATTGGACAATTTTTTCTACGAGAAGTTATCAACCCACCAAGATGAATATGAGCCAGTAACGTTTCCATGTGGAGATTTCTGCAAAGTATCACAATTGGTGTTTGATGGGATAAAATGTCTACTCGTCAAAAAACATGATGTCGAGTTCCTTATCGATGTCGAGGATGCTATGCAGATCCTTCAAGTTCATCGAAGTTTAGTGGGCCATCGGGTGGTTTTACTGGAAAACATGAACTTCTGTACATTTTATAATAATATTTTGAATTTGATTAAATCGATTTTCAATAAAGATGCTGGTTATATGGATTATTTTGAAACTCTGTATTCATTTTGTGAAATATCAAATGACAGTTTAGTAAGTAATGCACTCAGGGAATATTTGTTCCTTCATAAAATGAATGTATTGAGAGATTTGAATAATGTGTGAGAAATATATATAAAAATCTGTAATTCTTCGTTTTTATTTTTCCTCTAGGAATTATTATGTATAACATTTACCAAATTATAAGGATGAAAGTGGATTATTTTTTTAGTTTTTATAAAATGATTATTGTTACCACCAGATCCATTTAATGAATTTGCGAATTTCTTGAAAACTTGAAAAAAAAGTGTGACCTAGCAAACGATCCTCTTCCACATTCATGAAGCTTACTCGATCGAAAACCTGAGTCTAACGTCTTACGCACGTCTCAGACGTCGCGTATGATGTCAGGTTCTACGTCATGTATGACGTTAGGTTTGATGTTATTCCATTTACTATCATTCCTGAATCCATCATTATATTGATATCGAGGCTTTTCAACTAAGTGTATGGTTTTTTCATTGAGGGTGAAATCTGTTGGTGAATTATTGTAGAAGTGGTGGTGAAAAATGATTCATTATACATATTTCATTACATAGATCAGCTTGAATTTGGAAGCAATAATGAAATGAATATAGTCTTGATGTATCATGTCACATACTGTCCTATTTTCATGTAACCATAATTTAACGAATTCAAAACTGATGTTAATAATTATAATTGAAGTTTTAAACATAGCTATCCGGTCAGATACCACACCCATATGTGTATGTGGAAATTTTGTTTACGTCCTCTTCATACAAATACACGTAGATCTTCCGCCATCCGGAAGTGAATATTCCATGTCATGATTCATTGAGAATTTTGTATCACCCTGTATCATAATAATCTGGTTTCAACACCGAGTCATTCGTCTATGACTCACTCACTCCTATCGACCCTATCGTCGAATCTGTCAATTACTCGCCTTTCTTGCTTCTAGTACGCTTTGTCGTCTGTCGTTGAATTTTTCAATGACATCCCTACAATTTTCGTGTAGTCGATATTTATAATCTTCATAAAAAAATCCGTTGAAGTACTACATGAAATTCATTTTAACGTTGATATGTCACCCATCAAATGTCGTTCGGAGGTATATCACTCCTACAGTATGCCCCAGTCGTTGAAATGTCACACCTAGTACGTTACTCTCATTGATATATCACACGTTGAATTTTATCAGTCGAATTGAGATATCTCCACGTGAGCTTGATCTTAGTGGTTCGATTGTAATGATAAATCTGTCATATGATATTTCTCATTTAAATAATCTGAACATACTGAATTTTTCATTTATTGATTTTTGAATTTATATGTTTGATTTCTAAGTTGGATTAAGGTGTAAAATTGTATGAATGTTGTATAAATTTTTGTCAATTTTAATAATTGAATCTGAAATTCTTATACGTTCTTTGATAGATTTTTGATGAAGGCACGACGTCTGCGCGGTGTATGTACAATGTGCAGTCTTAAGAGGGGTCAAGGGGGTATAGAAAAACTTAAGGGGGCTAAGGGGGTACAGCGAAGACCTGAGGGGGGCCAAGGGGGTACAGCGAAGGCCTAAGGGGGCCAAGGGGGTACAGTGAAGGCCAGAGGGGGTTAAGGGGGTACAGCGAAGGCCTAAGGGGGCCAAGGGGGTACAGTGGAGGCCTAAGGGGGCCAAGGGGGTACAGCGAAGTACTGAGCAGTTAAGGAGGTACAGTGGAGGCTTAAGGGGGTTAAGGGGGTATGGCGGCTTCTGATTGGTCGGGTAGTCTATGGAAAACTTGACAGATGACACAGCGGCATGGAACACTAAACAGTAGACATATGACATATGGCAGTTGACATATGACATGTGACATATGACAGCTGTCATGGCGGCCATCTTTGATGACGTCAGCGAAATTTGAATTTCCCGCCTTTATGGCGGCCATCTTGGTCTCGTACCGGTGTAGGTGCACTACTTATAGCAATACTCACCAGGTAACTGTTCTTCCGTTTTACATACAAGCGACCGAATCGAGCAGGAGGTTGAATAGATAGATTGAACAATCATCGTATCTGGGTTGTATTCGATAATGTTTACATAGTTATACTCACCAGGTAACTGTTCTTCCGTTACACATACTAGCGACTGAATCGAACAGAAGGTTAAATGGTTAGACGAAATGATAATTGTATCTGAGTTGTATTCGATGATATCGTGATGATGTTTATATAGCAATACTCACCAGGTAACTGTTCATCCGTTTTACATACAAGCGACCGAATCGAGCAGAAGGTTGAATTCAGTATAGATTGAACAATCATCGTATCTGGGTTGTATTCGATTATGTTTATATAGTTATACTCACCAGTTAACTGTTCTTCCGTTATACATACGAGCGACTGAATTGAACAGAAGGTTGAATGGATAGTATATGGGTTGTATTCGATTATGATGTTATGCTGTGTATATAGTTATACACACTAGGTGACGGTATTCCCCCTTCACATACGAGCGACCGAAACGAACAGAAAGTTGAATGGATAGTCAGAACGATCAATGTACCTGGTGGTATCCGATTATATCGCAATACTGTATATATAGTGATACTAACCAGGTGACGGTACTTCCGTTACACATACTAGCGACTGAATCGAACAGAAGGTTAAATGGTTAGACGAAACGATAATTGAAACTGAGTTGTATTCGATTATATCGTGGTGATGTTTATATAGAAATACTCACCAGGTAACTGTTCTTTCGTTTTCACATACAAGCGACCGAATCGAGCAGAAGGTCTAATGGATAGATTGAACAATCATCGTATCTGGGTTGTATTCGATTATGTTTATATATTTATACTCACCAGGTAACTGTTCTTCCGTTACACATACTAGCGACTGAATCGAACAGAAGGTTAAATGGTTATACGAAACGATAATTGAAACTGAGTTGTATTCGATTATATCGTGGTGATGTTTATATAGAAATACTCACCAGGTAACTGTTCTTTCGTTTTCACATACAAGCGACCGAATCGAGCAGAAGGTCAAATGGATAGATTGAACAATCATCGTATCTGGGTTGTATTCGATTATGTTTATATAGTTATACTCACCAGGTAACTGTTCTTCCGTTACACATACGAGCGACTGAATTGAACAGAAGGTTGAATGGATAGTATATGGGTTGTATTCGATTATGATGTTATGCTGTGTATATAGTTATACACACTAGGTGACGGTATTCTTGTTTCACATACGAGCGACCGAAACGAACAGAAAGTTGAATGGATAGTCTGAACAATCAATGTATCAGGGTGGTATCCGATTATATCGCAATACTGTATATATAGTGATACATACAAGGTGACGGTACTTCCGTTACACATACTAGCGACTGAATCGAACAGAAGGTTAAATGGTTAGACGAAACGATAATTGTAACTGAGTTGTATTCTATTATATCGTGGTGATGTTTATATAGAAATACTCACCAGGTTACTGTTCATCTGTTATACATACGAGCAACCGAATCGAACAGAAGGTTGAATGGATAGTATATGGGTTGTATTCGATTATGATGTTATGCTGTGTATATAGTTATACACACTAGGTGACGGTATTCCCGTTTTACATACGAGCGACCGAAACGAACAGAAAGTTGAATGGATAGTCTGAACAATCAATGTATCTGGGTGGTATCCGATTATATCGCAATACTGTATATATAGTGATACTAACCAGGTGACGGTACTTCCGTTACACATACTAGCGACTGAATCGAACAGAAGGTTAAATGGTTAGACGAAACGATAATTGTAACTGAGTTGTATTCTATTATATCGTGGTGATGTTTATATAGAAAAACTCACCAGGTTACTGTTCTTTCGTTTTCACATACAAGCGACCGAATCGAGCAGAAGGTCAAATGGATAGATTGAACAATCATCGTAACTGGGTTGTATTCGATTATGTTTATATAGTTATACTCACCAGATAACTGTTCTTCCGTTATACATACGAGCGACTGAATTGAACAGAAGGTTGAATGGATAGTATATGGGTTGTATACGATTATGATGTTATGCTGAGTATATGGTTATACACACTAGGTAACGGTATTCTTGTTTTACATACGAGCGACCGAAACGAACAGAAAGTTGAATGGATAGTCTGAACAATCAATGTATCTGGGTGGTATCCGATTATATCGCAATACTGTATATATAGTGATACTAACCAGGTGACGGTACTTCCGTCACACATACTAGCGACTGAATCGAACAGAAGGTCAAATGGTGAGACAAAACGATAATTGTATCTGAGTTGTATTCGATGATATCGTGATGATGTTTATATAGCAATACTCACCAGGTAACTGTTCTTCCGTTTTACATACAAGCGACCGAATCGAGCAGGAGGTTGAATAGATAGATTGAACAATCATCGTATCTGGGTTGTATTCGATAATGTTTATATAGTTATACTCACCAGGTAACTGTTCTTCCGTTACACATACTAGCGACTGAATCGAACAGAAGGTTAAATGGTTAGACGAAATGATAATTGTATCTGAGTTGTATTCGATGATATCGTGATGATGTTTATATAGCAATACTCACCAGGTAACTGTTCTTCCGTTTTACATACAAGCGACCGAATCGAGCAGAAGGTTGAATTCAGTATAGATTGAACAATCATCGTATCTGGGTTGTATTCGATTATGTTTATATAGTTATACTCACCAGTTAACTGTTCTTCCGTTATACATACGAGCGACTGAATTGAACAGAAGGTTGAATGGATAGTATATGGGTTGTATTTGATTATGATGTTATGCTGTGTATATAGTTATACACACTAGATGACGGTATTCTTGTTTTACATACGAGCGACCGAAACGAACAGAAAGTTGAATGGATAGTCAGAACAATCAATGTATCAGGGTGGTATCCGATTATATCGCAATACTGTATATATAGTGATACATACCAGGTGACGGTACTTCCGTTACACATACTAGCGACTGAATCGAACAGAAGGTTAAATGGTTAGACGAAACGATAATTGTAACTGAGTTGTATTCTATTATATCGTGGTGATGTTTATATAGAAATACTCACCAGGTTACTGTTCTTCCGTTATACATACGAGCAACCGAATCGAACAGAAGGTTGAATGGATAGTATCTGGGTTGTATTCGATTATGATGTTATGCTGTGTATATAGTTAAACACACTAGGTGACGGTATTCCCCCTTCACATACGAGCGACCGAAACGAACAGAAAGTTGAATGGATAGTCTGAACAATCAATGTACCTGGGTGGTATCCGATTATATCGCAATACTGTATATATAGTGATACTAACCAGGTGACGGTACTTCCGTTACACATACTAGCGACTGAATCGAACAGAAGGTTAAATGGTTAGACGAAACGATAATTGAAACTGAGTTGTATTCGATTATATCGTGGTGATGTTTATATAGAAATACTCACCAGGTAACTGTTCTTTCGTTTTCACATACAAGCGACCGAATCGAGCAGAAGGTCAAATGGATAGATTGAACAATCATCGTATCTGGGTTGTATTCGATTATGTTTATATATTTATACTCACCAGGTAACTGTTCTTCCGTTACACATACTAGCGACTGAATCGAACAGAAGGTTAAATGGTTAGACGAAACGATAATTAAAACTGAGTTGTATTCGATTATATCGTGGTGATGTTTATATAGAAATACTCACCAGGTAACTGTTCTTTCGTTTTCACATACAAGCGACCGAATCGAGCAGAAGGTCAAATGGATAGATTGAACAATCATCGTATCTGGGTTGTATTCGATTATGTTTATATAGTTATACTCACCAGGTAACTGTTCTTCCGTTACACATACGAGCGACTGAATTGAACAGAAGGTTGAATGGATAGTATATGGGTTGTATTCGATTATGATGTTATGCTGTGTATATAGTTATACACACTAGGTGACGGTATTCTTGTTTCACATACGAGAGACCGAAACGAACAGAAAGTTGAATGGATAGTCTGAACAATCAATGTATCAGGGTGGTATCCGATTATATCGCAATACTGTATATATAGTGATACATACCAGGTGACGGTACTTCCGTTACACATAATAGCGACTGAATCGAACAGAAGGTTAAATGGTTAGACGAAACGATAATTGTAACTGAGTTGTATTCTATTATATCGTGGTGATGTTTATATAGTTATACTCACCAGGTAACTGTTCTTCCGTTATACATACGAGCAACCGAATCGAACAGAAGGTTGAATGGATAGTATATGGGTTGTATTCGATTATGATGTTATGCTGTGTATATAATTATACACACTAGGTGACGGTATTCCCGTTTTACTTACGAGCGACCGAAACGAACAGAAAGTTGAATGGATAGTCTGAACAATCAATGTATCTGGGTGGTATCCGATAATATCGCAATACTGTATATATAGTGATACTAACCAGGTGACGGTACTTCCGTTACACATACTAGCGACTGAATCGAACAGAAGGTTAAATGGTTAGACGAAACGATAATTGTAACTGAGTTGTATTCTATTATATCGTGGTGATGTTTATATAGAAAAACTCACCAGGTTACTGTTCTTTCGTTTTCACATACAAGCGACCGAATCGAGCAGAAGGTCAAATGGATAGATTGAACAATCATCGTAACTGGGTTGTATTCGATTATGTTTATATAGTTATACTCACCAGATAACTGTTCTTCCGTTATACATACGAGCGACTGAATTGAACAGAAGGTTGAATGGATAGTATATGGGTTGTATACGATTATGATGTT
The DNA here is from genome assembly GCA_029955515.1 of Chrysomela aeneicollis. Taxonomy (NCBI): domain Eukaryota; kingdom Metazoa; phylum Arthropoda; class Insecta; order Coleoptera; family Chrysomelidae; genus Chrysomela; species Chrysomela aeneicollis. The sequence goes on from JARUHQ010000003.1 coordinate 27,415,839, forward strand.
ATGCTGAGTATATGGTTATACACACTAGGTGACGGTATTCTTGTTTTACATACGAGCGACCGAAACGAACAGAAAGTTGAATGGATAGTCTGAACAATCAATGTATCTAGGTGGTATCCGATTATATCGCAATACTGTATATATAGTGATACTAACCAGGTGACGGTACTTCCGTCACACATACTAGCGACTGAATCGAACAGAAGGTCAAATGGTGAGACAAAACGATAATTGTATCTGAGTTGTATTCGATGATATCGTGATGATGTTTATATAGCAATACTCACCAGGTATCTGTTCTTCCGTTTTACATACAAGCGACCGAATCGAGCAGGAGGTTGAATAGATAGATTGAACAATCATCGTATCTGGGTTGTATTCGATAATGTTTATATAGTTATACTCACCAGGTAACTGTTCTTCCGTTACACATACTAGCGACTGAATCGAACAGAAGGTTAAATGGTTAGACGAAATGATAATTGTATCTGAGTTGTATTCGATGATATCGTGATGATGTTTATATAGCAATACTCACCAGGTAACTGTTCTTCCGTTTTACATACAAGCGACCGAATCAAGCAGAAGGTTGAATTCAGTATAGATTGAACAATCATCGTATCTGGGTTGTATTCGATTATGTTTATATAGTTATACTCACCAGTTAACTGTTCTTCCGTTATACATACGAGCGACTGAATTGAACAGAAGGTTGAATGGATAGTATATGGGTTGTATTCGATTATGATGTTATGCTGTGTATATAGTTATACACACTAGATGACGGTATTCTTGTTTTACATACGAGCGACCGAAACGAACAGAAAGTTGAATGGATAGTCTGAACAATCAATGTATCAGGGTGGTATCCGATTATATCGCAATACTGTATAGTATAGTGATACATACCAGGTGACGGTACTTCCGTTACACATACTAGAGACTGAATCGAACAGAAGGTTGAATGGTTAGACGAAACGATAATTGTAACTGAGTTGTATTCTATTATATCGTGGTGATGTTTATATAGAAATACTCACCAGGTTACTGTTCTTCCGTTATACATACGAGCAACCGAAACGAACAGAAGGTTGAATGGATAGTATATGGGTTGTATTCGATTATGATGTTATGCTGTGTATATAGTTATACACACTAGGTGACGGTATTCCCGTTTCACATACGAGCGACCGAAACGAACAGAAAGTTGAATGGATAGTCTGAACAATCAATGTATCTGAGTGGTATCCGATTATATCGCAATACTGTATATATAGTGATACTAACCAGGTGACGGTACTTCCGTTACACATACTAGCGACTGAATCGAACAGAAGGTTAAATGGTTAGACGAAACGATAATTGAAACTGAGTTGTATTCGATTATATCGTGGTGATGTTTATATAGAAATACTCACCAGGTAACTGTTCTTTCGTTTTCACATACAAGCGACCGAATCGAGCAGAAGGTCAAATGGATAGATTGAACAATCATCGTATCTGGGTTGTATTCGATTATGTTTATATAGTTATACTCACCAGGTAACTGTTCTTCCGTTACACATACTAGCGACTGAATCGAACAGAAGGTTGAATGGTTAGACGAAACGATAATTGTATCTGAGTTGTATTCGATTATATCGTGGTGATGTTTATATAGAAATACTCACCAGGTAACTGTTCTTTCGTTTTCACATACAAGCGACCGAATCGAGCAGAAGTTCAAATGGATAGATTGAACAATCATCGTATCTGGATTGTATTCGATTATGTTTATATAGTTATACTCACCAGGTAACTGTTCTTCCGTTACACATACTAGCGACTGAATCGAATAGAAGGTTAAATGGTTAGACGAAACGATAATTGTATCCGAGTTGTATTCGATGATATCTTGATGATGTTTATATAGCAATACTCACCAGGTAACTGTTCTTCCGTTTTACATACAAGCGACCGAATCGAGCAGAAGGTTGAATTCAGTATAGATTGAACAATCATCGTATCTGGGTTGTATTCGATTATGTTTATATAGTTATACTCACCAGGTAACTGTTCTTCCGTTATACATACGAGCGACTGAATTGAACAGAAGGTTGAATGGATAGTATCTGGGTTGTATTCGATTGTGATGTTATGCTGTGTATATAGTTAAACACACTAGGTGACGGTATTCCCGTTTCACATACGAGCGACCGAAACGAACAGAAAGTTGAATGGATAGTCTGAACAATCAATGTATCTGGGTGGTATCCGATTATATCGCAATACTTTATATATAGTGATACTAACCAGGTGACGGTACTTCCGTTACACATACTAGCGATTGAATCGAACAGAAGGTTAAATGGTTAGACAAAACGATAATTGTAACTGAGTTGTATTCTATTATATCGTGGTGATGTTTATATAGAAATACTCACCAGGTTACTGTTCTTCCGTTATACATACGAGCAACCGAATCGAACAGAAGGTTGAATGGATAGTATCTGGGTTGTATTCGATTGTGATGTTATGCTGTGTATATAGTTAAACACACTAGGTGACGGTATTCCCGTTTCACATACGAGCGACCGAAACGAACAGAAAGTTGAATGGATAGTCTGAACAATCAATGTATCTGGGTGGTATCCGATTATATCGCAATACTGTATATATAGTGATACTAACCAGGTGACGGTACTTCCGTTACACATACTAGCGACTGAATCGAACAGAAGGTTAAATGGTTAGACGAAACGATAATTGTATCTGAGTTGTATTCGATGATAACGTGATGATGTTTATATAGCAATACTCACCAGGTAACTGTTCTTCCGTTTTACATACAAGCGACCGAATCGAGCAGAAGGTTGAATTTAGTATAGATTGAACAATCATCGTATCTGGGTTGTATTCGATTATGTTTATATAGTTATACTCACCAGGTAACTGTTCTTTCGTTATACATACGAGCGACTGAATTGAACAGAAGGTTGAATGGATAGTATATGGGTTGTATTGGATTATGATGTTATGCTGTGTATATAGTTATACACACTAGGTGACGGTTTTCCCGTTTTACATACGAGCGACCGAAACAAAATGAAAGTTGAATGGATAGACTGAACAATCAATGTATCTGGGTGGTGTCCGATTATATCGCAATACTGTATATATAGTGATACTAACCAGGTGACGGTACTTCCGTTACACATACTAGCGACTGAATCGAACAAAAGGTTAAATGGTTAGACAAAACGATAATTGTATCTGAGTTGTATTCGATGATATCGTGATGATGTTTATATAGCAATACTCACCAGGTAACTGTTCTTCCGTTTCACATACAAGCGACCGATTCGAGCAGGAGGTTGAATAGATAGATTGAACAATCATCGTATCTGGGTTGTATTCGATAATGTTTATATAGTTATACTCACCAGGTAACTGTTCTTCCGTTACACATACTAGCGACTGAATCGAACAGAAGGTTAAATGGTTAGACGAAACGATAATTGTATCTGAGTTGTATTCGATGATACCGTGATGATGTTTATATAGCAATACTCACCAGGTAACTGTTCTTCCGTTTTACATACAAGCGACCGAATCGAGCAGAAGGTTGAATTCAGTATAGATTGAACATTTATCGTATCTGGGTTGTATTCGATTATGTTTATATAGTTATACTCACCAGGTAACTGTTCTTTCGTTATACATACGAGCGACTGAATTGAACAGAAGGTTGAATGGATAGTATATGGGTTGTATTCGATTATGATGTTATGCCGTGTATATAGTTATACACACTAGGTGACGGTATTCCCGTTTCACATACGAGCGACCGAAACGAACAGAAAGTTGAATGGATAGTCTGAACAATCAATGTATCTGGGTGGTATCCGATTATATCGCAATACTGTATATATAGTGATACATACCAGGTGACGGTACTTCCGTTACACATACTAGCGACTGAATCGAACAGAAGGTTAAATGGTTAGACGAAACGATAATTGTAACTGAGTTGTATTCTTTTATATCGTGGTGATGTTTATATAGAAATACTCACCAGGTTACTGTTCTTTCGTTATACATACGAGCAACCGAATCGAACAGAAGGTTGAATGGATAGTATATGGGTTGTATTCGATTATGATGTTATGCTGTGTATATAGTTATACACACTAGGTGACGGTATTCCCGTTTTACATACGAGCGACCGAAACGAACAGAAAGTTGAATGGATAGTCTGAACAATCAATGTATCTGGGTGGTATCCGATTATATCGCAATATTGTATATATAGTGATACTAACCAGGTGACGGTACTTCCGTTACACATACTAGCGACTGAATCGAACAGAAGGTTAAATGGTTAGACGAAACGATAATTGTAACTGAGTTGTATTCCATTATATCGTGGTGATGTTTATATAGAGATACTCACCAGGTTACTGTTCTTTCGTTTTCACATACAAGCGACCGAATCGAGCAGAAGGTCAAATGGATAGATTGAACAATCATCGTATCTGGGTTGTATTCGATTATGTTTATATAGTTATACTCACCAGGTAACTGTTCTTTCGTTATACATACGAGCGACTGAATCGAACATGAGATTGAATGGATAGATTGAACAATCATTGTATCTGGGTTGTATCCGAATATATCGTTATGCTGTATATTCAGTTACACCTATCATGTAACGGTTCTTTCGTTACACATCCGAGCGTCCGAATCAAATATTAGGTTGGATGGATAGACGGAACGATAATTGTAACTGAGTTGTATTCGATTATATCGTGGTGATGTTTATATAGTAATACTCACTAGGTGACTGTTCTTGCGTTATACATACGAGCGACCCAATCGAACAGAAGGTTGAATGGATAGATTGAACAATCATCGTATCTGGGTTGTTTTCGATTATGTTTTTATAGTAATACTCACCAGGTAACTGTTCTTTCGTTTTCACATACAAGCGACCGAATCGAGCAGAAGGTTAAATGGATAGATTGAACAATCATCGTATCTGGGTTGTATTCGATTATGTTTATATAGTTATACTCACCAGGTAACTGTTTTTCCGTTATACATACGAGCGACCAAAACGAACAGAAAGTTGAATGGATAGTCTGAACAATCAATGTATCTGGGTGGTATCCGATCATATCGCAATACTGTATATATAGTGATACTAACCAGGTGACGGTACTTCCGTTACACATACTAGCGACTGAATCGAACAGAAGGTTAAATGGTTAGACGAAACGATAATTGAAACTGAGTTGTATTCGATTATATCGTGGTGATGTTTATATAGCAATACTCACCAGGTAACTGTTCTTCCGTTTTACATACAAGCGACCGAATCGAGCAGGAGGTTGGATAGATAGATTGAACAATCATCGTATCTGGGTTGTATTCGATAATGTTTATATAGTTATACTCACCAGGTAACTGTTCTTCCGTTACACATACTAGCGACTGAATCGAACAGAAGGTTAAATGGTTAGACGAAACGATAATTGTAACTGAGTTGTATTCTATTATATCGTGGTGATGTTTATATAGAAATACTCACCAGGTTACTGTTCTTCCGTTATACATACGAGCGACTGAATTGAACAGAAGGTTGAATGGATAGTATATGGGTTGTATTCGATTATGATGTTATGCTGTGTATATAGTTATACACACTAGGTGACGGTATTCTTGTTTTACATACGAGCGACCGAAACGAACAGAAAGTTGAATAGTCTGAACAATCAATGTATCAGGGTGGTATCCGATTATATCGCAATACTGTATATATAGTGATACATACCAGGTGACGGTACTTCCGTTACACATACTAGCGACTGAATCGAACAGAAGGTTAAATGGTTAGACGAAACGATAATTGTAACTGAGTTGTATTCTATTATATCGTGGTGATGTTTATATAGAAATACTCACCAGGTTACTGTTCTTCCGTTATACATACGAGCAACCGAATCGAACAGAAGGTTGAATGGATAGTATCTGGGTTGTATTCGATTATGATGTTATGCTGTGTATATAGTTAAACACACTAGGTGACGGTATTCCCGTTTCACATACGAGCGACCGAAACGAACAGAAAGTTGAATGGATAGTCTGAACAATCAATGTATCTGGGTGGTATCCGATTATATCGCAATACTGTATATATAGTGATACTAACCAGGTGACGGTACTTCCGTTACACATACTAGCGACTGAATCGAACAGAAGGTTAAATGGTTAGACGAAACGATAATTGTATCTGAGTTGTATTCGATGATAACGTGATGATGTTTATATAGCAATACTCACCAGGTAACTGTTCTTCCGTTTTACATACAAGCGACCGAATCGAGCAGAAGGTTGAATTTAGTATAGATTGAACATTCATCGTATCTGGGTTGTATTCGATTATGTTTATATAGTTATACTCACCAGGTAACTGTTCTTCCGTTATACATACGAGCGACTGAATTGAAAAGAAGGTTGAATGGATAGTATATAGGTTGTATTCGATTATGATGTTATGCTGTGTATATAGTTATACACACTAGGTGACGGTATTCCCGTTTTACATACGAGCGACCGAAACAAAAAGAAAGTTGAATGGATAGACTGAACAATCAATGTATCTGGGTGGTATGCGATTATATCGCAATACTGTATATATAGTGATACTAACCAGGTGACGGTACTTCCGTTACACATACTAGCGACTGAATCGAACAGAAGGTTAAATGGTTAGACAAAACGATAATTGTATCTGAGTTGTATTCGATGATATCGTGATGATGTTTATATAGCAATACTCACCAGGTAACTGTTCTTCCGTTTCACATACAAGCGACCGAATCGAGCAGGAGGTTGAATAGATAGATTGAACAATCATCGTATCTGGGTTGTATTCGATAATGTTTATTAAGTTATACTCACCAGGTAACTGTTCTTCCGTAACACATACTAGCAACTGAATCGAACAGAAGGTTAAATGGTTAGACGAAACGATAATTGTATCTGAGTTGTATTCGATGATATCGTGATGATGTTTATATAGCAATACTCACCAGGTAACTGTTCTTCCGTTTTACATACAAGCGACCGAATCGAGCAGAAGGTTGAATTCAGTATAGATTGAACAATCATCGTATCTGGGTTGTATTCGATTATGTTTATATAGTTATACTCACCAGGTAAATGTTCTTCCGTTATACATACGAGCGACTGAATTGAACAGAAGGTTGAATGGATAGTATATGGGTTGTATTCGATTATGATGTTATGCTGTGTATATAGTTATACACACTAGGTGACGGTATTCTTGTTTTACATACGAGGGACCGAAACGAACAAAAAGTTGAATGGATAGTCTGAAAAATCAATGTATCAGGGTGGTATCCGATTATATCGCAATACTGTATATATAGTGATACATACCAGGTGACGGTACTTCCGTCACACATACTAGCGACTGAATCGAACAGAAGGTTAAATGGTTAAACGAAACGATAATTGTAACTGAGTTGTATTCTATTATATCGTGGTGATGTTTATATAGTAATACTCACTAGGTGACTGTTCTTGCGTTATACATACGAGCGACCCAATCGAACAGAAGGTTGAATGGATAGATTGAACAATCATCGTATCTGGGTTGTTTTCGATTATGTTTTTATAGTAATACTCACCAGGTAACTGTTCTTTCGTTTTCACATACAAGCGACCGAATCGAGCAGAAGGTTAAATGGATAGATTGAACAATCATCGTATCTGGGTTGTATTCGATTATGTTTATATAGTTATACTCACCAGGTAACTGTTTTTCCGTTATACATACGAGCGACCAAAACGAACAGAAAGTTGAATGGATAGTCTGAACAATCAATGTATCTGGGTGGTATCCGATCATATCGCAATACTGTATATATAGTGATACTAACCAGGTGACGGTACTTCCGTTACACATACTAGCGACTGAATCGAACAGAAGGTTAAATGGTTAGACGAAACGATAATTGAAACTGAGTTGTATTCGATTATATCGTGGTGATGTTTATATAGCAATACTCACCAGGTAACTGTTCTTCCGTTTTACATACAAGCGACCGAATCGAGCAGGAGGTTGGATAGATAGATTGAACAATCATCGTATCTGGGTTGTATTCGATAATGTTTATATAGTTATACTCACCAGGTAACTGTTCTTCCGTTACACATACTAGCGACTGAATCGAACAGAAGGTTAAATGGTTAGACGAAACGATAATTGTAACTGAGTTGTATTCTATTATATCGTGGTGATGTTTATATAGAAATACTCACCAGGTTACTGTTCTTCCGTTATACATACGAGCGACTGAATTGAACAGAAGGTTGAATGGATAGTATATGGGTTGTATTCGATTATGATGTTATGCTGTGTATATAGTTATACACACTAGGTGACGGTATTCTTGTTTTACATACGAGCGACCGAAACGAACAGAAAGTTGAATAGTCTGAACAATCAATGTATCAGGGTGGTATCCGATTATATCGCAATACTGTATATATAGTGATACATACCAGGTGACGGTACTTCCGTTACACATACTAGCGACTGAATCGAACAGAAGGTTAAATGGTTAGACGAAACGATAATTGTAACTGAGTTGTATTCTATTATATCGTGGTGATGTTTATATAGAAATACTCACCAGGTTACTGTTCTTCCGTTATACATACGAGCAACCGAATCGAACAGAAGGTTGAATGGATAGTATCTGGGTTGTATTCGATTATGATGTTATGCTGTGTATATAGTTAAACACACTAGGTGACGGTATTCCCGTTTCACATACGAGCGACCGAAACGAACAGAAAGTTGAATGGATAGTCTGAACAATCAATGTATCTGGGTGGTATCCGATTATATCGCAATACTGTATATATAGTGATACTAACCAGGTGACGGTACTTCCGTTACACATACTAGCGACTGAATCGAACAGAAGGTTAAATGGTTAGACGAAACGATAATTGTATCTGAGTTGTATTCGATGATAACGTGATGATGTTTATATAGCAATACTCACCAGGTAACTGTTCTTCCGTTTTACATACAAGCGACCGAATCGAGCAGAAGGTTGAATTTAGTATAGATTGAACATTCATCGTATCTGGGTTGTATTCGATTATGTTTATATAGTTATACTCACCAGGTAACTGTTCTTCCGTTATACATACGAGCGACTGAATTGAAAAGAAGGTTGAATGGATAGTATATAGGTTGTATTCGATTATGATGTTATGCTGTGTATATAGTTATACACACTAGGTGACGGTATTCCCGTTTTACATACGAGCGACCGAAACAAAAAGAAAGTTGAATGGATAGACTGAACAATCAATGTATCTGGGTGGTATGCGATTATATCGCAATACTGTATATATAGTGATACTAACCAGGTGACGGTACTTCCGTTACACATACTAGCGACTGAATCGAACAGAAGGTTAAATGGTTAGACAAAACGATAATTGTATCTGAGTTGTATTCGATGATATCGTGATGATGTTTATATAGCAATACTCACCAGGTAACTGTTCTTCCGTTTCACATACAAGCGACCGAATCGAGCAGGAGGTTGAATAGATAGATTGAACAATCATCGTATCTGGGTTGTATTCGATAATGTTTATATAGTTATACTCACCAGGTAACTGTTCTTCCGTAACACATACTAGCAACTGAATCGAACAGAAGGTTAAATGGTTAGACGAAACGATAATTGTATCTGAGTTGTATTCGATGATATCGTGATGATGTTTATATAGCAATACTCACCAGGTAACTGTTCTTCCGTTTTACATACAAGCGACCGAATCGAGCAGAAGGTTGAATTCAGTATAGATTGAACAATCATCGTATCTGGGTTGTATTCGATTATGTTTATATAGTTATACTCACCAGGTAAATGTTCTTCCGTTATACATACGAGCGACTGAATTGAACAGAAGGTTGAATGGATAGTATATGGGTTGTATTCGATTATGATGTTATGCTGTGTATATAGTTATACACACTAGGTGACGGTATTCTTGTTTTACATACGAGGGACCGAAACGAACAAAAAGTTGAATGGATAGTCTGAAAAATCAATGTATCAGGGTGGTATCCGATTATATCGCAATACTGTATATATAGTGATACATACCAGGTGACGGTACTTCCGTCACACATACTAGCGACTGAATCGAACAGAAGGTTAAATGGTTAAACGAAACGATAATTGTAACTGAGTTGTATTCTATTATATCGTGGTGATGTTTATATAGAATAACTCACCAGGTTACTGTTCTTCCGTTATACATACGAGCAACCGAATCGAACAGAAGGTTGAATGGATAGTATATGGGTTGTATTCGATTATGATGTTATGCTGTGTATATAGTTATACACACTAGGTGACGGTATTCCCGTTTTACATACGAGCGACCGAAACGAACAGAAAGTTGAATGGATAGTCTGAACAATCAATGTATCTGGGTGGTATCCGATTATATCGCAATACTGTATATATAGTGATACTAACCAGGTGACGGTACTTCCGTTACACATACTAGCGACTGAATCGAACAGAAGGTTAAATGGTTAGACGAAACGATAATTGTAACTGAGTTGTATTCTATTATATCGTGGTGATGTTTATATAGAAATACTCACCAGGTTACTGTTCTTTCGTTTTCACATACAAGCGACCGAATCGAGCAGAAGGTCAAATGGATAGATTGAACAATCATCGTATCTGGGTTGTATTCGATTATGTTTATATAGTTATACTCACCAGGTAACTGTTCTTCCGTTACACATACTAGCGACTGAATCGAACAGAAGGTTAAATGGTTAGACGAAACGATAATTGTATCTGAGTTGTATTCGATGATATCGTGATGATGTTCATATAGCATTACTCACCAGGTAACTGTTCTTCCGTTTTACATACAAGCGACCGAATCGAGCAGAAGGTTGAATTCAGTATAGATTGAACAATCATCGTATCTGGGTTGTATTCGATTATGTTTATATAGTTATACTCACCAGGTAACTGTACTTCCGTTACACATACTAGCGACTGAATCGAACAGAAGGTTAAATGGTTAGACGAAACGATAATTGTAACTGAGTTGTATTCTATTATATCGTGGCGATGTTTATATAGAAATACTCACCAGGTTACTGTTCTTCCGTTATACATACGAGCAACCGAATCGAACAGAAGGTTGAATGGATAGTATATGGGTTGTATTCGATTATGATGTTATGCTGTGTATATAGTTATACACACTAGGTGACGGTATTCCCGTTTTACATACGAGCGACCGAAACGAACAGAAAGTTGAATGGATAGTCTGAACAATCAATGTATCTGGGTGGTATCCGATTATATCGCAATACTGTATATATAGTGATACTAACCAGGTGACGGTACTTCCGTTACACATACTAGCGACTGAATCGAACAGAAGGTTAAATGGTTAGACGAAACGATAATTGTAACTGAGTTGTATTCTATTATATCGTGGCGATGTTTATATAGTTATACTCACCAGGTAACTGTTCTTCCGTTATACATACGAGCGACTGAATTGAACAGAAGGTTGAATGGATAGTATATGGGTTGTATTCGATTATGATGTTATGCTGTGTATATAGTTATACACACTAGGTGACGGTATTCTTGTTTTACATACGAGCGACCGAAACGAACAGAAAGTTGAATGGATAGTCTGAACAATCAATGTATCAGGGTGGTATCCGATTATATCGCAAAACTGTATATATAGTGATACATACCAGGTGACGGTTATTCCGTTACACATACTAGCGACTGAATCGAACAGAAGGTTAAATGGTTAGACGAAACGATAATTGTAACTGAGTTGTATTCTATTATAGCGTGGTGATGTTTATATAGAAATACTCACCAGGTTACTGTTCTTCCGTTATACATACGAGCAACCGAATCGAACAGAAGGTTGAATGGATAGTATATGGGTTGTATTCGATTATGATGTTATGCTGTGTATATAGTTATACACACTAGGTGACGGTATTCCCGTTTCACATACGAGCGACCGAAACGAACAGAAAGTTGAATGGATAGTCTGAACAATCAATGTATCTGGGTGGTATCCGATTATATCGCAATACTGTATATATAGTGATACTAACCAGGTGACGGTACTTCCGTTACACATACTAGCGACTGAATCGAACAGAAGGTTAAATGGTTAGACGAAACGATAATTGAAACTGAGGTGTATTCGATTATATCGTGGTGATGTTTATATAGAAATACTCACCAGGTAACTGTTCTTTCGTTTTCACATACAAGCGACCGAATCGAGCAGAAGGTCAAATGGATAGATTGAACAATCATCGTATCTGGGTTGTATTCGATTATGTTTATATAGTTATACTCACCAGGTAACTGTTCTTCCGTTACACATACTAGCGACTGAATCGAACAGAAGGTTAAATGGTTAGACGAAACGATAATTGAAACTGAGTTGTATTCTATTATATCGTGGTGATCTTTATATAGAAATACTCACCAGGTTACTGTTCTTCCGTTATACATACGAGCAACCGAATCGAACAGAAGGTTGAATGGATAGTATATGGGTTGTATTCGATTATGATGTTATGCTGTGTATATAGTTATACACACTAGGTGACGGTATTCCCGTTTCACATACGAGCGACCGAAACGAAAAGAAAGTTGAATGGATAGTCTGAACAATCAATGTATCTGGGTGGTATCCGATTATATCGCAATACTGTATATATAGTGATACTAACCAGGTGACGGTACTTCCGTTACACATACTAGCGACTGAATCGAACAGAAGGTTAAATGGTTAGACGAAACGATAATTGTATCTGAGTTGTATTCGATGATAACGTTGTAACGATTTTTTTTGTAAAAATATCTCGATAGAGAAATGTTCCAATTATAGGACACCCGGTATAGTCCATGCGAATGTAAAGAGAACTCGTTCATTTCATTTATCTCCATCAACTTCTCAAACAAGTATTGATGTCCAGTAATGGTCAAAATGTTTGATAATAATAACAAATTTCATTAATTAAATATACCTTTATATCGTTGAAAATGGGCATCCCTATATGAGATCATGTTTTGTGAGAAATGTTTTGTTGACGAGATTATTAAAATCTGAATAATTCCTGAATTTGAATAGAATGACGAGTTGTCTAGAAAATAATTTCAATCAAGATTTTGGTATTCACTGGAATACAATTTTTTACAAAATCAGTTTTTTTTTAAATCCTAGTTACCTTCTTGATTTCACAAAGATAGGTTTTGGCACTAATAATAGCGAAAATTTCAAGAAAAGTCGAGAGCAAACAAGAAAGTTATAAATAATTGGATTGGATACATAAATTTATGGATTGATAAATATAATTCAATTATGAGTCTTGTTGATTGCTGAATCTCATCAAAATCTGCTGGAATACGCTTTTATTCACTGTGAGGCCACCTGAAATCAAAGGTAATAGAAAATCTCAAGTTTTTCTTTTAGCTTACTATAAACTTTAATTTCCCAATTGCAGGCCTCGTTTTTCCTCCTCAACTCGATTACCATTTCTTTGAGCGAAGTTCATTTACCATATGAATATCAGTTATATGTACATAATAATTATTGAGAAACGAAGATACGAATTTGATCCATGATCGATGAATGCGAATGACATTTAACTACAAGCTGCTACAGTAGTCTAAAAAAATCTGTGGATTGGAAATCATCACCTATGGCAGAAAAGAAACACAAAAATGGTTGAGTTCGACACTACAGGTTTGCTTCAATGGATATCTGTTGATTGTAATAAAATATATCCTATATTGTTTCAATCATAGCAACACAGGTAACTTTCATTTTCCATATAAATTGAATGTGAGGCATGCACATACGTATGGAATTGCTATTGTTAGTATGAGGTTGATTTTTGATGGAACCAATTCTTCATGAGATATTGACTTATATATATAAATAAGAACAGCTATATTATTTGCATTACGCAATCACAGCGATTGGATCTTGGGTTTATCATTTTTTTATAATCTATAGAATATTAAGTTTATAAATAAACTATTTCCTTGAATTCTTATTATACATATGTCTCCAGAATATTCTTTCATGATTTTTCTTATGTACTATCCCTTTCTTTATATATAACTGAGTTATTAGTGAGTAAGTTATACTTTCAAATAAAATTATTTATACTTCAAACTAATTGGCGCCCATTTGTTTGAAATTTGAGTCTATAGAACATCTTTCAAAAATCTCAATATTCACGACCTATAAGCTCCCGTAAAAACAAAAAAACTGAGTAACCATCAGCCAATTTGTGATTCTCAGAAAAAGAGGGTACAACGTGATGATGTTTATATAGCAATACTCACCAGGTAACTGTTCTTCCGTTTTACATACAAGCGACCGAATCGAGCAGAAGGTTGAATTTAGTATAGATTGAACAATCATCGTATCTGGGTTGTATTCGATTATGTTTATATAGTTATACTCACCAGGTTACTGTTCTTTCGTTATACATACGAGCGACTGAATTGAACAGAAGGTTGAATGGATAGTATATGGGTTGTATTCGATTATGATGTTATGCTGTGTATATAGTTATACACACTAGGTGACGGTATTCCCGTTTTACATACGAGCGACCGAAACAAAATGAAAGTTGAATGGATAGACTGAACAATCAATGTATCTGGGTGGTGTCCGATTATATCGCAATACTGTATATATAGTGATACATACCAGGTGACGGTACTTCCGTTACACATACTAGCGACTGAATCGAACAAAAGGTTAAATGGTTAGACAAAACGATAATTGTATCTGAGTTGTATTCGATGATATCGTGATGATGTTTATATAGCAATACTCACCAGGTAACTGTTCTTCCGTTTCACATACAAGCGACCGATTCGAGCAGGAGGTTGAATAGATAGATTGAACAATCATCGTATCTGGGTTGTATTCGATAATGTTTATATAGTTATACTCACCAGGTAACTGTTCTTCCGTTACACATACTAGCGACTGAATCGAACAGAAGGTTAAATGGTTAGACGAAACGATAATTGTATCTGAGTTGTATTCGATGATATCGTGATGATGTTTATATAGCAATACTCACCAGGTAACTGTTCTTCCGTTTTACATACAAGCGACCGAATCGAGCAGAAGGTTGAATTCAGTATTGATTGAACAATCATCGTATCTGGGTTGTATTCGATTATGTTTATATAGTTATACTCACCAGGTAACTGTTCTTCCGTTATACATACGAGCTACTGAATTGAACAGAAGGTTGAATGGATAGTATATGGGTTGTATTCGATTATGATGTTATGCTGTGTATATAGTTATACACACTAGGTGACGGTATTCTTGTTTTACATACGAGCGACCGAAACGAACAGAAAGTTGAATGGATAGTCTGAACAATCAATGTATCAGGGTGGTATCCGATTATATCGCAATACTGTATATATAGTGATGCATACCAGGTGACGGTACTTCCGTTACACATACTAGCGACTGAATCGAACAGAAGGTTAAATGGTTAGACGAAACGATAATTGTAACTGAGTTGTATTCTTTTATATCGTGGTGATGTTTATATAGAAATACTCACCAGGTTACTGTTCTTTCGTTATACATACGAGCAACCGAATCGAACAGAAGGTTGAATGGATAGTATATGGGTTGTATTCGATTATGATGTTATGCTGTGTATATAGTTATACACACTAGGTGACGGTATTCCCGTTTTACATACGAGCGACCGAAACGAACAGAAAGTTGAATGGATAGTCTGAACAATCAATGTATCTGGGTGGTATCCGATTATATCGCAATATTGTGTATATAGTGATACTAACCAGGTGACGGTACTTCCGTTACACATACTAGCGACTGAATCGAACAGAAGGTTAAATGGTTAGACGAAACGATAATTGTAACTGAGTTGTATTCTATTATATCGTGGTGATGTTTATATAGAGATACTCACCAGGTTACTGTTCTTTCGTTTTCACATACAAGCGACCGAATCGAGCAGAAGGTCAAATGGATAGATTGAACAATCATCGTATCTGGGTTGTATTCGATTATGTTTATATAGTTATACTCACCAGGTAACTGTTCTTTCGTTATACATACGAGCGACTGAATCGAACATGAGGTTGAATGGATAGATTGAACAATCATTGTATCTGGGTTGTATCCGAATATATCGTTATGCTGTATATTCAGTTACACCTATCATGTAACGGTTCTTTCGTTACACATCCGAGCGTCCGAATCGAATATTAGGTTGGATGGATAGACGGAACGATAATTGTAACTGAGTTGTATTCGATTATATCGTGGTGATGTTTATATAGTAATACTCACCAGGTGACTGTTCTTGCGTTATACATACGAGCGACCCAATCGAACAGAAGGTTGAATGGATAGATTGAACAATCATCGTATCTGGGTTGTTTTCGATTATGTTTTTATAGTAATACTCACCAGGTAACTGTTCTTTCGTTTTCACATACAAGCGACCGAATCGAGCAGAAGGTTAAATGGATAGATTGAACAATCATCGTATCTGGGTTGTATTCGATTATGTTTATATAGTTATACTCACCAGGTAACTGTTTTTCCGTTATACATACGAGCGACCAAAACGAACAGAAAGTTGAATGGATAGTCTGAACAATCAATGTATCTGGGTGGTATCCGATCATATCGCAATACTGTATATATAGTGATACTAACCAGGTGACGGTACTTCCGTTACACATACTAGCGACTGAATCGAACAGAAGGTTAAATGGTTAGACGAAACGATAATTGAAACTGAGTTGTATTCGATTATATCGTGGTGATGTTTATATAGCAATACTCACCAGGTAACTGTTCTTCCGTTTTACATACAAGCGACCGAATCGAGCAGGAGGTTGGATAGATAGATTGAACAATCATCGTATCTGGGTTGTATTCGATAATGTTTATATAGTTATACTCACCAGGTAACTGTTCTTCCGTTACACATACTAGCGACTGAATCGAACAGAAGGTTAAATGGTTAGACGAAACGATAATTGTAACTGAGTTGTATTCTATTATATCGTGGTGATGTTTATATAGAAATACTCACCAGGTTACTGTTCTTCCGTTATACATACGAGCGACTGAATTGAACAGAAGGTTGAATGGATAGTATATGGGTTGTATTCGATTATGATGTTATGCTGTGTATATAGTTATACACACTAGGTGACGGTATTCTTGTTTTACATACGAGCGACCGAAACGAACAGAAAGTTGAATAGTCTGAACAATCAATGTATCAGGGTGGTATCCGATTATATCGCAATACTGTATATATAGTGATACATACCAGGTGACGGTACTTCCGTTACACATACTAGCGACTGAATCGAACAGAAGGTTAAATGGTTAGACGAAACGATAATTGTAACTGAGTTGTATTCTATTATATCGTGGTGATGTTTATATAGAAATACTCACCAGGTTACTGTTCTTCCGTTATACATACGAGCAACCGAATCGAACAGAAGGTTGAATGGATAGTATCTGGGTTGTATTCGATTATGATGTTATGCTGTGTATATAGTTAAACACACTAGGTGACGGTATTCCCGTTTCACATACGAGCGACCGAAACGAACAGAAAGTTGAATGGATAGTCTGAACAATCAATGTATCTGGGTGGTATCCGATTATATCGCAATACTGTATATTATATAGTGATACTAACCAGGTGACGGTACTTCCGTTACACATACTAGCGACTGAATCGAACAGAAGGTTAAATGGTTAGACGAAACGATAATTGTATCTGAGTTGTATTCGATGATAACGTGATGATGTTTATATAGCAATACTCACCAGGTAACTGTTCTTCCGTTTTACATACAAGCGACCGAATCGAGCAGAAGGTTGAATTTAGTATAGATTGAACATTCATCGTATCTGGGTTGTATTCGATTATGTTTATATAGTTATACTCACCAGGTAACTGTTCTTCCGTTATACATACGAGCGACTGAATTGAAAAGAAGGTTGAATGGATAGTATATAGGTTGTATTCGATTATGATGTTATGCTGTGTATATAGTTATACAAACTAGGTGACGGTATTCCCGTTTTACATACGAGCGACCGAAACAAAAAGAAAGTTGAATGGATAGAGAGAGAGAGAGAGAGAGAATAATCTTTATTGTCTAAAATGTTCTACATTTTATCGACAAAGATATATGTCATGTGTATAAAAAACAAACAATTGTAAAATAAATAGTACACAAAATATTTACATAAAGGTTACAATGAGGTACAAACATGTTTCCACAAGTACAGTTCATCAAAATCTTGATATAAATCTCAATATTTATATGGAAAGACTAGAAATTATATGCAAAATACTCTTCCAAACTATAAAAGCACTTTCCCATTACAAGATTCCTGATCGATTTCCTAAATAGCTTCTGATCATTGACTGCTGTTATTTGTTTAGGTAAATGATTATATATCTGTCTACTTCTATAGATTTGAGAATGCTTGGTCAAAGTTGATGTGGGGAGTGGAAGGACAAGTATCATCCCCCTACGTGTTTGCCTTTCTGTTCGATTCAAGAACTTTTCTTTATGTTTCTGAAGCAAGCATACAGTCTCTATAATGAAAAGTTCGAAAATTGTCAGTATTTTATTATTGCAGAAGATTGGCCTACACGAGTCACGCATCCTCAATTTGAATATTATTCTCAAAGCTCTTTTCTGAATAACGAATATACTTTGCAATAAAACCTGGCTGCTAGAGCCCCAGAATGGAATTCCATACCTAAGATGACTCTCCATAAGTGAATAGTATGCGGTCAAAGAAGCTGAAAGTCCGAGTTCACGAGATATGACATTTACGGCAAAGCAACCAGAAGACAATTTCTTTTTTAGGGCATTAATTTGTGTATCAAACCTCAAGTTACTGTCAATAAATATACCGAGGAATTTCGTTACAGGCTTACTTTCAATCGTCTCATAACCTAAAGTTACCTGATCCAAATCCCACTTAAATGTGACCAAATTTGTTTTAGAAAGATTAAGTGACAACATATTCGATTCACACCAATTTTTTATTCTTTCTAAATCTGAGTGTATAGTTCGAGTCAAAGTAGCCGGATCTCTATTACGCCAAAATATCGTGGTGTCATCCGCGAATAAGGTGAATGTTCCTGATATATCCAATTTAGCCAGATCGTTAACATACAGCAAGAATAGAATTGGACCCAAAACTGACCCTTGAGGAACTCCATGGACAATTTTTCCACTATCGGAAGTATTGTTGTTCAAAGATATTTTTTGGCTTCTACCAGTAAGATAAGATCTGAACCATTCTAAGGTTGTTCCCCGAAATCCATAATGAAAAAGTTTCCGCAGGAGGATTTCATGACACACACAATCAAATGCTTTAGAAAGATCCAGAAATACTGCCGCTGCCACTTCCTTCTCGTTAAGAGTTGTGTAGATGTTTTCGAGTAAATGGAAAATAGCATCATTCGTGTTTTTATCATATTGGAAACCAAATTGTACGGGATTTAAAATCTTATGTTTTTCCAAAAAGCATACTATTCTGCGTTTGACTAGTTTTTCGATGATTTTTGATAACGTTGATAGAATTGAGATCGGTCTGTAATTACTAGGGTCATCAATGGCACCTCCTTTATGAAGTGGTTTCACTTTCGCAGATTTCAAACGTGAAGGAAAAACACCAGTGGCAAACGATGTATTAATAGCTATTACTAAAGCTTCAAGGGCTTCATCTGGCAATTGAAGGAGCAGTATTGCTGAGAGGTTGTCATCACCAGCGGATTTTTTATTTTTGATTTCTTTCATCACAGATTTCAGTTCACTCAAGTAAGTATCATACAAAAATAAGGAGTCTATAGGAGAGCTCACCTTGTTCAAATTATGAAGCGGGTCTACTATTGGGATGATATCTTTGAAGAAATAGTCTGAACAATCAATGTATCAGGGTGGTATCCGATTATATCGCAATACTGTATATATAGTGATACATACCAGGTGACGGTACTTCCGTTACACATACTAGCGACTGAATCGAACAGAAGGTTAAATGGTTAGACGAAACGATAATTGTAACTGAGTTGTATTCTATTATATCGTGGTGATGTTTATAAAGAATAACTCACCAGGTTACTGTTCTTCCGTTATACATACGAGCAACCGAATCGAACAGAAGGTTGAATGGATAGTATATGGGTTGTATTCGATTATGATGTTATGCTGTGTATATAGTTATACACACTAGGTGACGGTATTCCCGTTTTACATACGAGCGACCGAAACGAACAGAAAGTTGAATGGATAGTCTGAACAATCAAGGTATCTGGGTGGTATCCGATTATATCGCAATACTGTATATATAGTGATACTAACCAGGTGACGGTACTTCCGTTACACATACTAGCGACTGAATCGAACAGAAGGTTAAATGGTTAGACGAAACGATAATTGTAACTGAGTTGTATTCTATTATATCGTGGTGATGTTTATATAGAAATACTCACCAGGTTACTGTTCTTTCGTTTTCACATACAAGCGACCGAATCGAGCAGAAGGTCAAATGGATAGATTGAACAATCATCGTATCTGGGTTGTATTCGATTATGTTTATATAGTTATACTCACCAGGTAACTGTTCTTCCGTTACACATACTAGCGACTGAATCGAACAGAAGGTTAAATGGTTAGACGAAACGATAATTGTATCTGAGTTGTATTCGATGATATCGTGATGATGTTCATATAGCAATACTCACCAGGTAACTGTTCTTCCGTTTTACATACAAGCGACCGAATCGAGCAGAAGGTTGAATTCAGTATAGATTGAACAATCATCGTATCTGGGTTGTATTCGATTATGTTTATATAGTTATACTCACCAGGTAACTGTTCTTCCGTTACACATACTAGCGACTGAATCGAACAGAAGGTTAAATGGTTAGACGAAACGATAATTGTAACTGAGTTGTATTCTATTATATCGTGGCGATGTTTATATAGAAATACTCACCAGGTTACTGTTCTTCCGTTATACATACGAGCAACCGAATCGAACAGAAGGTTGAATGGATAGTATATGGGTTGTATTCGATTATGATGTTATGCTGTGTATATAGTTATACACACTAGGTGACGGTATTCCCGTTTTACATACGAGCGACCGAAACGAACAGAAAGTTGAATGGATAGTCTGAACAATCAATGTATCTGGGTGGTATCCGATTATATCGCAATACTGTATATATAGTGATACTAACCAGGTGACGGTACTTCCGTTACACATACTAGCGACTGAATCGAACAAAAGGTTAAATGGTGTAGACGAAACGATAATTGTAACTGAGTTGTATTCTATTATATCGTGGTGATGTTTATATAGAAATACTCACCAGGTTACTGTTCTTTCGTTTTCACATACAAGCGACCAAATCGAGCAGAAGGTCAAATGGATAGATTGAACAATCATCGTATCTGGGTTGTATTCGATTATGTTTATATAGTTATACTCACCAGGTAACTGTTCTTCCGTTATACATACGAGCGACTGAATTGAACAGAAGGTTGAATGGATAGTATATGGGTTGTATTCGATTATGATGTTATGCTGTGTATATAGTTATACACACTAGGTGACGGTATTCTTGTTTTACATACGAGCGACCGAAACGAACAGAAAGTTGAATGGATAGTCTGAACAATCAATGTATCAGGGTGGTATCCGATTATATCGCAAAACTGTATATATAGTGATACATACCAGGTGACGGTTATTCCGTTACACATACTAGCGACTGAATCGAACAGAAGGTTAAATGGTTAGACGAAACGATAATTGTAACTGAGTTGTATTCTATTATATCGTGGTGATGTTTATATAGAAATACTCACCAGGTTACTGTTCTTCCGTTATACATACGAGCAACCGAATCGAACAGAAGGTTGAATGGATAGTATATGGGTTGTATTCGATTATGATGTTATGCTGTGTATATAGTTATACACACTAGGTGACGGTATTCCCGTTTCACATACGAGCGACCGAAACGAACAGAAAGTTGAATGGATAGTCTGAACAATCAATGTATCTGGGTGGTATCCGATTATATCGCAATACTGTATATATAGTGATACTAACCAGGTGACGGTACTTCCGTTACACATACTAGCGACTGAATCGAACAGCAGGTTGAATGGTTAGACGAAACTATAATTGAAACTGAGGTGTATTCGATTATATCGTGGTGATGTTTATATAGAAATACTCACCAGGTAACTGTTCTTTCGTTTTCACATACAAGCGACCGAATCGAGCAGAAGGTCAAATGGATAGATTGAACAATCATCGTATCTGGGTTGTATTCGATTATGTTTATATAGTTATACTCACCAGGTAACTGTTCTTCCGTTACACATACTAGCGACTGAATCGAACAGAAGGTTAAATGGTTAGACGAAACGATAATTGAAACTGAGTTGTATTCTATTATATCGTGGTGATCTTTATATAGAAATACTCACCAGGTTACTGTTCTTCCGTTATACATACGAGCAACCGAATCGAACAGAAGGTTGAATGGATAGTATATGGGTTGTATTCGATTATGATGTTATGCTGTGTATATAGTTATACACACTAGGTGACGGTATTCCCGTTTCACATACGAGCGACCGAAACGAATAGAAAGTTGAATGGATAGTCTGAACAATCAATGTATCTGGGTGGTATCCGATTATATCGCAATACTGTATATATAGTGATACTAACCAGGTGACGGTACTTCCGTTACACATACTAGCGACTGATTCGAACAGAAGGTTAAATGATTAGACAAAACGATAATTGTATCTGAGTTGTATTCGATGATATCGTGATGATGTTTATATAGCAATACTCACCAGGTAACTGTTCTTCCGTTTTACATACAAGCGACCGAATCGAGCAGGAGGTTGAATAGATAGATTGAACAATCATCGTATCTGGGTTGTATTCGATAATGTTTATATAGTTATACTCACCAGATAACTGTTCTTCCGTTACACATACTAGCGACTGAATCGAACAGAAGGTTAAATGGTTAGACGAAACGATAATTGTATCTGAGTTGTATTCGGATGATATCGTGATGATGTTTATATAGCAATACTCACCAGGTAACTGTTTTTCCGTTTTACATACAAGCGACCGAATCGAGCAGAAGGTTGAATTCAGTATAGATTGAACAATCATCGTATCTGTGTTGTATTCGATTAAGTTTATATAGTTATACTCACCAGGTAACTGTTCTTCCGTTATACATACGAGCGACTGAATTGAACAGAAGGTTGAATGGATAGTATATGGGTTGTATTCGATTATGATGTTATGCTGGGTATATAGTTATACACACTAGGTGACTGTATTCTTGTATTACATACGAGCGACCGAAACGAACAGAAAGTTGAATAGTCTGAACAATCAATGTATCAGGGTGGTATCCGATTATATCGCAATACTGTATATATAGTGATACATACCAGGTGACGGTACTTCCGTTACACATACTAGCGACTGAATCGAACAGAAGGTTAAATGGTTAGACGAAACGATAATTGTAACTGAGTTGTATTCTATTATATCGTGGTGATGTTTATATAGAAATACTCACCAGGTTACTGTTCTTCCGTTATACATACGAGCAACCGAATCAAACAGTAGGTTGAATGGATAGTATATGGGTTGTATTCGATTATGATGTTATGCTGTGTATATAGTTATACACACTAGGTGACGGTATTCCCGTTTCACATACGAGCGACCGAAACGAACAGAAAGTTGAATGGATAGTCTGAACAATCAATGTATCTGGGTGGTATCCGATTATATCGCAATACTGTATATATAGTGATACATACCAGGTGACGGTACTTCCGTTACACATACTAGCGACTGAATCGAACAGAAGGTTAAATGGTTAGACGAAACGATAATTGTAACTGAGTTGTATTCTATCATATCGTGGTGATGTTTATATAGAAATACTCACCAGGTTACTGTTCTTCCGTTATACATACGAGCAACCGAATCGAACAGAAGGTTGAATGGATAGTATCTGGGTTGTATTCGATTATGATGTTATGCTGTGTATATAGTTATACACACTAGGTGACGGTATTCCCGTTTCACATACGAGTGACCGAAACGAACAGAAAGTTGAATGGATAGTCTGAACAATCAATGTATCTGGGTGGTATCCGATTATATCGCAATAATGTATATATAGTGATACTAACCAGGTGACAGTACTTCCGTTACACATACTAGCGACTGAATCGAACAGAAGGTTAAATGGTTAGAAGAAACGATAATTGAAACTGAGTTGTATTCGCATATATCGTGGTGATGTTTATATAGAAATACTCACCAGGTAACTGTTCTTTCGTTTTCACATACTAGCGACTGAATCGAACAGAAGGTTAAATGGTTAGACGAAACGATAATTGAAACTGAGTTGTATTCGATTATATCGTGGTGATGTTTATATAGAAATACTTACCAGGTAACTGTTCTTTCGTTTTTACATACAAGCGACCGAATCGAGCAGAAGGTCAAATGGATAGATTGAACAATCATCGTATCTGGGTTGTATTCGATATTGTTTATATAGTTATACTCACCAGGTAACTGTTCTTCCGTTACACATACGAGCGACTGAATTGAACAGAAGGTTGAATGGATAGTATATGGGTTGTATTCGATTATGATGTTATGCTGTGTATATAGTTATACACCCTAGGTGACGGTATTCTTGTTTTACATACGAGCGACCAAAACGAACAGAAAGTTGAATGGATAGTCTGAACAATCAATGTATCAGGGTGGTATCCGATTATATCGCAATACTGTATATATAGTAATACATACCAGGTGACGGTACTTCCGTTACACATACTAGCGACTGAATCGAACAGATGGTTAAATGGTTAGACGAAACGATAATTGTAACTGAGTTGTATTCTATTATATCGTGGTGATGTTTATATAGAAATACTCACCAGGTTACTGTTCTTCCGTTATACATACGAGCAACCGAATCGAACAGAAGGTTGAATGGATAGTATCTGGGTTGTATTCGATTATGATGTTATGCTGTGTATATAGTTAAACACACTAGGTGACGGTATTCCCGTTTCACATACGAGCGACCGAAACGAACAGAAAGTTGAATGGATAGTCTGAACAATCAATGTATCTGGGTGGTATCCGATTACATCGCAATACTGTATATATAGTGATACTAACCAGGTGACGGTACTTCCGTTACACATACTAGCGACTGAATCGAACAGAAGGTTAAATGGTTAGACGAAACGATAATTGTAACTGAGTTGTATTCTATTATATCGTGGTGATGTTTATATAGAAATACTCACCAGGTTACTGTTCTTTCGTTTTCACATACAAGCGACCGAATCGAGGAGAAGGTCAAATGGATAGATTGAACAATCATCGTATCTGGGTTGTATTCGATTATGTTTATATAGTTATACTCACCAGGTTACACATACTAGCGACTGAATCGAACAGAAGGTTAAATGGTTAG
This sequence comes from Chrysomela aeneicollis, assembly GCA_029955515.1. Lineage (NCBI taxonomy): Eukaryota > Metazoa > Arthropoda > Insecta > Coleoptera > Chrysomelidae > Chrysomela > Chrysomela aeneicollis. The sequence continues at coordinate 27,441,604 of JARUHQ010000003.1, forward strand.
ACGAAACGATAATTGTATCTGAGTTGTATTCGATGATATCGTGATGATGTTTATATAGCAATACTCACCAGGTAACTGTTCTTCCGTTTTACATACAAGCGACCGAATCGAGCAGAAGGTTGAATTCAGTATAGATTGAACAATCATCGTATCTGGGTTGTATTCGATTATGTTTATATAGTTATACTCACCAGGTAACTGTTCTTCCGTTATACATACGAGCGACTGAATTGAACAGAAGGTTGAATGGATAGTATATGGGTTGTATTCGATTATGATGTTATGCTGTGTATATAGTTATACACACTAGGTGACGGTATTCTTGTTTTACATACGAGCAACCGAAACGAACAGAAAGTTAAATGGATAGTCTGAACAATCAATGTATCAGGGTGGTATCTGATTATATCGCAATACTGTATATATAGTGATACATACCAGGTGACGGTACTTCCGTTACACATACTAGCGACTAAATCGAACAGAAAGTTAAATGGTTAGACGAAACGATAATTGTAACTGAGTTGTATTCTATTATATCGTGGTGATGTTTATATAGAAATAGTCACCAGGTTACTGTTCTTCCGTTATACATACGAGCAACCGGATCGAACAGAAGGTTGAATGGATAGTATATGGGTTGTATTCGATTATGATGTTATGCTGTGTATATAGTTATACACACTAGGTGATGGTATTCCCGTTTTACATACGAGCGACCGAAACGAACAGAAAGTTGAATGGATAGTCTGAACAATCAATGTATCTGGGTGGTATCCGATTATATCGCAATACTGTATATATAGTGATACTAACCAGGTGACGGTACTTCCGTTACACATACTAGCGACTGAATCGAACAGAAGGTTAAATGGTTAGACGAAACGATAATTGTAACTGAGTTGTATTCTATTATATCGTGGTGATGTTTATATAAAAATACTCACCAGGTTACTGTTCTTTCGTTTTCACGTACAAGCGACCGAATCGAGCAGAAGGTCAAATGAATAGATTGAACAATCATCGTATCTGGGTTGTATTCGATTATGTTTATATAGTTATACTCACCAGGTAACTGTTCTTCCGTTATACATACGAGCGACTGAATTGAACAGAAGGTTGAATGGATAGTATATGGGTTGTATTCGATTATGATGTTATGCTGTGTATATAGTTATACACACTAGGTGACGGTATTCTTGTTTTACATACGAGCGACCGAAACGAACAGAAAGTTGAATGGATAGTCTGAACAATCAATGTATCTGGGTGGTATCCGATTATATCGCAATACTGTATATATAGTGATACTAACCAGGTGACGGTACTTCCGTTACACATACTAGCGACTGAATCGAACAGAAGGTTAAATGGTTGGACAACACGATTATTGTATCTGAGTTGTATTCGATGATATCGTGATGATGTTTATATTGGAATACTCACCAGGTAACTGTTCTTCCGTTTTACATACAAGCGACCGAATCGAGCAGGAGGTTGAATAGATAGATTGAACAATCATCGTATCTGGGTTGTATTCGATAATGTTAATATAGTTATACTCACCAGGTAACTCTTCTTCCGTTACACATACTAGCGACTGAATCGAACAGAAGGTTAAATGGTTAGACGAAACGATAATTGTATCTGAGTTGTATTCGATGATATCGTGATGATGTTTATATAGCAATACTCACCAGGTAACTGTTCTTCCGTTTTACATACAAGCGACCGAATCGAGCAGAAGGTTGAATTCAGTATAGATTGAACAATCATCGTATCTGGGTTGTATTCGATTAAGTTTATATAGTTATACTCACCAGGTAACTGTTCTTCCGTTATACATACGAGCGACTGAATTGAACAGAAGGTTGAATGGATAGTATATGGGTTGTATTCGATTATGATGTTATGCTGTGTATATAGTTATACACACTAGGTGACGGTATTCTTGTTTTACATACGAGCGACCGAAACGAACAGAAAGTTGAATAGTCTGAACAATCAATGTATCAGGGTGGTATCCGATTATATCGCAATACTGTATATATAGTGATACATACCAGGTGACGGTACTTCCGTTACACATACTAGCGACTGAATCGAACAGAAGGTTAAATGGTTAGACGAAACGATAATTGTAACTGAGTTGTATTCTATTATATCGTGGTGATGTTTATATAGAAATACTCACCAGGTTACTGTTCTTCCGTTATACATACGAGCAACCGACTCGAACAGAAGGTTGAATGGATAGTATCTGGGTTGTATTCGATTATGATGTTATGCTGTGTATATAGTTAAACACACTAGGTGACGGTATTCCCGTTTCACATACAAGCGACCGGAACGAACAGAAAGTTGAATGGATAGTCTGAACAATCAATGTATCTGGGTGGTATCCGATTATATCGCAATACTGTATATATAGTGATCCTAACCAGGTGACGGTACTTCCGTTACACATACTAGCGACTGAATCGAACAGAAAGTTAAATGGTTAGACGAAACGATAATTGAAACTGAGTTGTATTCGATTATATCGTGGTGATGTTTATATAGAAATACTCACCAGGTAACTGTTCTTTCGTTTTCACATACAAGCGACCGAATCGAGCAGAAGGTCGAATGGATAGATTGAACAATCATCGTATCTGGGTTGTATTCGATTATGTTTATATAGTTATACTCACCAGGTAACTGTTCTTCCGTTACACATACTAGCGACTGAATCGAACAGAAGGTTAAATGGTTAGACGAAACGATAATTGAAACTGAGTTGTATTCTATTATATCGTGGTGATGTTTATATAGAAATACTCACCAGGTTACTGTTCTTCCGTTATACATACGAGCAACCGAATCGAACAGAAGGTTGAATGGATAGTATATGGGTTGTATTCGATTATGATGTTATGCTGTGTATATAGTTATACACACTAGGTGACGGTATTCCCGTTTTACATACGAGCGACCGAAACGAACAGAAAGTTGAATGGATAGTCTGAACAATCAATGTATCTGGGTGGTATACGATTATATCGCAATACTGTATATATAGTGATACATACCAGGTGACAGTACTTCCGTTACACATACTAGCGACTGAATCGAACAGAAGGTTAAATGGTTAGAAGAAACGATAATTGAAACTGAGTTGTATTCGATTATATCGTGGTGATGTTTATATAGAAATACTCACCAGGTAACTGTTCTTTCGTTTTCACATACTAGCGACTGAATCGAACAGAAGGTTAAATGGTTAGACGAAACGATAATTGAAACTGAGTTGTATTCGATTATATCGTGGTGATGTTTATATAGAAATACTCACCAGGTAACTGTTCTTTCGTTTTCACATACAAGCGACCGAATCGAGCAGAAGGTCAAATGGATAGATTGAACAATCATCGTATCTGGGTTGTATTCGATATTGTTTATATAGTTATACTCACCAGGTAACTATTCTTCCGTTACACATACGAGCGACTGAATTGAACAGAAGGTTGAATGGATAGTATATGGGTTGTATTCGATTATGATGTTATGCTGTGTATATAGTTATACACCCTAGGTGACGGTATTCTTGTTTTACATACGAGCGACCGAAACGAACAGAAAGTTGAATGGATAGTCTGAACAATCAATGTATCAGGGTGGTATCCGATTATATCGCAATACTGTATATATAGTGATACATACCAGGTGACGGTACTTCCGTTACACATACTAGCGACTGAATCGAACAGATGGTTAAATGGTTAGACGAAACGATAATTGTAACTGAGTTGTATTCTATTATATCGTGGTGATGTTTATATAGAAATACTCACCAGGTTACTGTTCTTCCGTTATACATACGAGCAACCGAATCGAACAGAAGGTTGAATGGATAGTATCTGGGTTGTATTCGATTATGATGTTATGCTGTGTATATAGTTAAACACACTAGGTGACGGTATTCCCGTTTCACATACGAGCGACCGAAACGAACAGAAAGTTGAATGGATAGTCTGAACAATCAATGTATCTGGGTGGTATCCGATTATATCGCAAAACTGTATATATAGTGATACTAACCAGGTGACGGTACTTCCGTTACACATACTAGCGACTGAATCGAACAGAAGGTTAAATGGTTAGACGAAACGATAATTGTATCTGAGTTGTATTCGATGATAACGTGATGATGTTTATATAGCAATACTCACCAGGTAACTGTTCTTTCGTTTTCACATACAAGCGACCGAATCGAGCAGAAGGTCAAATGGATAGATTGAACAATCATCGTATCTGGGTTGTATTCGATTATGTTTATATAGTTATACTCACCAGGTTACACATACTAGCGACTGAATCGAACAGAAGGTTAAATGGTTAGACGAAACGATAATTGTATCTGAGTTGTATTCGATGATATCGTGATGATGTTTATATAGCAATACTCACCAGGTAACTGTTCTTCCGTTTCACATACAAGCGACCGAATCGAGCAGAAGGTTGAATTCAGTATAGATTGAACAATCATCGTATCTGGGTTGTATTCGATTATGTTTATATAGTTATACTCACCAGGTAACTGTTCTTCCGTTATACATACGAGCGACTGAATTGAACAGAAGGTTGAATGGATAGTATATGGGTTGTATTCGATTATGATGTTATGCTGTGTATATAGTTATACACACTAGGTGACGGTATTCTTGTTTTACATACGAGCAACCGAAACGAACAGAAAGTTAAATGGATAGTCTGAACAATCAATGTATCAGGGTGGTATCTGATTATATCGCAATACTGTATATATAGTGATACATACCAGGTGACGGTACTTCCGTTACACATACTAGCGACTAAATCGAACAGAAAGTTAAATGGTTAGACGAAACGATAATTGTAACTGAGTTGTATTCTATTATATCGTGGTGATGTTTATATAGAAATAGTCACCAGGTTACTGTTCTTCCGTTATACATACGAGCAACCGGATCGAACAGAAGGTTGAATGGATAGTATATGGGTTGTATTCGATTATGATGTTATGCTGTGTATATAGTTATACACACTAGGTGATGGTATTCCCGTTTTACATACGAGCGACCGAAACGAACAGAAAGTTGAATGGATAGTCTGAACAATCAATGTATCTGGGTGGTATCCGATTATATCGCAATACTGTATATATAGTGATACTAACCAGGTGACGGTACTTCCGTTACACATACTAGCGACTGAATCGAACAGAAGGTTAAATGGTTAGACGAAACGATAATTGTAACTGAGTTGTATTCTATTATATCGTGGTGATGTTTATATAAAAATACTCACCAGGTTACTGTTCTTTCGTTTTCACGTACAAGCGACCGAATCGAGCAGAAGGTCAAATGAATAGATTGAACAATCATCGTATCTGGGTTGTATTCGATTATGTTTATATAGTTATACTCACCAGGTAACTGTTCTTCCGTTATACATACGAGCGACTGAATTGAACAGAAGGTTGAATGGATAGTATATGGGTTGTATTCGATTATGATGTTATGCTGTGTATATAGTTATACACACTAGGTGACGGTATTCTTGTTTTACATACGAGCGACCGAAACGAACAGAAAGTTGAATGGATAGTCTGAACAATCAATGTATCTGGGTGGTATCCGATTATATCGCAATACTGTATATATAGTGATACTAACCAGGTGACGGTACTTCCGTTACACATACTAGCGACTGAATCGAACAGAAGGTTAAATGGTTGGACAACACGATTATTGTATCTGAGTTGTATTCGATGATATCGTGATGATGTTTATATTGGAATACTCACCAGGTAACTGTTCTTCCGTTTTACATACAAGCGACCGAATCGAGCAGGAGGTTGAATAGATAGATTGAACAATCATCGTATCTGGGTTGTATTCGATAATGTTAATATAGTTATACTCACCAGGTAACTCTTCTTCCGTTACACATACTAGCGACTGAATCGAACAGAAGGTTAAATGGTTAGACGAAACGATAATTGTATCTGAGTTGTATTCGATGATATCGTGATGATGTTTATATAGAAATACTCACCAGGTAACTGTTCTTCCGTTACACATACTAGCGACTGAATCGAACAGAAGGTTAAATGGTTAGACGAAACGATAATTGAAACTGAGTTGTATTCGATTATATCGTGGTGATGTTTATATAGAAATACTCACCAGGTAACTGTTCTTTCGTTTTCACATACAAGCGACCGAATCGAGCAGAAGGTCAAATGGATAGATTAAACAATCATCGTATCTGGGTTGTATTCGATTATGTTTATATAGTTATACTCACCAGGTAACTGTTCTTCCGTTACACATACTAGCGACTGAATCGAACAGAAGGTTAAATGGTTAGACGAAACGATAATTGAAACTGAGTTGTATTCTATTATATCGTGGTGATGTTTATATAGAAATACTCACCAGGTTACTGATCTTCCGTTATACATACGAGCAACCGAATCGAACAGAAGGTTGATTGGATAGTATATGGGTTGTATTCGATTATGATGTTATGCTGTGTATATAGTTATACACACTAGGTGACGGTATTCCCGTTTCACATACGAGCGACCGAAACGAACAGAAAGTTGAATGGATAGTCTGAACAATCAATGTATCTGGGTGGTATCCGATTATATCGCAATACTGTATATATAGTGATACTAACCAGGTGACGGTACTTCCGTTACACATACTAGCGACTGAATCGAACAGAAGGTTAAATAGTTATCAAAACGATAATTGTATCTGAGTTGTATTCGATGATATCGTGATGATGTTTATATAGCAATACTCACCAGGTAACTGTTCTTCCGTTTTACATACAAGCGACCGAATCGAGCAGGAGGTTGAATAGATAGATTGAACAATCATCGTATCTGGGTTGTATTCGATAAAGTTTTTATAGTTATACTCACCAGGTAACTGTTCTTCCGTTACACATACTAGCGACTGAATTGAACAGAAGGTTGAATGGATAGTATATGGGTTGTATTCGATTATGATGTTATGCTGTGTATATAGTTAAACACACTAGGTGACGGTATTCTTGTTTCACATACGAGTGACCGAAACGAATAGAAAGTTGAATGGATAGTCTGAACAATCAATGTATCTGGGTGGTATCCGATTATATCGCAATACTGTATATATAGTGATACTAACCAGGTGACGGTACTTCCGTTACACATACTAGCGAATGAATCGAACAGAAGGTTGAATGGTTAGACGAAACGATAATTGAAACTGAGTTGTATTCTTTTATATCGTGGTGATGTTCATATAGAAATACTCACCAGGTAACTGTTCTTCCGTTATACATACGAGCGACTGAATTGAACAGAAGGTTGAATGGATAGTATATGGGTTGTATTCGATTATGATGTTATGCTGTGTATATAGTTATACACACTAGGTGACGGTATTCCCGTTTTACATACAAGTGACCGAAACAAAAAGAAAGTTGAATGGATAGACTGAACAATCAATGTATCTGGGTGGTATCCGATTATATCGCAATACTGTATATATAGTGATACTAACCAGGTGACGGTACTTCCGTTACACATACTAGCGACTGAATCGAACAGAAAGTTAAATGGTTAGACGAAACGATAATTGAAACTGAGTTGTATTCGATTATATCGTGGTGATGTTTATATAGAAATACTCACCAGGTAACTGTTCTTTCGTTTTCACATACAAGCGACCGAATCGAGCAGAAGGTCGAATGGATAGATTGAACAATCATCGTATCTGGGTTGTATTCGATTATGTTTATATAGTTATACTCACCAGGTAACTGTTCTTCCGTTACACATACTAGCGACTGAATCGAACAGAAGGTTAAATGGTTAAACGAAACGATAATTGAAACTGAGTTGTATTCTATTATATCGTGGTGATGTTTATATAGAAATACTCACCAGGTTACTGTTCTTCCGTTATACATACGAGCAACCGAATCGAACAGAAGGTTGAATGGATAGTATATGGGTTGTATTCGATTATGATGTTATGCTGTGTATATAGTTATACACACTAGGTGACGGTATTCCCGTTTTACATACGAGCGACCGAAACGAACAGAAAGTTGAATGGATAGTCTGAACAATCAATGTATCTGGGTGGTATACGATTATATCGCAATACTGTATATATAGTGATACATACCAGGTGACAGTACTTCCGTTACACATACTAGCGACTGAATCGAACAGAAGGTTAAATGGTTAGAAGAAACGATAATTGAAACTGAGTTGTATTCGATTATATCGTGGTGATGTTTATATAGAAATACTCACCAGGTAACTGTTCTTTCGTTTTCACATACTAGCGACTGAATCGAACAGAAGGTTAAATGGTTTGACGAAACGATAATTGAAACTGAGTTGTATTCGATTATATCGTGGTGATGTTTATATAGAAATACTCACCAGGTAACTGTTCTTTCGTTTTCACATACAAGCGACCGAATCGAGCAGAAGGTCGAATGGATAGATTGAACAATCATCGTATCTGGGTTGTATTCGATATTGTTTATATAGTTATACTCACCAGGTAACTGTTCTTCCGTTACACATACGAGCGACTGAATTGAACAGAAGGTTGAATGGATAGTATATGGGTTGTATTCGATTATGATGTTATGCTGTGTATATAGTTAAACACACTAGGTGACGGTATTCTTGTTTCACATACGAGTGACCGAAACGAATAGAAAGTTGAATGGATAGTCTGAACAATCAATGTATCTGGGTGGTATCCGATTATATCGCAATACTGTATATATAGTGATACTAACCAGGTGACGGTACTTCCGTTACACATACTAGCGAATGAATCGAACAGAAGGTTGAATGGTTAGACGAAACGATAATTGAAACTGAGTTGTATTCTTTTATATCGTGGTGATGTTCATATAGAAATACTCACCAGGTAACTGTTCTTCCGTTATACATACGAGCGACTGAATTGAACAGAAGGTTGAATGGATAGTATATGGGTTGTATTCGATTATGATGTTATGCTGTGTATATAGTTATACACACTAGCTGACGGTATTCCCGTTTTACATACAAGTGACCGAAACAAAAAGAAAGTTGAATGGATAGACTGAACAATCAATGTATCTGGGTGGTATCCGATTATATCGCAATACTGTATATATAGTGATACTAACCAGGTGACGGTACTTCCGTTACACATACTAGCGACTGAATCGAACAGAAAGTTAAATGGTTAGACGAAACGATAATTGAAACTGAGTTGTATTCGATTATATCGTGGTGATGTTTATATAGAAATACTCACCAGGTAACTGTTCTTTCGTTTTCACATACAAGCGACCGAATCGAGCAGAAGGTCGAATGGATAGATTGAACAATCATCGTATCTGGGTTGTATTCGATTATGTTTATATAGTTATACTCACCAGGTAACTGTTCTTCCGTTACACATACTAGCGACTGAATCGAACAGAAGGTTAAATGGTTAAACGAAACGATAATTGAAACTGAGTTGTATTCTATTATATCGTGGTGATGTTTATATAGAAATACTCACCAGGTTACTGTTCTTCCGTTATACATACGAGCAACCGAATCGAACAGAAGGTTGAATGGATAGTATATGGGTTGTATTCGATTATGATGTTATGCTGTGTATATAGTTATACACACTAGGTGACGGTATTCCCGTTTTACATACGAGCGACCGAAACGAACAGAAAGTTGAATGGATAGTCTGAACAATCAATGTATCTGGGTGGTATACGATTATATCGCAATACTGTATATATAGTGATACATACCAGGTGACAGTACTTCCGTTACACATACTAGCGACTGAATCGAACAGAAGGTTGAATGGTTAGAAGAAACGATAATTGAAACTGAGTTGTATTCGATTATATCGTGGTGATGTTTATATAGAAATACTCACCAGGTAACTGTTCTTTCGTTTTCACATACTAGCGACTGAATCGAACAGAAGGTTAAATGGTTAGACGAAACGATAATTGAAACTGAGTTGTATTCGATTATATCGTGGTGATGTTTATATAGAAATACTCACCAGGTAACTGTTCTTTCGTTTTCACATACAAGCGACCGAATCGAGCAGAAGGTCAAATGGATAGATTGAACAATCATCGTATCTGGGTTGTATTCGATATTGTTTATATAGTTATACTCACCAGGTAACTGTTCTTCCGTTACACATACGAGCGACTGAATTGAACAGAAGGTTGAATGGATAGTATATGGGTTGTATTCGATTATGATGTTATGCTGTGTATATAGTTATACACCCTAGGTGACGGTATTCTTGTTTTACATACGAGCGACCGAAACGAACAGAAAGTTGAATGGATAGTCTGAACAATCAATGTATCAGGGTGGTATCCGATTATATCGCAATACTGTATATATAGTGATACATACCAGGTGACGGTACTTCCGTTACACATACTAGCGACTGAATCGAACAGATGGTTAAATGGTTAGACGAAACGATAATTGTAACTGAGTTGTATTCTATTATATCGTGGTGATGTTTATATAGAAATACTCACCAGGTTACTGTTCTTCCGTTATACATACGAGCAACCGAATCGAACAGAAGGTTGAATGGATAGTATCTGGGTTGTATTCGATTATGATGTTATGCTGTGTATATAGTTAAACACACTAGGTGACGGTATTCCCGTTTCACATACGAGCGACCGAAACGAACAGAAAGTTGAATGGATAGTCTGAACAATCAATGTATCTGGGTGGTATCCGATTATATCGCAATACTGTATATATAGTGATACTAACCAGGTGACGGTACTTCCGTTACACATACTAGCGACTGAATCGAACAGAAGGTTGAATGGTTAGACGAAACGATAATTGTATCTGAGTTGTATTCTATTATATCGTGGTGATGTTTATATAGAAATACTCACCAGGTTACTGATCTTCCGTTATACATACGAGCAACCGAATCGAACAGAAGGTTGATTGGATAGTATATGGGTTGTATTCGATTATGATGTTATGCTGTGTATATAGTTATACACACTAGGTGACGGTATTCCCGTTTCACATACGAGCGACCGAAACGAACAGAAAGTTGAATGGATAGTCTGAACAATCAATGTATCTGGGTGGTATCCGATTATATCGCAATACTGTATATATAGTGATACTAACCAGGTGACGGTACTTCCGTTACACATACTAGCGACTGAATCGAACAGAAGGTTAAATAGTTATCAAAACGATAATTGTATCTGAGTTGTATTCGATGATATCGTGATGATGTTTATATAGCAATACTCACCAGGTAACTGTTCTTCCGTTTTACATACAAGCGACCGAATCGAGCAGGAGGTTGAATAGATAGATTGAACAATCATCGTATCTGGGTTGTATTCGATAAAGTTTTTATAGTTATACTCACCAGGTAACTGTTCTTCCGTTACACATACTAGCGACTGAATTGAACAGAAGGTTGAATGGATAGTATATGGGTTGTATTCGATTATGATGTTATGCTGTGTATATAGTTAAACACACTAGGTGACGGTATTCTTGTTTCACATACGAGTGACCGAAACGAATAGAAAGTTGAATGGATAGTCTGAACAATCAATGTATCTGGGTGGTATCCGATTATATCGCAATACTGTATATATAGTGATACTAACCAGGTGACGGTACTTCCGTTACACATACTAGCGAATGAATCGAACAGAAGGTTGAATGGTTTGACGAAACGATAATTGAAACTGAGTTGTATTCTTTTATATCGTGGTGATGTTCATATAGAAATACTCACCAGGTAACTGTTCTTCCGTTATACATACGAGCGACTGAATTGAACAGAAGGTTGAATGGATAGTATATGGGTTGTATTCGATTATGATGTTATGCTGTGTATATAGTTATACACACTAGGTGACGGTATTCCCGTTTTACATACAAGTGACCGAAACAAAAAGAAAGTTGAATGGATAGACTGAACAATCAATGTATCTGGGTGGTATCCGATTATATCGCAATACTGTATATATAGTGATACTAACCAGGTGACGGTACTTCCGTTACACATACTAGCGACTGAATCGAACAGAAAGTTAAATGGTTAGACGAAACGATAATTGAAACTGAGTTGTATTCGATTATATCGTGGTGATGTTTATATAGAAATACTCACCAGGTAACTGTTCTTTCGTTTTCACATACAAGCGACCGAATCGAGCAGAAGGTCGAATGGATAGATTGAACAATCATCGTATCTGGGTTGTATTCGATTATGTTTATATAGTTATACTCACCAGGTAACTGTTCTTCCGTTACACATACTAGCGACTGAATCGAACAGAAGGTTAAATGGTTAAACGAAACGATAATTGAAACTGAGTTGTATTCTATTATATCGTGGTGATGTTTATATAGAAATACTCACCAGGTTACTGTTCTTCCGTTATACATACGAGCAACCGAATCGAACAGAAGGTTGAATGGATAGTATATGGGTTGTATTCGATTATGATGTTATGCTGTGTATATAGTTATACACACTAGGTGACGGTATTCCCGTTTTACATACGAGCGACCGAAACGAACAGAAAGTTGAATGGATAGTCTGAACAATCAATGTATCTGGGTGGTATACGATTATATCGCAATACTGTATATATAGTGATACATACCAGGTGACAGTACTTCCGTTACACATACTAGCGACTGAATCGAACAGAAGGTTAAATGGTTAGAAGAAACGATAATTGAAACTGAGTTGTATTCGATTATATCGTGGTGATGTTTATATAGAAATACTCACCAGGTAACTGTTCTTTCGTTTTCACATACTAGCGACTGAATCGAACAGAAGGTTAAATGGTTAGACGAAACGATAATTGAAACTGAGTTGTATTCGATTATATCGTGGTGATGTTTATATAGAAATACTCACCAGGTAACTGTTCTTTCGTTTTCACATACAAGCGACCGAATCGAGCAGAAGGTCAAATGGATAGATTGAACAATCATCGTATCTGGGTTGTATTCGATATTGTTTATATAGTTATACTCACCAGGTAACTGTTCTTCCGTTACACATACGAGCGACTGAATTGAACAGAAGGTTGAATGGATAGTATATGGGTTGTATTCGATTATGATGTTATGCTGTGTATATAGTTAAACACACTAGGTGACGGTATTCTTGTTTCACATACGAGTGACCGAAACGAATAGAAAGTTGAATGGATAGTCTGAACAATCAATGTATCTGGGTGGTATCCGATTATATCGCAATACTGTATATATAGTGATACTAACCAGGTGACGGTACTTCCGTTACACATACTAGCGAATGAATCGAACAGAAGGTTGAATGGTTAGACGAAACGATAATTGAAACTGAGTTGTATTCTTTTATATCGTGGTGATGTTCATATAGAAATACTCACCAGGTAACTGTTCTTCCATTATACATACGAGCGACTGAATTGAACAGAAGGTTGAATGGATAGTATATGGGTTGTATTCGATTATGATGTTATGCTGTGTATATAGTTATACACACTAGGTGACGGTATTCCCGTTTCACATACAAGTGACCGAAACAAAAAGAAAGTTGAATGGATAGACTGAACAATCAATGTATCTGGGTGGTATCCGATTATATCGCAATACTGTATATATAGTGATACTAACCAGGTGACGGTACTTCCGTTACACATACTAGCGACTGAATCGAACAGAAAGTTAAATGGTTAGACGAAACGATAATTGAAACTGAGTTGTATTCGATTATATCGTGGTGATGTTTATATAGAAATACTCACCAGGTAACTGTTCTTTCGTTTTCACATACAAGCGACCGAATCGAGCAGAAGGTCGAATAAATAGATTGAACAATCATCGTATCTGGGTTGTATTCGATTATGTTTATATAGTTATACTCACCAGGTAACTGTTCTTCCGTTACACATACTAGCGACTGAATCGAACAGAAGGTTAAATGGTTAAACGAAACGATAATTGAAACTGAGTTGTATTCTATTATATCGTGGTGATGTTTATATAGAAATACTCACCAGGTTACTGTTCTTCCGTTATACATACGAGCAACCGAATCGAACAGAAGGTTGAATGGATAGTATATGGGTTGTATTCGATTATGATGTTATGCTGTGTATATAGTTATACACACTAGGTGACGGTATTCCCGTTTTACATACGAGCGACCGAAACGAACAGAAAGTTGAATGGATAGTCTGAACAATCAATGTATCTGGGTGGTATACGATTATATCGCAATACTGTATATATAGTGATACATACCAGGTGACAGTACTTCCGTTACACATACTAGCGACTGAATCGAACAGAAGGTTGAATGGTTAGAAGAAACGATAATTGAAACTGAGTTGTATTCGATTATATCGTGGTGATGTTTATATAGAAATACTCACCAGGTAACTGTTCTTTCGTTTTCACATACTAGCGACTGAATCGAACAGAAGGTTAAATGGTTAGACGAAACGATAATTGAAACTGAGTTGTATTCGATTATATCGTGGTGATGTTTATATAGAAATACTCACCAGGTAACTGTTCTTTCGTTTTCACATACAAGCGACCGAATCGAGCAGAAGGTCAAATGGATAGATTGAACAATCATCGTATCTGGGTTGTATTCGATATTGTTTATATAGTTATACTCACCAGGTAACTGTTCTTCCGTTACACATACGAGCGACTGAATTGAACAGCAGGTTGAATGGATAGTATATGGGTTGTATTCGATTATGATGTTATGCTGTGTATATAGTTATACACCCTAGGTGACGGTATTCTTGTTTTACATACGAGCGACCGAAACGAACAGAAAGTTGAATGGATAGTCTGAACAATCAATGTATCAGGGTGGTATCCGATTATATCGCAATACTGTATATATAGTGATACATACCAGGTGACGGTACTTCCGTTACACATACTAGCGACTGAATCGAACAGATGGTTAAATGGTTAGACGAAACGATAATTGTAACTGAGTTGTATTCTATTATATCGTGTTGATGTTTATATAGAAATACTCACCAGGTTACTGTTCTTCCGTTATACATACGAGCAACCGAATCGAACAGAAGGTTGAATGGATAGTATCTGGGTTGTATTCGATTATGATGTTATGCTGTGTATATAGTTAAACACACTAGGTGACGGTATTCCCGTTTCACATACGAGCGACCGAAACGAACAGAAAGTTGAATGGATAGTCTGAACAATCAATGTATCTGGGTGGTATCCGATTATATCGCAATACTTTATATATAGTGATACTAACCAGGTGACGGTACTTCCGTTACACATACTAGCGACTGAATCGAACAGAAGGTTGAATGGTTAGACGAAACGATAATTGTATCTGAGTTGTATTCGATGATAACGTGATGATGTTTATATAGCAATACTCACCAGGTAACTGTTCTTTCGTTTTCACATACAAGCGACCGAATCGAGCAGAAGGTCAAATGGATAGATTGAACAATCATCGTATCTGGGTTGTATTCGATTATGTTTATATAGTTATACTCACCAGGTTACACATACTAGCGACTGAATCGAACAGAAGGTTAAATGGTTAGACGAAACGATAATTGTATCTGAGTTGTATTCGATGATATCGTGATGATGTTTATATAGCAATACTCACCAGGTAACTGTTCTTCCGTTTTACATACAAGCGACCGAATCGAGCAGAAGGTTGAATTCAGTATAGATTGAACAATCATCGTATCTGGGTTGTATTCGATTATGTTTATATAGTTATACTCACCAGGTAACTGTTCTTCCGTTATACATACGAGCGACTGAATTGAACAGAAGGTTGAATGGATAGTATATGGGTTGTATTCGATTATGATGTTATGCTGTGTATATAGTTATACACACTAGGTGACGGTATTCTTGTTTTACATACGAGCGACCGAAACGAACAGAAAGTTAAATGGATAGTCTGAACAATCAATGTATCAGGGTGGTATCCGATTATATCGCAATACTGTATATATAGTGATACATACCAGGTGACGGTACTTCCGTTACACATACTAGCGACTAAATCGAACAGAAAGTTAAATGGTTAGACGAAACGATAATTGTAACTGAGTTGTATTCTATTATATCGTGGTGATGTTTATATAGAAATACTCACCAGGTTACTGTTCTTCCGTTATACATACGAGCAACCGGATCGAACAGAAGGTTGAATGGATAGTATATGGGTTGTATTCGATTATGATGTTATGCTGTGTATATAGTTATACACACTAGGTGACGGTATTCCCGTTTCACATACGAGCGACCGAAACGAACAGAATGTTGAATGGATAGTCTGAACAATCAATGTATCTGGGTGGTATCCGATTATATCGCAATACTGTATATATAGTGATACTAACCAGGTGACGGTACTTCCGTTACACATACTAGCGACTGAATCGAACAGAAGGTTAAATAGTTATCAAAACGATAATTGTATCTGAGTTGTATTCGATGATATCGTGATGATGTTTATATAGCAATACTCACCAGGTAACTGTTCTTCCGTTTTACATACAAGCGACCGAATCGAGCAGGAGGTTGAATAGATAGATTGAACAATCATCGTATCTGGGTTGTATTCGATAAAGTTTTTATAGTTATACTCACCAGGTAACTGTTCTTCCGTTACACATACTAGCGACTGAATTGAACAGAAGGTTGAATGGATAGTATATGGGTTGTATTCGATTATGATGTTATGCTGTGTATATAGTTAAACACACTAGGTGACGGTATTCTTGTTTCACATACGAGTGACCGAAACGAACAGAAAGTTGAATGGATAGTCTGAACAATCAATGTATCTGGGTGGTATCCGATTATATCGCAATACTGTATATATAGTGATACTAACCAGGTGACGGTACTTCCGTTACACATACTAGCGAATGAATCGAACAGAAGGTTGAATGGTTAGACGAAACGATAATTGAAACTGAGTTGTATTCTATTATATCGTGGTGATGTTTATATAGAAATACTCACCAGGTAACTGTTCTTCCGTTATACATACGAGCGACTGAATTGAACAGAAGGTTGAATGGATAGTATATGGGTTGTATTCGATTATGATGTTATGCTGTGTATATAGTTATACACACTAGGTGACGGTATTCTCGTTTTACATACAAGTGACCGAAACAAAAAGAAAGTTGAATGGATAGACTGAACAATCAATGTATCTGGGTGGTATCCGATTATATCGCAATACTGTATATATAGTGATACTAACCAGGTGACGGTACTTCCGTTACACATACTAGCGACTGAATCGAACAGAAAGTTAAATGGTTAGACGAAACGATAATTGAAACTGAGTTGTATTCGATTATATCGTGGTGATGTTTATATAGAAATACTCACCAGGTAACTGTTCTTTCGTTTTCACATACAAGCGACCGAATCGAGCAGAAGGTCGAATGGATAGATTGAACAATCATCGTATCTGGGTTGTATTCGATTATGTTTATATAGTTATACTCACCAGGTAACTGTTCTTCCGTTACACATACTAGCGACTGAATCGAACAGAAGGTTAAATGGTTAGACGAAACGATAATTGAAACTGAGTTGTATTCTATTATATCGTGGTGATGTTTATATAGAAATACTCACCAGGTTACTGTTCTTCCGTTATACATACGAGCAACCGAATCGAACAGAAGGTTGAATGGATAGTATATGGGTTGTATTCGATTATGATGTTATGCTGTGTATATAGTTATACACACTAGGTGACGGTATTCCCGTTTTACATACGAGCGACCAAAACGAACAGAAAGTTGAATGGATAGTCTGAACAATCAATGTATCTGGGTGGTATATGATTATATCGCAATACTGTATTGATACATACCAGGTGACAGTACTTCCGTTACACATACTAGCGACTGAATCGAACAGAAGGTTAAATGGTTAGAAGAAACGATAATTGAAACTGAGTTGTATTCGATTATATCGTGGTGATGTTTATATAGAAATACTCACCAGGTAACTGTTTTTTCGTTTTCACATACTAGCGACTGAATCGAACAGAAGGTTGAATGGTTAGACGAAACGATAATTGAAACTGAGTTGTTTTCGATTATATCGTGGTTTATATAGAAATACTCACCAGGTAACTGTTCTTTCGTTTTCACATACAAGCGACCGAATCGAGCAGAAGGTCAAATGGATAGATTGAACAATCATCGTATCTGGGTTGTATTCGATATTGTTTATATAGTTATACTCACCAGGTAACTGTTCTTCCGTTACACATACGAGCGACTGAATTGAACAGAAGGTTGAATGGATAGTATATGGGTTGTATTCGATTATGATGTTATGCTGTGTATATAGTTATACACCCTAGGTGACGGTATTCTTGTTTTACAAACGAGCGACCGAAACGAACAGAAAGTTGAATGGATAGTCTGAACAATCAATGTATCAGGGTGGTATCCGATTATATCGCAATACTGTATATATAGTGATACATACCAGGTGACGGTACTTCCGTTACACATACTAGCGACTGAATCGAACAGATGGTTAAATGGTTAGACGAAACGATAATTGTAACTGAGTTGTATTCTATTATATCGTGGTGATGTTTATATAGAAATACTCACCAGGTTACTGTTCTTCCGTTATACATACGAGCAACCGAATCGAACAGAAGGTTGAATGGATAGTATCTGGGTTGTATTCGATTATGATGTTATGCTGTGTATATAGTTAAACACACTAGGTGACGGTATTCCCGTTTCACATACGAGCGACCGAAACGAACAGAAAGTTGAATGGATAGTCTGAACAATCAATGTATCTGGGTGGTATCCGATTATATCGCAATACTGTATATATAGTGATACTAACCAGGTGACGGTACTTCCGTTACACATACTAGCGACTGAATCGAACAGAAGGTTAAATGGTTAGACGAAACGATAATTGTATCTGAGTTGTATTCGATGATAACGTGATGATGTTTATATAGCAATACTCACCAGGTAACTGTTCTTTCGTTTTCACATACAAGCGACCGAATCGAGCAGAAGGTCAAATGGATAGATTGAACAATCATCGTATCTGGGTTGTATTCGATTATGTTTATATAGTTATACTCACCAGGTTACACATACTAGCGACTGAATCGAACAGAAGGTTAAATGGTTAGACGAAACGATAATTGTATCTGAGTTGTATTCGATGATATCGTGATGATGTTTATATAGCAATACTCACCAGGTAACTGTTCTTCCGTTTTACATACAAGCGACCGAATCGAGCAGAAGGTTGAATTCAGTATAGATTGAACAATCATCGTATCTGGGTTGTATTCGATTATGTTTATATAGTTATACTCACCAGGTAACTGTTCTTCCGTTATACATACGAGCGACTGAATTGAACAGAAGGTTGAATGGATAGTATATGGGTTGTATTCGATTATGATGTTATGCTGTGTATATAGTTATACACACTAGGTGACGGTATTCTTGTTTTACATACGAGCGACCGAAACGAACAGAAAGTTAAATGGATAGTCTGAACAATCAATGTATCAGGGTGGTATCCGATTATATCGCAATACTGTATATATAGTGATACATACCAGGTGACGGTACTTCCGTTACACATACTAGCGACTAAATCGAACAGAAAGTTAAATGGTTAGACGAAACGATAATTGTAACTGAGTTGTATTCTATTATATCGTGGTGATGTTTATATAGAAATACTCACCAGGTTACTGTTCTTCCGTTATACATACGAGCAACCGGATCGAACAGAAGGTTGAATGGATAGTATATGGGTTGTATTCGATTATGATGTTATGCTGTGTATATAGTTATACACACTAGGTGACGGTATTCCCGTTTTACATACGAGCGACCGAAACGAACAGAAAGTTGAATGGATAGTCTGAACAATCAATGTATCTGGGTGGTATCCGATTATATCGCAATACTGTATATATAGTGCTACTAACCAGGTGACGGTACTTCCGTTACACATACTAGCGACTGAATCGAACAGAAGGTTAAATGGTTAGACGAAACGATAATTGTAACTGAGTTGTATTCTATTATATCGTGGTGATGTTTATATAGAAATACTCACCAGGTTACTGTTCTTTCGTTTTCACGTACAAGCGACCGAATCGAGCAGAAGGTCAAATGAATAGATTGAACAATCATCGTATCTGGGTTGTATTCGATTATGTTTATATAGTGATACTAACCAGGTGACGGTACTTCCGTTACACATACTAGCGACTGAATCGAACAGAAGGTTAAATAGTTATCAAAACGATAATTGTATCTGAGTTGTATTCGATGATATCGTGATGATGTTTATATAGCAATACTCACCAGGTAACTGTTCTTCCGTTTTACATACAAGCGACCGAATCGAGCAGGAGGTTGAATAGATAGATTGAACAATCATCGTATCTGGGTTGTATTCGATAAAGTTTTTATAGTTATACTCACCAGGTAACTGTTCTTCCGTTACACATACTAGCGACTGAATTGAACAGAAGGTTGAATGGATAGTATATGGGTTGTATTCGATTATGATGTTATTTATTTATTTATTTATTTATAAACGGGTAACACCCAATATGTATAATACAAGTTTTACATATCATAAGTTTGTTAACACTATATAATTAACCTAAAATTTGTAACTTAACAATAATTACTAATATTAGTGAAGAAATTACAAAAAGTACAAAGAAGATAGAAGAAAAGACATTGCTATGACCCACTATTTGACAACATTATTAAGTAAATGAGCATATAAAGAAATGATTTGCAATACAAAATCAATCAATAACCCTCAATCTATTTCGAAGCGTACCTTCAGTCTCATTCAACAGATCAAATTTCACCATGTTACCATTGGAGATCATTCTTGATAAGGGTGAATGCTTGCCATAATTACACCTGTGAAAATCAGGTGAGAAAGTTTGCGTATTCCTTGTGTTACGTGAGGGGACATGAAAATTTACTTGAGAAAGAAGAGAAGGACAATTTATTTTGGAATTGATTATTTTATGAAGAAATTTTATATCTGCGTGCACTCTACGCGTTCTGAGTGTTTGTAATCCAGATGTTATACGAATTTCAGATAGTGAATGGTCGGTAAGTGGCATGTTTAATTTGAAAGCAAAATACCTCAGAAACTTATTCTGAACTTTTTCGAAGTTGTTTATATGCAGCTCGTAAGTTGGTGACCAAACACAAGTACAGTACTCTAAGATTGACCTCACCATTACAAAATATAGAGTTTTTATAGAATGTACATTCGTAAAATCTCTTGTAGTCCTGCTCATGAAACCTAACATTTTTGTTGCTCTGGTAATTATTTGCTCAAAGTGAAGGTGAAAGTCCATTTTGACGTCCATCACAACACCCAAGTCTCGAAAAGACTTAACACATTCGAGAGGCTCACCAGATATATTATAGATCACGTCATATCTATCCATGGTTCGATAAAAAGTCATACTTTTACACTTACTGACATTAACTTCCATGAGGTTTTCAGAACACCATTCAGAGAAAGCCAAGAGATCCATCTGAATTTTCTCACAATCAGTGAGAGATGTAACGGTCCTAAATATTTTAAGATCATCTGCAAAAACTAATATTTCGGAGTGTTTGATTTTTTTGTTAATATCATTAATGTAAATATTGAATAGAAATGGTCCCAAGTGACTACCCTGTGGAACACCTGAGCTGACCGAAATTTCATGAGATGTGTAACCTTTGATTTTCACTAGCTGTGTTCTGTCATGAAAGTAACTTGCGAGCCAATTTAACATATTTCCAAAGAAACCAGTTGCCTTTAATTTTTCAAATAGAACTCTATGATTGATCGTATCAAATGCCTTGGAAAAATCTGTGTATATTACATCAACTTGGTGTTTATTTTCCAAGGCATTCAAGATGAACTGAGAATATAGTAGTAGATTGGTACATGTGGATTTGCCTTGACAGAATCCATGCTGTTGATCAATTATCACCTGATTTAGGGGAGCTCTTATACTATCACAAACGATGTGTTCAAAAACTTTAGGTATTGTACTCAATATACTAATAGGACGAAAGTTTTTTATATTTGCTTGGTCACCGGATTTGAATATTGGTGTAATGAAACTTGATTTCCATAATTGAGGAAATTCCCCTAACTCGAGTGATGCAGAGAAAAGGAGGAAAAGTGGTTTAGCTAGTGTAAATCTACAAGTTTTTAGCAACATAGGAGAAACTCCATCAGGTCCTGGACATTTGTTTGGA
This sequence comes from Chrysomela aeneicollis, assembly GCA_029955515.1. Lineage (NCBI taxonomy): Eukaryota > Metazoa > Arthropoda > Insecta > Coleoptera > Chrysomelidae > Chrysomela > Chrysomela aeneicollis. The sequence goes on from JARUHQ010000003.1 coordinate 27,464,041, forward strand.
TCCAACTGTGTTAATTTGTCTAAGATAATTTCCAAACTGATTTTGCAGTTATTGATATCAATGGTTTTGTCATAATTGAAAGTTGGTATTTGATCATCGATGGTAACTGGTTTGTAAACTGATTGGAATTGTCTTGCAAATGCATTTGCAATATCATTGCCATTGTTCAAGATTGTATCGTCATAGTACATAGTATCAGGTAGGCCAACGTTTCTCCGTTTGTTATTAACATAGGTCCAAAAGTGTTTTACATTTGATGTAATATTGTTCTCAACTTCCCTTATATAAGTTTCATAACAGGTTTTACTAGCTAATTTACATCGCGCTCTCAATTCAGAAAATATTACATAATCGTCCCAACTTTTGTTTTGTTTATACGCCCTATGAGCTTTTTTCTTTTCTATTGTAATTTTTTTCAGGTTATTATCAAACCACCGAGGAAACTTTGGCTTTGTGATACGTACATATGGAACGAAGGTTTGAATTCCTATATATAAAATATCATAGAATATTTCAGTTACAAGATCAATGTTCGTTACATTACTAATGTGATAGTCCCAATCAATGCCCGCTAGATAATAGTTCAATCCCATATAGTTGGCCCTCTTAAAATCATAGTAATAACTTTCATACTCCAATTCGTTATAATTATCCCCAGTAGATACGGATAGTGTTATTGCTGGATGATGGGAATCGCATGCCAATATGCAGTCACTAGATACTTCTACTACACAGTTATTCATCTCATTTGAAAATATCAGGTCCAACATGACCCCATAACAATTACTAATTTTATTTAACTGAAAAAGATTATGAAATGCAAAAGTGTTAACTATGGCTTGAGCTGCAATGTTGTTATTATCGATGGCTCTTACACCATAATCATCGTTTGACCATTCAATGTTAGGTAAGTTGTAATCACCAATGAGAAAAAATTTATGTTGAGGATACCGTTCCAATACACTATCGATGCAGGCACAGTGATCTATGTACAGATCAATATTGGAGGCTGGAGGCAAATAGACGGAACCAATTAAAATTTCTGTTCCATATATCGTTGTAGACACAAACACTTGTTCAACATTTTCATTTTCTATACTGACAGATCTTGAAGTGTAACATTTTTTAACTGCGATAAGTACACCGCCACCCCTAAGCTTATTACTGGTCAAATGTGAACGATCCTTCCTAAATATGGTATAATTAGGTAGGCCAAGTTCTTCATTGTTTATATCATCGTGAAGCCAACTCTCTGTAAAAACCAGAATGTCATAATCACTGGTGGCTATGTTAACTTCAAGTTCCTTCAGTTTTGTTCTCATACCTCGAACATTTTGATAGTAAATTTCGATACCTTTCAAGTTGACAGTTTGTGTACTTATCGCAGTTAAAAAATGTTACACTTCAAGATCTGTCAGTATAGAAAATGAAAATGTTGAACAAGTGTTTGTGTCTACAACGATATATGGAACAGAAATTTTAATTGGTTCCGTCTATTTGCCTCCAGCCTCCAATATTGATCTGTACATAGATCACTGTGCCTGCATCGATAGTGTATTGGAACGGTATCCTCAACATAAATTTTTTCTCATTGGTGATTACAACTTACCTAACATTGAATGGTCAAACGATGATTATGGTGTAAGAGCCATCGATAATAACAACATTGCAGCTCAAGCCATAGTTAACACTTTTGCATTTCATAATCTTTTTCAGTTAAATAAAATTAGTAATTGTTATGGGGTCATGTTGGACCTGATATTTTCAAATGAGATGAATAACTGTGTAGTAGAAGTATCTAGTGACTGCATATTGGCATGCGATTCCCATCATCCAGCAATAACACTATCCGTATCTACTGGGGATAATTATAACGAATTGGAGTATGAAAGTTATTACTATGATTTTAAGAGGGCCAACTATATGGGATTGAACTATTATCTAGCGGGCATTGATTGGGACTATCACATTAGTAATGTAACGAACATTGATCTTGTAACTGAAATATTCTATGATATTTTATATATAGGAATTCAAACCTTCGTTCCATATGTACGTATCACAAAGCCAAAGTTTCCTCGGTGGTTTGATAATAACCTGAAAAAAATTACAATAGAAAAGAAAAAAGCTCATAGGGCGTATAAACAAAACAAAAGTTGGGACGATTATGTAATATTTTCTGAATTGAGAGCGCGATGTAAATTAGCTAGTAAAACCTGTTATGAAACTTATATAAGGGAAGTTGAGAACAATATTACATCAAATGTAAAACACTTTTGGACCTATGTTAATAACAAACGGAGAAACGTTGGCCTACCTGATACTATGTACTATGACGATACAATCTTGAACAATGGCAATGATATTGCAAATGCATTTGCAAGACAATTCCAATCAGTTTACAAACCAGTTACCATCGATGATCAAATACCAACTTTCAATTATGACAAAACCATTGATATCAATAACTGCAAAATCAGTTTGGAAATTATCTTAGACAAATTAACACAGTTGGATCCAAACAAATGTCCAGGACCTGATGGAGTTTCTCCTATGTTGCTAAAAACTTGTAGATTTACACTAGCTAAACCACTTTTCCTCCTTTTCTCTGCATCACTCGAGTTAGGGGAATTTCCTCAATTATGGAAATCAAGTTTCATTACACCAATATTCAAATCCGGTGACCAAGCAAATATAAAAAACTTTCGTCCTATTAGTATATTGAGTACAATACCTAAAGTTTTTGAACACATCGTTTGTGATAGTATAAGAGCTCCCCTAAATCAGGTGATAATTGATCAACAGCATGGATTCTGTCAAGGCAAATCCACATGTACCAATCTACTACTATATTCTCAGTTCATCTTGAATGCCTTGGAAAATAAACACCAAGTTGATGTAATATACACAGATTTTTCCAAGGCATTTGATACGATCAATCATAGAGTTCTATTTGAAAAATTAAAGGCAACTGGTTTCTTTGGAAATATGTTAAATTGGCTCGCAAGTTACTTTCATGACAGAACACAGCTAGTGAAAATCAAAGGTTACACATCTCATGAAATTTCGGTCAGCTCAGGTGTTCCACAGGGTAGTCACTTGGGACCATTTCTATTCAATATTTACATTAATGATATTAACAAAAAAATCAAACACTCCGAAATATTAGTTTTTGCAGATGATCTTAAAATATTTAGGACCGTTACATCTCTCACTGATTGTGAGAAAATTCAGATGGATCTCTTGGCTTTCTCTGAATGGTGTTCTGAAAACCTCATGGAAGTTAATGTCAGTAAGTGTAAAAGTATGACTTTTTATCGAACCATGGATAGATATGACGTGATCTATAATATATCTGGTGAGCCTCTCGAATGTGTTAAGTCTTTTCGAGACTTGGGTGTTGTGATGGACGTCAAAATGGACTTTCACCTTCACTTTGAGCAAATAATTAACAGAGCAACAAAAATGTTAGGTTTCATGAGCAGGACTACAAGAGATTTTACGAATGTACATTCTATAAAAACTCTATATTTTGTAATGGTGAGGTCAATCTTAGAGTACTGTACTTGTGTTTGGTCACCAACTTACGAGCTGCATATAAACAACTTCGAAAAAGTTCAGAATAAGTTTCTGAGGTATTTTGCTTTCAAATTAAACATGCCACTTACCGACCATTCACTATCTGAAATTCGTATAACATCTGGATTACAAACACTCAGAACGCGTAGAGTGCACGCAGATATAAAATTTCTTCATAAAATAATCAATTCCAAAATAAATTGTCCTTCTCTTCTTTCTCAAGTAAATTTTCATGTCCCCTCACGTAACACAAGGAATACGCAAACTTTCTCACCTGATTTTCACAGGTGTAATTATGGCAAGCATTCACCCTTATCAAGAATGATCTCCAATGGTAACATGGTGAAATTTGATCTGTTGAATGAGACTGAAGGTACGCTTCGAAATAGATTGAGGGTTATTGATTGATTTTGTATTGCAAATCATTTCTTTATATGCTCATTTACTTAATAATGTTGTCAAATAGTGGGTCATAGCAATGTCTTTTCTTCTATCTTCTTTGTACTTTTTGTAATTTCTTCACTAATATTAGTAATTATTGTTAAGTTACAAATTTTAGGTTAATTATATAGTGTTAACAAACTTATGATATGTAAAACTTGTATTATACATATTGGGTGTTACCCGTTTATAAATAAATAAATAAATAAATGATGTTTATATAGCAATACTCACCAGGTAACTGTTCTTCCGTTTTACATACAAGCGACCGAATCGAGCAGGAGGT